>VWZY01010266.1:140879-156437 GCA_013399075.1 Chloroceryle aenea
CAAACTGTCCCACCCTTCACATCCCTCAGACCCGTCCCTGCTCCTCCCCTGGAGTCCCCTTCAAGGGTCAGAAGTGACACCGGCAGCTTGAGCGCTGCCACCAGCCACAGCCACCCAGCGCCCTCTTGTGAAACCCCCTTCCCAGATACTGCACTGACTGAGCCAGGCAGCGTCTGCACCCAGCACCCAGCACCCAGCCCTTGCAGAAATGGACAGATCTCCATTTTTTCTTCTAGGAGACAATTTCCATGAAGAAAAGTAGGACATGTCCATGGATGAAATGTAGGGGTGTGGTTAAAGTAATTGCAACTGGTCTGGGTCTGCTTGGATAAATATATTCAGTATAAATTATTTGGTTTAACCTGTTGCAGGGTAACCCTCCCCCCCCTTTTATTTTATTTTATTTTATGGAAAGTGAGACATTACAGAGAGCCCTTCAAGGGCAGATCTTTGCCTTTGCTGAAAACTCTCTTAAGTTCTAGGTCTACTTACAAAGGCTGATGATTGAAGCTAATACATGGTGAGGTTACAACTTCAGTATCTCCACCCCAAAGGCATTTCCAACTTTTGAAGTCTTAAGAAGTACCTGAATTTCAGTTTTGATTGTCCTGCAGCTGTAGATCAACTGATCCTGTTTTATCATGAGGGAGAAGACAGAGAGAAAGCTGTGGCAAAGATCACAGTGGAAATCCCTGGTAGCTGCCAGGTCCCCATCTCCCAGGCTTTCACCCCATCACACAGCAGCTAGCTCTGCTGTTCAGGATGGCAGAGCTGGTGAGATGTCCAAGATTTCCTCCCTGTCTGCTCCCCTCCAGACACTGTGAGAACAGGAATCTTCACACAGCTCTAGCACTTCTGTTCAGCCCCCAGTTTATGAGCAAACAAAGAGCGAATTTGACCCCAGCCCATCCAGACTTTATCCTCAGCCTCTTAAGCCTGAGTTTTAAGGATGCTGGGAAGGTGTGCAGATATGGTGCTTAGTGATGTGCTTGAGTGGTGGATGTGGCAGTGCTGAGTTAATGGTTGGACTTAATGATCTGAAAGGGCTTTTCCAGCCTAAACGATTCAATGGTTCCATGAAGACTCAGGCATGGAGGATGTGACTCTTTCTTCCTCTATCTCCCACTCTGCTTCCAAGCTCAAAACTTGTATTTTATATGATTTCAAGCCATCCTGTGGCCTTCTGAGCCTGGCTAACCCAGTTCACCCAGAAAGTGAAACTTAAAAAGGCTTGTTCCTTGAACTACTTCATTAGTGGGGATTCCTGTTAATTAATCCCTTTTTATCTTTAGGAAGACAATCTGTCTGGAAGAACTCTTTTTTTTTATCTTTCCCTCAAGCCACATGAGCAGCACCACGCAAAGTCACCAAGGAGTATGTTACATCCATGGCATTAATAACATCTTCTTGGGGACATGCCATGATGCTTGGAAAGTGAAGGGCTTGGGATTCTGAAAGGACAGGATGGTCTGAGATCCAGACACCATAGTGCAGGTGTGTGTGTGGGCAGTGAGTCTCTGAGCTGCTACTAGACCCACTGCAGATCTGAGACTCTGTGTGATGTCTCTGGCATCATCTGAGATGCCCCAGGAGAGCTGAGATGCCTGTGCAGCACTGACAAGCAGGAGGCAGTGGAAAGGCGATGGAGCAGAGATTGAAAGGCAAGTGGGGAAGAAAAAAGCAGCTGTGTTACCCACTGCAGCAAAGCGAGAAGAAAACAAAACAGAGAAATAAGTGAGGCAAGAGGAGAGGAAAAGCTGAGGTGTGCCTGGAGTGAGCTCGCTGGGACCTGAGGTGCTGCTGGTAGTAGCTATGGAGGGCTGATGTGTTTTCTTCCTCTCCATTTTCTTGCAGTCAGCTTCCCGCCGCGTCGGCCTCTCTTGTGCCAACTGCCACACAACAACAACCACACTCTGGCGCAGAAACGCCGAGGGAGAGCCCGTCTGTAACGCCTGTGGACTCTACATGAAGCTCCACGGGGTAACGTCTTCATTGGTCATTGGTCTATACAGGGAGGGTATCGACAGCAGCAAGCTGGGGGTTGGCTGCTTTGCAGAACTCTGTGCTTCCCTGGAGCTGTTTTGCCTATGGGCTTTAGCCCCCCTCAACATTACATCTTGTTTATACTGGCAAGGGGTGTGGAGGTTCAGCAAGGCCAACTGCTGGGTCCTGCACTCGGGTCACAACAACACCCTGCAGTGCTACAGGACTGGGGAAGAGCAGCTGGAAAGTGTGNTGTCTCTTCTCCCATGTAGAAAGTGATAGGAGAAGAGGAAATGGCCTCAGGTTGCACCAGGGGATGCTTAGGTTGGACATTATGAAAAATTTCTTTCCTAAAAGGGGTGTGAAGCCCTGTCCCAGGCTGCCCAGGGCAGTGGTGGAGTCCCCATGATCCCTGGAGGGATTTCAAAGCCGCAGAGCTGTGGTGCTGAGGGCCAGGGTTTAGTGGTGACCTGGCAGTGCTGGGTTAATGGTTGGACTTGATCTTGAAAGCCTATTCCAAGCAAAATAATTCCATGACCTTATGGCCATATAGAAACTAAGGCACTTTTACACTTGGTTCTGTAGGTTCCAAGGCCCTTGGCCATGAGAAAAGAGGGCATCCAGACGAGGAAGCGCAAGCCGAAGAACCTTAACAAAACAAAGACGTCAGCAGGTAAATGTTGGAGGAGGGAGTTCATGGAACATCTTTGTGTGTGCCCTTGTGTTTCTGACCATTGTGTCCTGTGATATCCCACCACAAAATGGGCTGATTCTTCAAAAATGAAAGATGTCTGGATGCCTTGCAGCATTAAAAAGGCCCTTCCCACTGATTTTTTTTTTAATTATTATTATTATTTTTACCTACACTAACTTCTTGTGTGGCTACAGCTCTATACTGAAAGGTATTTGGCAGGAGCCTGATTATCTGTCTGCTTTCTTGCAGGTCCATCCAGCAGCGAGAGTCTTACCCCGACCACCAGCTCCACCAGCAGCAGCAGCAGCACCACGACCACTGAGGAAATGCGCCCCATAAAAACAGAACCTGGGATCTCATCTCACTACGGGCACCCCAGCCCAGTTTCTCAGGTACAGAGAAACTGGCAGTGGAACAAGGACAGGAGTTAGAGTGGTAGACATGGTGGGAAGAGCATCTTCAAAGAGGCAAAAGGCTGCCTCTTTTCAACCCAGGGGTTTAGGATTTCACAGCAAGAGATCTATCCTCAAGGATGGGGCAAAACTCCACCTTCTTGTCACCATGTCTACAGCACAATATCTGGCAGTTCTGAAGAGACAAAAAAAGTTTTCCCTTGTCTTGAGCAAGGAAAAACTTGGCAACATGACCCTATTTTCTCTGGGCTGGCTGACTGTGTGAGGAACGATAGGAGAACTGCGGTGTGAGGAGAATAAATTTAAACTGCCCAAATCTAAGTAAGTCAAGTCCCTGTGAAGGTAAAGCAAACCAGCATGACAGCTGCAGGGTGAGGGGGTGTAGTCTGTGTCATGTCCCCCACTAGATGTCCTGGAGCCAGCACTGCATCCACACAAGGTGCATATCCTGCTGAGGGTCACCGAGGTCTGGAAACTGATCTGTGTGCAAGTTTAATAGCTGTGCCTTGGTTAAGGATCCCCACAGCATGGCACAACTAAGAGACAGTGGTATATGGAATCATGAAATAGTTTTGGTTGGAAAAGACTTTTAAGATCATTGAGTCCAACTGTTAATGCAGCACTGCCAGGGCACCACTAAACCGTGTCCTCAGCACCACATCTCCACGGCTTTGAAACCCCTCCAGGTATCACAGGGACTCCAACACTGCCTTGTGCAGCCTGGGACAGCTCTGGACAACGCTTGTGGGGAAGAAATTTTCCCTTCTGTCCAAACTAAACATCCCCTGGTGCAGCTTGAGGCCCTCTTCTCTTGTCTTATTGCTTGTTCCCTGGGAGAAGAGACCAACCCCACCTGGCTCCAGCCTCCTGGCAGGGAGCTCTTGAGAGCCAGAAGGTCTCCCCTGAGCCTCCTTCTCTCCAGGCTCAACAAGCCCAGGTCCCTCAGCTGCTTCTCACCCCCCTTGTGCTCCAGCCCCTTCCCCAGCTCCCTTGCCCTTCTCTGGCCACGCTCCAGCCCCTCAATGTCCTTCTGGGAGTGAGAGGCCCAAACTGAACCCAGGGTTCAAGGTGTGGCCTCTGCAGTGCCCAATACAGAGGGACAATGCTTGCCCTAGTCCTGCTGGCCACACTAGTGCTGACACAAGCCAGAATTCTGGTGGCCTTCTTGGCCACCTGGGCACATGCTGGCTCATCTTCAGCCAGCTGTCAACCAGCCCCCCCAGGTACTTTTTCATCAGGCACTTTCCCCAGCCTGTAGCACTGCAGGGCATCGTTGTGACCCAAGTGCAGGATCTGGCACTTGGCCTTGCTGAACCTCATCCCATTGGCCTTGGCCCATTGATCCAGAAAGTCCAGATCTGTTCAAGAACCTTCCCAACCGTAGGTAGATCAATAGTCCTGTCCAGATTGGTGTTGTCAACATGATATGGTAGCTGGTCTCCTTTTAGATCCATACAGGGAACTGCAGTTTTCTCCCTGGAGGAAAAACACGTGGTTGAGTGTTGTGATGGACTGATCCTGCACTCGCAGCACTTTGCAGCATTGTTAATGTGTGCTGCAAATCACAGGAAGCCATTTAAAAGCTAGGAGAGCCCAAGGCCAATGAAATCTGAAGCTGTGGGAGGTAAAACGATCACTTCTGTCTTTTAGAAGAGAACAAGATGCCCTGTATGCAGTAGGAGGAAAGAGCAGGGTCTAAACCAAGAAGGAAGGAGCCTTTTCTGAGTGTTGTGCCTAAGTCACAATCTGCAGCTCTACTGCAAATCCACAGACGTGGTTCTAAAACAGCACCAGCCCCCATAAATGGGTTTGTATGGTCCTCTGTTGTCTGAAGCTTTGTTCACAGGGTTCCCCTTTGTTTTATTTTCACAGGCATTCTCAGTCTCTGCCATGTCAGGTCATGGATCATCTATTCACCCTGCGATTTCAGCTCTGAAGCTCTCCCCGCAGGCTTATCAGTCAGCTATCAGCCAGTCTCCCCAAACCAGCTCCAAACAGGACTCCTGGAACAACCTGGTGTTAGCTGAAAACCATGGGGACATCATAACTGCATAACCTGGTCTTCCACCCATGAACTTCAGGCTGATCTGCTTGAGAGATAAAGATGCCACGTAATCATCAAGTCAATGTTGTTTCCCACCTCCCCTGCTCTCCTGCCTTCTCTCCCCTTGTGAGATGTTCCATCAAAGAGGTAAAGAGGATTTACCTGAGGTGTAGGAGAGCTCTCATGAAACAAACAGAGAAGACTCAAATCTCAAAGTAACTAAAGGATTTGAAGCCTTTCTTCCCACTTTAAATGAGCCTCTCTATTTGATAGTCACCACCCTCTGTGAAATAGCCAGAAAAGTAAAGATGGACACAGTTCTTGAGGTCTGTATTTAAAAATATCTGGCATTTGACTCAGACAATGGTGGAGGAGAGACATTTTTTTGTCTTCTGTCACCATCCATTCTCTTCCTGACCAGAAGAAAACGCCACCATCTTCTTGTTACCCAAATTCTGTGATCTTCCACCAAATGGAGCCAGTTCCAGAACGGTTTGCTGAACAGACTTCCCTAGACATGTTGTGGTGGCTTGAAGGGATTTGATACAATTTAGGGCAAAGAAAAGAAAGACACCTTCCCACCCCAATCCTCAGCTCACACATCTAGAGTGTTGTCTTCATTTTCCTAGATGGTTTGAAAAGCTAATGTCCGTATTTAACAATTATCTCCTTTCCTATTTATCGTTACAAAATCATGGGACTGTGTTTCCAAAAGGTTGTTGGCTGAGCCTGGAGAAGGTCTGTCCAAAGTCAAAGGGGGATTTTGGAACGAGAAACCTTCTGGAAGCAAGTAGAGGAGACCAATGTTTGTCATCAAATCCTGGAGGAAATTGCTGGGCTCCTCCTTTATGGATAGCTACAAGCCAGGCTTAGACATTATCCAAGAGCACAGCAAGTGAAAGATGCTCTTCCAACACTGCTGTGCCATTGCTTCTGAGACAGTTAACTTAATTCTGTGCATAGTTTTACGCTGGTTTTGATGTCATTGATGAAATCTGATTGTCATTTACTTTTGGCTGTACTGCGAGTGCTCACTTTCCCCCTGACAGCTGGCTCGTGACCACTTCACACATCTAACACTTTAGGATCCCACCGTTTGCAACATGCTTCAGGCTCTAATGGAGGTAGGCAGGGGCAGTTTTCTTTACCCAGCATGTGCACAGACTTGCTTGCCTGCAAGAGAAGCGTAACTCCATCCTTGCATGAGTATTAAACAAGGCTCATGGGTTTTTCTTGCCCACAAGGCTCTCAGCAACCAGGGCATTCTAGCGAGTGGAGTTGGAAGAGATGCCGAGAGCTCACTGACTCATTCCCTTTCCCCAAAGGGATCAATTCTACCTAACCCAGCCCTGATTGCTCTTTCTCTAGCATGTGCTTAACAAAGTCCATCATCACGGATGCCATGGCTCCCCTGTGCAGTCTAAGTGCTTCACCAGATGCTTGCCACAATGTTTTCATCAACGTTTCTGAGGAGGGACAGCTTTGCCTGGGAGACCTCTCAACTTTTTCTGGGAGATCTCATCCCACAAGATTCTTCACTCTTGTTTCTGTCTGCTCCCAAACTCCGTTATTCTTTTTGTGCTCCCAACCCTTCTCTTTTCCTCCCTGCACCCAGAATTTGAGTACAGAACTTTCAAGTGAAAACCTAGAAGAGGGATTGTGCATCCCTCCCAAATGTGCCATCCTCTGTCTCCCGCTGTTTAACATTCCTACAAAGAGTGTTTCCATTCAAAAACTGAGATAAGTGGCTTGGTGAAGAGGAAAAGCCACAGACATATGTTTGAAGCAAAAGAATTGCATTGTATTGTCTTTGTTTGAACTCATCATTTTCCTCCTGACAGCAGAAAAGCTTCTTTAAGGAGAAGGATTCAACTGGACTGGTTATGATAAGACTGGGGCTGGAGTCACAGCAGAGACCTGGACCCTTCCACATTCCCCATGTTATGTGTAACTCAGATTTGCAGGGTTTTGGAGAGGTGACAGAGCCTCTGTGCTCCCCAGAGACCAACACCACGGCAGTGGTGCCATGGGAACAGCTGGATGGTGTTTGCACCAGTTTCCACTCTGTCTTGCTGAGCTAATGCAAGGTCCAGCCTCATTACAAAGAAAAGACATTCATGAAACATGAATAAAAATAAACAAATTTCTGTGATTCTGCTCAGGCTTGGTTGGCTGCAGAGGAGAGGCCAGAAATAGAACCTAAAAATACAAATTTGGGGGGAAAACATCAAGGTGTTTCTCCCCAGGCTAATAGCCAGCCTCCTCCTGGAACTAATCCTTTGTAAATGGCAGTTGAGGTCTCTCGGGATCTGTCTGTGAATTCCTGCCCATCACGGAGAAGTAGGCACCATGAAGATGCCACTTGACTAATGCACACATCTGAGATCCCTAGAATCACCCTGGACAACCTGAAAGGGAGGGGAGCAGGTGGCCTCCTTGAGAGGAGCTAAAGTCCAGGCCAACCACACACACCCCATTCCTCTTTCCATACAGAGCTCCTAGAGGTTCTCTCCACCTTGCCTCATTACTTTGCTCCTCCTACTGCACTCAAAGCTAAACAACCTGCCCAGATTTTTCTCCTGCCCTTAAAACACACTCTGAGATGCCATAAAGAAGTCTACCTGCAATGCAAGAAGGGAAAACCCTGGTAGGACATAAACCCAACTTCTGCTTCCTCAGGTTATCTAAATGACCATGGTAGGGATTTGTTAATTCATTCTTAGCCTTCCTCAAAGCCTTGGAAATAATTCTTGAAACACAGGAAGGAGCATTTACAAGGACCCTGATAACAGAATTAAGAAGGTGAGGTTCTGGAGGCTGTGAGGAGAACTTGGCTCTCCATAGTGGCAGAAATGAGCTCTTTTGTCCCTCCTTTGGCACCACAAGCAGTAGTAGTTCAAATACACCTGGTTCTCTTGCTGTTTTCCACCACCCAATACTGCTATCGACCACCCTCTTGCTGGAAATGTTTGGGGTTTCTTTTTCCAAATAAAATTTAGATTCTCCTAAGGGGGAAAATCATTGGTAAATGAATTGCTCAGGCACAGGGACTCCCAAGGAATGAGTCACTGCAGGAGACTGAAAGCATCTCCAAGCCCAGGAGTCACACTGAGCCCCTTCTCATAGGTAGGAGCTGGAGTTGCCAACACAGGGTGACAAACACCAGAAGTGACTAATGAAGGGATACCCACAGAACAAGAGGATAAAATTGCCACCAGTTTGAGGACACTCAGCTCATCCTAGCAGGAGGGACAACCTAGAATATTCCAGGTTCCATCAGAGCTCTGCTTTCCTTCCCATGATGGGAGAGGCATTTAGAGCCTGCTTTGCTAATGAAGTTAGATACAGTTATTAGGCAAGAGAATTATTGGTATAATTTGTTTCACTGAGGTGTGGCTGGAGAACCTACTGAGGACCATACCATGCTAGGTCCTAAACAACTGCAAGAACAAGAACCATCCCAGCCCTGAGAAGTATGAGGGGAGTATGTTCCCTTAGAGGTTATCACCAATCACACACTCAAATTTTGTTGCCACAGGGTTCACAGCACCAGGTTTGATGGTGCCAGGCAAGACCTTTGCAACATCTCAGTGGTCACCAGAGTGAAATGAGCAGATGAGACCCAGGATGGGGAGCTGGAGGGGTACAAAAGTCATGTAACCATTTCTAAATGTCTTTCCTCTTTGTGGAAGTGCAATATCTTGGACCACTTCAGTTCTTCTTTTGTTAATTGATCGGAAGAGATCCATATTTTGTTTGCAATCTTATGGGCTGACTGGAGAGGGTGCACTCAGGAGGAGCTCTGGAATATTGTAAGGGAGCTTTAATTCTGATCAACAATTCTTTATCTAACCTTGAAGCTGTGATGATGTCAGGGGTGGTGTTTTGTTTGGCTTTTTCTCCCCACCCCAATGCATAAAGTTTGAAGTTTCCCAGGTCACCTGGGAAGGTCTCATGTAAACAGACACTTATTTGTAAGGGGAAGAGGGAAACCAACCAACTGAACAAGCTGTAATTATTTAAAGATGTAAAAAACCTATATATTATGAAGTAGTATGGCTACCGATCCACGTAACTTCTACACCTTTAGAACTAATGGAAATAAACCAGTGATAATAAAACCAGGAGGCTGCTGCTTGACTTTGACTACCCTGGTGGGCTTCTTGGAGAGGGCTGGGGGGTGAACCACCACATATGAAGATCACCTGGAGAAGCAGTGGTGGAACAGGTCCTGTCCCAGAGAGCTCCTAAGGATACAGTTACAGAGTAATTTAAATCAGAAGGGACTAGATCAGGTTTCCAGGGCCCTGTTCAGTCAAGTGTTGAATATCCCCAAGGATGGGAAAAAACCTACAACTTCTCTGGGTTTCTGTTCCAGTGTTTGACCATCCTCATGGTGGAAATGTTAATTAGATTTAATGAAGGGCAAAAATCATCATTAAATTAATTGCTCAGACACGGGCACTTCCAAGCAATGAGTTATTGCAGGAGACTGAAAGCATCTTGAAGCCCAGGAATCACAGAGCCCCTTCTCGTAGGTAGGAGCTGGGGTGGCCAATGCAGGGGACAAACACCACAGGTGACAGGCCCAGCAATGGAGCAACTAAAGGCCAGATTGGATGAAGCTCTGAGCAACCTAATCTAGTGGGTGGTGTCCCTGCCCATGGCAGGGGGGGTGGAGTAGATGACCTTTGAGGTCCCTTCCAACCCAACCCATTCTATGATTTTAATAGAAAAGGTGGAAAATCACACAAAATGTTTTCCACAAAGCAGGTAATCCCTCTAGCACAGCAGAAAGGGAAAAAGCTCCTCAGGGCACTTCAATACCATTGTGATTTCTCTTCTTGGTCTGCTCAGCAACCTGCTCTTGTGTACTAGGCTGTTTTCAGCCCAGTTCCTCCCTGCTGAGCCCAGTGACACCACCCTCAAACCAAAATCATGTACCAGCAAGAGCTGCACTTCTGCAGAGGATGGAGGTGGCCAACCACAGCCCTCCCATGAGTACCCCACCTTCTTCCTGGGGTGCCCACCTTCCTCTCTAGTCCAATCATTCCCTGAATGCAGGTGGAATGGGTGGGCTGAGTGTGGGCTGCACTTGAAGTCCCACCCATTCCTCCCCTACTATCCAACTGGGGAGCTCCCCTGCTCTTTGAGGGTAGGGTCTTCCTCCCCTATAAATGTGGGTGGGTAGAAGGGTGTTGGGTGGAGAGTGTGGAATTTGGGTGAGCTGATTGGTGGTGATGCAGTGGGAGGAAGGAAGGGCTCTGGGATATGGAGGAGCAGAAGGGGGGTGATGCAGTGGGAGATTTCTTTGTTGCTGGTGGCTGTGTGGTCTTCTCCCCAGGTGCATCCATAGGGTGGGCCTAGGAAGGGCAGGGGCTTGAGGGTTACGTGCAGAAGTGTGGAGCTTGGAAGCAGTGCAATGGGTGCCTCCACTGCTCTGGGGAGTTGCTGTGGCAGGAGCATGTGGCACTGAAGGCTTTGGTTTCACAGTCTCCCTGAGCTGATGCAAGTGTGGCTGCTGTAGCTGAGCTAGCCCAGGCAGCAGAGAACCTGAGATGCTAGCATGAGGTGGGAATACCTCTCCTGGTGTGTGTGAGGGGGACAGTGCATGAGATTGCTGTTGGTTTTCCCATCAAGCTGTCTCAGAGCTGAGCCTGTTTCTCTGTACACCCAGTCCTTGCAGAAATCCTCAGAAGAACTAAAAGTGACAAGTGGCTGGGATTTCATGACAGAAATAACTCTGTATGTGCTGGTGTGTCTTCTGAAGGGAGCTGCAGGATGCTGTAGGAAGGTTTTGCTTCATCTCCCCCTCATTCAAAGTCTTCTGACCCTAGATGCTGCTAGTAAAGTGGATGAACACTCCTGAGCTGGCCCCATACCATTGTAGTTGGTGGATCAAGCAACTGGCACAGCCAGGGAAGGAGATGAGCTAACTCCAGTGCTGGTCAGGGAGCAGCACTTGCCATGGTGGCTGTATCAGGAAAAGGATGGCTTACGGGTCTGCACTGGTTTTAGCCTATTAATATCTATGTACAGTTGTGTTTTTCCTTTGTACTGGGGCTTTAAGGCTGTGACTGAGGGAATGGTTGGAGCTGGGTGAGTTCTTGTTCCTGGTGAGGAGAGAGATGCTAAACAGTCTAACTGAAGGTCTTCTGTAAGTCCTGGAGAATCAACAGTAGGAAAGGACTTCTGGAGAACCCCAGGCTAAACTCATGCTTGTGGAGCAAAAAAATATAATTACAGAAGGTTGCTCAGGGCCTTAATTGATTGAATTATGAATATCCCCAAGGATGGAAATTTCCTCCATCTCTCTGGGCCTGAAAGGAACCTGTGTGGTTTTTTTGGTTGGTTGTTTTTTTTTCCCCCATGAACTTTGCCACAGAGATTTGAGGAGAAAAATGAGGTTGGGGAGATTGTGGTGAGCTCAGCCTCTGACTGGTTTGTGTATTTCTGAGTTGCAACTTTCCTTCAAATCTAGGGAACAGAGTGTGAGAAGTGCGTGCTGCTCCCTCAACAGCTGCTGGAGATGCCAGAGGGTCCACTGGTGAAGAAGTTCCAGTTGCTGACCTCCCTTTTTGTGGGACAAGTGGTGGCTAAGGTGGGGGGAAGCAGCAGGAAGATCAATGTGAATGACCTGAATGCCCTGAGGCTCCAGGACTCCCAGGTGAGCTGTACAAAAGATGAACTTATTGGCCCATGACAAGTCTGAGGGAAACCACCATTGTCCTGGATCTAAGTCACAGAAGGGGTACAACCTGAGAATAAGACTGAGCTTGTGTTTGAAGTGGACCATTGGCTGTGTTTATAACCACAAAACAGATGCATGTGGTCAAAAAGATGTGAATGATCTTTTTGGAGTACTGCAAAGTTGAGGATGAAGGTTCCTGTTGAGGTGATGTGGCTATGTGTGGAGATGCCCAGAATTATTTGCCACTTGGAGTAAGTCATGCTAACGTCCTGGTTCTGTGCCTCTCAAGAGATGAAGAGTTGGTGTTGGTGAGGGCTGTTTGTAGATGAGTTGATTTCTTCAGTTTGTGGCTGTGGGAAGCCACAGCCTTGTTTCCCTCAGCTGTGAGCTTGCAGAGTGGCTTCCCTTACATCAGAGGGCATTTCACCTGGCTGGGCTGACAAGCTCACCATGAGCCAGCAATGGGCCCTTGTGGCCAAGAAGGCCAATGGTCTTCTGGTGCTCATTAAGAAGAGTGTCTCTAGCAGGTCAAAGGAGGTTTTCCTTCTCCTCTACTTTGTCCTTGTGAGACCACCTGCAATATTGTGTCCAGTTCTGGGCTCTCCGGTTCAAGAGAGACAAGGAACACCGGAGAATGTCCATCAGAAGCTGTGAGGATGAGGAGGGGACTGGAACATCTCTCAGGAAAGGCTGAGATAGCTGGAGAAGACTGAGGGATTCTTATAAATGCTGATCAATATCTTAAGGGAGAGGGTGAAGAGGGTGTGGACAGTCTTCAATGGGTGCCCTGCAACAAATGCAAGCTGGAACCCAGGAGGTTCCATCTGAATAGGAGGAAAAAAAATCTGTTCTGTGAGGATGCCAGAGCATGAAATGGGCTGTCCAGTGAGGTTGTGGAGTCTCCTTCTCTGGGGAGATTCAAATCCCACTTGGATATTATCCTGTGGAACCTATTCTAGGTGAACCTGCTTTATCATGGAATGGCTTGGGTTGGAAGGGATCTTAAAGATCATCTAGTTCTAGTTTAGCAGGGGGTTGGATGAGATGATCTTCAGAGGTCCTTTTAAACCCCTACTAGTCTAACTCTGTGGCATGTCTGTGCTGTGTGCACTTGAGATAGTCACAAGAGTTCTGTTCTGCTGGGAGCTTCTCTTGCCTGACTTTCTTCAGATGATGACTTGGACTTGACTGACAAAATGCTAGTGCAGCCTCACCTCTGATCACAGGGTAGTCTCAGCCAGGAGCAGAGATGTGAGCTGCTCAGATATGGCTTCAGAGCCACCCTTGAGTTAGGTCACCCTAACCGGAGACACTTGAGGCCAGCACAAAGTGGGGAGGTGAATGAGAAGCAGTGATAACAAATTCTGAAACCCAGAGTGTCTGTCCTGGTGTGTCTCCTGGCCTGACAGGAACCTCAGGGTGGGGGGGGGTGCTTCACGCTGGAGTGGCCTCTGAACACCTTGTGCTTCATGGAGACAAGGGATGCTGAGAGGATGACTGCAGCTCTGATGGGAATGGCTGAGATACTAGTGAATCCTGTGTGCAGGGTGGGGTGATGTCACCTCTGTCTAAAAGAGGCTGTAGGAAATAGCCACTTGTATGGAAACAGCTGGAAGTTATGTGCCTACTTGTGTAGGGAGGTTGGACTGGGTGACTTCTAGCAGTCCCAGCCTAAAATATTCTGTGTTTCTATGTGGATCCTCAGTACACCCCACCTTCTTTCTCAGGTTCATGGCAAGAAATTGTACCTGGCATTCGTGGCAGCTGAAGGTCCTGTAGGACCAACTGCAGAAGAGATGGTGCTGCAAGGAGAAGTTGCAACTGGGGAAAGTTCTTCTGCCCAGGGAGGGCAAGAACAGGTTTGTGCTTCACAGGCACATTCCCAGGATGGGAAGCTGCAGGAACTCCAGCACTCCAGCTCTGAAGTCCCAGATGATGTAGAGGGTCCAGGCAACTGGCTGCGCTTCCACTTTGGCTTGTTTGGCAGCATTCGGGCAAACGAGTTCTCCAGAGCAAACAAAGCCAATAAGAGGGGAGACTGGAAGGATCCTATACCCAGGTATTTAGTGGAGTCCTCACCGACTCTGTTTTCTCCCTGCCTCTCATTCTGGAGAGGCACTAAATTTGTGTGGGGTTGCTCTTGGCCCTGTCTCCTCCCTGGTAATACAGGAGAGGTGGCACAAGTGGGTGTGGGGTGTCCTCAACCAAGGAATCCACAGCACTTGTGGGATTCATGTTGCCTGCCAGCCTGGGGATGGGAGCACCACCTCAGTCCATGTCCTTGATCCCACTGGGAGTGTCCTGAACAAGGAAAGGGGTAAATACTGGAAGGTGATGTAGAGTGGTCAACCCAAGTACTTAATAAGGTGGATCTGGTGGATCTACAAGGTGTATCTGGCCCCTGTGTATGTGGTGCACTTGGTAGGGCCAATCCTCCATGCCCCCTAAGCCTGTCATCTTTTGAAGGATTGATTTATATCCACACTAACAGTTTCTGTCATAGTTTTCTGTGCTGCTTTAAGCACCAGTTTCCTTGATTGGACCCTACTGCTGGAGACCTTGGTTGTCTGGCTGGTCTGCTGGGGGAAAGCTAAAATGCTTTAAAGAGTTAAGAGTGTGGGCAGCAGGTCAAGGGAGGTTCCCCTCCCCCACTGTTCTGCCCTAGGGAGGCCACAGATGGATTATTGGGTCCAGTGCTGGGTTCCCCAGCTGGAGAGAGACAATGAGCTACTGGAGAGAGCCCAGGGGAGGCTGGGAAGCTGCTGAGAGGCTGGAGCATCTCTGTGGGCAGGCCAGGCTGAGAGCCCTGGGGCTGTGCAGCTGGAGAAGAGCAGCCTGAGAGGGGAGCTGAGCAATGCTGAGCAAGAGCTCAAGGGCCCCTTTAGGGGGTCAAGAGGATGGGGCCAGACTCTGGTCAGTGGTGCCCAGCGCCAGGACAAGGGGCTGTGGGCACAAACTGGAAGCCAGGAGCTTCCATCTCAACAGGAGGGGAAAAAAAATTGTTTGTTGTGTCAGAGCCTGGTACAGGCTGCCCAGAGAAGTTGGAGAGTCTCCTTCTCTGGAGAGATTCCAAACCTGCCTGGATGAGAATCAGTCCAACCTGGGGTTGTTGGATGGGATGATCTCCAGATGTCTGTTCCAACCCCTACTGTTCTGCGATGCATCTCCCTGCCTGCTGCTGTCTCTTGGCTAGGGACCCCAGGGCAGCAGAAGGAACAATTGTCCACAAGCTGTATGGGTTCACCACCAAGGTTTTTTTGTCAGAAATCATTAAAGAAGCTGCCTTGCATTAAGTTGGTGACCTGTTGTGTTGAGTGGAGTGCCTGCTGTGACCCTGTGCACACAAGCAAGTGCAGTGGTAAGCTGCAGGGAAGGAATAGCTGGACAAGGGTACAGTCCTGGGGGACTGGTACTTCAAGATGTCTCACCCATGAGAATAAGTAGGCATGTGTGAGGGCTGATGCCTCACTTTGTCTATCTCCTTAAGGCTATGGCATGGACAGGATTTTTTTTGTCACCTACCAGTAGCTTTTCACTCTATTGCTGGGAAGTGTCCATCAGAAAAAGACCTGAGGGTGTTGGCTGACAGCCAGCTGAAGAGGGGTCAGTATGTGCCCAGGTGGCTAAGAAGGCTACCAGCATCCTGGCTTGTGTCAGCACCAGTGTGGCCAGCAGGACTAAGGAAGAGGTTGCCCTGCTGTAGTGGGCATTGGGGAGGCCACCCTCAAATCCT
>VWZY01010267.1:0-43852 GCA_013399075.1 Chloroceryle aenea
GACTTTTTAGGATGTCAGGTAGTAGTAGGACAAGGGGAAATGGATCAAAACTAGAGGTGGGTAGATTTGGAATAGACATTAGGAAGAAGTTCTTTACCATGAGGGTGGTGAGACACTGGAACAGGTTGCCCAGAGAGGTGGAAGAAGACGCACCCCTGGAAGTTTTTAAGGCCAAGCTGCATGGGGCTCTAAGCAACCTGATCTTGTTCCAACACCCATGGCAGGGTGGTTGGAATTAGATGACCTTTAAGGTCCCTTCCAACCCTAACAATTCTATGAAACCACCTGTCATACAGAAAATTTCTCTGGCTTAACATTAGTTAATTATTAATTCCAGATTTACTACAACCAGTTCTTGTCTTGAAATGCCTTTTGATCCAGCAGCTCTGTTGAACAGGTCTTCAGTGCACACAGATAACTATATATGCATTTTCCTCTGCCAGAGGGAGGCTGTGCTTGCTGCTACTGACAATATTTAAAAAGGGAAGTTTTATATAATGCATCCTGTATATGTATATATTAACAACACGGGAAATATATATTCCCCAAACTGCTGAAGAAAACATGAAAACCAAAGGAATTTAGCAGAGATTTTGAGGTACAAATCAGAAATGCTCCTAAGGCTACAAGGTCAAACCCACTGCTTCATGATGATGCTCTCTTCATTCACAAAGAAAACAATAATTTGTATTCATGCTGTAGTCAAGTTCTGGCCTCACTGTATCCTCTAGCATTCTAGATGCATTTTTAAGCAAAAATACTTTTGCCACAGTGAAACTGCTGCCACCAGTAATAGTTTATAAATATGAATGTATTGCTTATAGTAACTGTAGTGCACACAGAATTCAAACTTTACTAGCATGTCTTGCTCCAGACAACATACCAGTAAGACAGAGGCAGTCCCTGAGCAGCTCTGCTGTACACTGATCACCAAAATTTGTTTTACCCAACTAACAGGATTTAGAACACAAACTACTGGGAGATAGATACTAGGAGACAAAAGTTATAAGTTTCATAGTGAGCTCCACATACCATATAAAGAAACTTCATGTAGTTTGCCTTTACTTAGAAATAAATTATTCCTAAAATAGCATTCAACCTAAAATTTAATTTTACCTTCTTGAGGACCACTCAGTTGGCCTCTGCATTCTTCCATCTGTCCCCAGGCAAATCTTAGCAAAGTTCAGGGAGCTCTGTTTGCATCTGCAAATCAGAATGGTGCTTCTGGCAGGATCAATGGCACAGATTTATGTGACAAGCTGATGCAAAATGGATGATGCCCTGACACACATGCCTATATGTCTACAAATCCACTGACAATTTAATTTATTTTTTTTTTCTGATGTTTCACCTCTGTCATCCCACTTCATTGTAATATCATCATCAGCTGTCAGTGTTATTATGGTCAGGGGACAAGACTACTCTGTCTACTTTGATACTCCATGTAAACAAAAGGGTAATTTCTGTGGGAATGCAGAATCTTGGCTGCATCTATTTTTTTAACTTGTTAGATGAAAACAGAATATACATTATCAACACAAAATTTGTGCATTAAAACACAGTGCATGAATAAAAATTGTATGTGACAAAAAGATACATTAAACTCACCATGACATATGTATAGGCTTAAGTTTTCAGAGTTGCTAAAGTTTGGGGATGCAAACATGAGAATTATTTGAAACTCTAAAGTGATTTTTTTTTTTTAATGTAAATTTTAGTATTTATACACATAATGGCTTATCATTCACAAGAAAAAAACAACAAAAAAACCCCAACCAACAACAACAAACCCCAAAAAACCAAACCAACCAACCAAACAAGAAACTCCACAAAACTATAAAACTAGGAAAACTGGAAGACTTTTTTTACAGGAACAGGTTGAACTTTGGAGGGCTGCTTATGCAAAGTTGTATAAAATCTTCTTATTTTAACTAGCTTCTATTATGTCCAGCATTTCTAGGTATGCTTATAGCATCTAAAAGAAATGTTTTATCTGCCAACAGCAAACTTGGTAAAAGCATCATTTTAACCTCTCTAATAGTTAGAGGCACTGCAGTGTGTCAAGATAGTGACAAATAAATATCTATGTAATAAATGTCTTCCTGAAGTCAGTGAAAACACCTATTTCCATTTTTTTTAAACATCAAACATAATTTTCATACTGTTTTATAGCCTAGTTACTGAGGAAGGTCAGCCAGTGGCTTAACCTACAGGCAAATTACGGTGTTAACAAGTCTGGTAATAACTGTCAGATTCTGAAAATGATCTTCTCTTTCCTACCTAAAATCATCAGAATTTACAGGTTCCTTGGTGGTTTATTCTAATGAAATAAGTATTGATAATAAGTATTTTTTATTTTCTTCTCCAAAAATAGGCAGTTTGTGATATTTTTTTCTTCTATGAGTTCTTGATTAGTTTATGTTTAAAACTTTTAAATTCTTCATCTTTCCTTCCAGCACTTTATTTTTAGATGAAAAACTGTTACTTTCTTTCCTTTCAATTAAACTATTCACTATATAGTTTTTACTTTGTCTATAATTGCAGAAGACAGATGTCATTTGAAAGGGTTTGTCTTAAAAACCATGTTACTATGAATAGAATTGAACAATGGGCTCTGCTCTATTTCAGTTTTGGGAATTAAACAGACCTTAAAAATTGAAATATCTTTGTGTGTTTACAATTTGAAATACACAGTTATTAATTAATTAATATAGCTTTATTTTTTAATTTCTAAAAGCAAGCAAAATAAGTCTAAATACAGTGTTGCTTCTCAGTAGATCTAGGTTAGATTTTTCTTTGCTTAACGCCTTTCATCATAACCTTAAAAAGTGCAATGCACAATAAAAAATACTTTGAATTTGAAAGACAATGGACTACATCATCAATTCAAATTATGCTAGTTTTCATTTCAGCAGTAAAATGTAGGTAGCTTCAAGGGGTTTAATTCCATGAACTTTTAACAACAATGATTTACAAGAATATTTTTTAACATACATTAGCACTGGCTACATTTTGACTGAGGAACATCCAGCTCTCAGAGTAGCAATGGGCAATTTACTGTAGAATCATAAAAATTTAGTGTTTACAAATACTAAAATAGCACTCTTTGAGAGTTAAGAATTACAAAGTGAGAACATACTTGACCGTGAATTCCTATACCATGAATTCCAGTACTAAATTCTAATATTTGCTCAGGAATCCAAATGTTAAGTTTAGGTAATGAAACTGGGATCTGAAGAAACTACTGTGTTTTTTTTAAATTTTAGTTGCAGATTTGATATAATCCATAAGTAAATCATAACGTGTTGCTTAGGGCTTTTTTTTGCAATTTAAGTCTAGGCAATATCATGTTACAGCTAGATATCATATGACAGGTTGATTAAAGATATATATTGCAGATAGATTATACTGCCCTGGATGTAGCAAATCTGGAAAATGGGTGTGAAGTATCATATTAATTTAATTAGGCTATAAACAGTACCTGCAATCTACATATCTGAGTGTCTCTCTTTTAGCTTAGCACAAACCACATCCTGCAAGAAGGATTATTGCAGCCCATGTCTCTTGTGTCATCCTATACCCCTTTACATGTAGGAGCCGATGCTGAGATTTTACATTCTTCCCTAAAAGATAAAATTGTGGAATTAAAACTTTGCAGGAAATGTTCTATTCAGTAGTTGAACCCCTAAATTGAGTAACTTACTTGTGACCATCTGAGATAGTAAGAAGAGAAAAGATCTATGCAGCCTTTGTATCTCCTAAAGAGAATAATTCCTTCTTGGCCTCAAGGATATTGCACTGCTCCTGCAATACTGCTGCAGGCACGGAGGTTGCCAAAACCACATACAAGAACCACAGGGCAACCCGGCAGCTGCTGCATTACCTGGGACAGTGCAATGCCAACAAAACCCCTCTCCCTCTGACAAGATAGGTGGTAAGGCACGAGAACCCTCACAAGGCTCAGGACTTTACTATGTCCTTTCAATTCCTTCTCACGGTCCCTCTCCAACCCCCTCCATTCTATGATTATATATAAAAGCCCAGAAAAATAGCTTCTTATAAAAAAAGTCTTTCTTTCTGTGGCTCTACTGTGTATTATTGCATTTGTGAACAATATTCTGGGTTTGATATTATTGCCTGCTTTTTTTTAATACTAGTAAAGCAGAAACCTTGTCGTTCATTTCAAGCATTATTTCCTACTAAGAGGTTTTACTTTGAAAAATAACCCAAGCAAAACAGATCCAGCAACGTTAACACATCAATATAAGCATAAGAAATTATTTGTTTTAATTACAGAATTGCTCTTAATCCTGGATTCAGCTCTAGGACCCCCAGCATAAGGACGTGGACCTTTTGGAAAGAATCCAGGGGTTGGCGATGATGACTGGAGCATCTCCCCTATCAGGACATGTTGAGAGAGTGGAAGTTGTTCAACCTGGAGAAGTCTCTGGGGAGACCTTACAGAGGCCTTTCAGTATCTAAAGGGAGCCTACAAGAAAGCTGGACAGGGTATATCATGATAGGATAAGGGGTAATGGCTTTAAACTGAAAGAGGGTAGTTTTAGATTAGATATAAGGAAGAAATTATTTCTGTGAGGCTGGTGAGACAGTGGAACAGGTTGCTCAGAGAAGTTGTGGATGCCGCAACCATGGAAATGCTCAAGACTTGGGTGAGTCTTTGAGCAACCTGATCTAGTGGGAGGTGTCCCTGCCCATGGCAGACTGTTTGAAACCAGATGATCTTTAAGGTCCCTTCCAACCCAAACCATTCTATAATTCTATTTACATAGCTAACAGTGCGGAATAATAGACTCCACATTTTTTAACAGCTTTTCTTGAAACTTAAATGTCAACTTTAAGGTTTACATAGTGAATTTAAGGTGCAGACTATTTTTGATCAAAATTACATTAGAATTGTCAAGATAATATAGTGAGGATTGTCTTGTAAATTTCTTGCTGTTATTTTGGTACAACAGAGGAAAAACTATTCTGCAAAATCAAATCAGAGAGTTTTATTTGATTAAATGACAAACATTGCATTTTTTATTGAATAAACACAATATAATCAATTTCTGATTTTGTAAAACATTCAGCAGATGCTTAAACTTTAAATAGGTGAGTAATAATATTTTGAATGAAGAATGATATTGACATGTGTTTTTTCCTGTGCATAAGATACAAAACATAGCAGAGATGGAAAAAAACCCCAAGGATTCTACAGCTTAGGGCCTTTGCAAAATAGAAGTAGCAAATTCTAAAGTTAAATGTTGAAGATAGTTGTTCACAATTTAACTATTTTTCACAGTAAATGGCAGCAAATGTAGTTGCAAGCTGTGACAGAGAGGGAAAGTTAGCAGGAAATTATAAAAATAATAATTTCCAGGGGAAAGAGAAACACTGCTAATTTAAGTCTCTCTATGGAACAGAGGCAATTTAAGAGGTAATGGAGGGGCAAGAGAAGGTGGAGACTGTAATGTACCATAAAATCAGTCTGGAATAGTAAGGGTTCACAAAGAGATACAAGAATAATTTTAGAACATATGTTTAGAGTAAATCTAATCTAGTCTATTTCCTTTCTTTTAAAGAAGATCTAAATTATTTTCAACCCTTTCAAGGAAAATTCTATTTTTCGTGGTAAAAGAAAACAAAGCAGAAAAGTCTAGTATTGTTCAGTGCTGATATATATTAAACAACTAGTTAACATCCAATATATAAATTCAGAACTGTTTCTGAAGTATTCTGTCACTATCTCCTTTCATTTTCCTCACTCTGTAACAATCTTTGGCTGTTGGACTGTTGCTGTTGTGCCTTGTAGTCTGGTTTTCTGTGTATATTATTACTTTGTAGAAGTAATTGTTGTCCTGTATGTGGCTTTGGGTCATAATATTCCCAATAACATTTTGTTGAATAATGTGGTCCATACAATCTTAAATTTGAGTCAAAAAAATTCCTCTGTCCTACAAACACTGAAGAAGGTAAATTAGATACTTCTGAAAAAATCAAGTATTTTTTTTTAAAGCAACAACTAAACAAAAACCCTCTGGGAAAAAAAGAAAAAACAGAACAACAGAATTTGGTTCTGCATGCATTGTGCATATGCACAAGTAGGAATATCTTTGCAGGAAAAAAAAAACAAGGCAAAACCAAACAGGGCTCAATGACTTTTCATAGGAAACATTGGGCTTATCTGCACAGAAGCCAGGTCTTCTACCTAAGATTCAAGTGAGCTTTCTTTTTGAAAAATGCTTTTATTACATGTATTCAGAGGATATTGAGGCAGAGCTATTAATATGCCCCAAATTTCAAATATCCCAGTAGTGAAAGTTAACCCCAGAATAAGTCTTTAAAATAAGAATTCATATTTGTTATCTAACTGAAAGTAGTCCATCCAATCTTGACCAAATTCCCTGAATTGGTATAAGAGTTTATTTTGTTGATTGCTAGTAACTTTATTAGTAAAGTAGGACACCACAACTTCATTTCTTGTTACCTTACTGTAACACCTGATATTACATTGAAGTAGGCTAATGCTTATTGTTTGCACACAAAAGAAGGGAAAAATTTCTAAAATATTTCTGAAGTACTTTTTTTTTTTTTATTATTTCCCTACTGCTTTACTAGAGACTCCATATTTCTTTAAAACAGTTTAGTGAAAATATTTTTTTTACATCAGGTATTGAGACATCTAGTTTACATTGGCATTATTTTTTGGCTTTTTTTTTTTTTTTAGAAATAAAGCTTAATTTGAGTATGCAATTCAAGCTTGGGAGAGTAAAATACATTTTTAATATCCTCTCTTTTTTCGTTTCAGCTTTATTATATTAGAGCACATAGGAGTGGAAGTAGAGGAATTAATCTCAAATGTTTTGTTTTTGTGACAAGTCAGAGGTTTGCTCAACACAAATCACAACAGTAATGGGTGTTTTATGTGTTTGTTACTCAATGTGCTTCAGATTCATTACTTCATTTGTCTGAACACAAGAGTAAACATCATCCATAGAAAGTATTAGAAAGGAGAAATGAGTTTCTATAGATAAGAGCTACTCATAATAACCCTTTAGGTCATTGCTTACAGCATCCATTCTCAAATATTCACAAAAGATGATTTTGTGCACAGCAAGCTACACTCAACCTGAAGCCCAGGATGTGATCACTTCTGTAATTTGTGTGATTAACTTGTCCTTGTTTCACTGACTAGGAAGAAAATTTATGCGGACCATCATCCTGAGATTGAATTGAGCCCTTTCTGAACGGTGTACGTCAGTGTTCAGATGAACACTGGAAAGCACACATGAAAAGGAAAAAAAAATCCCTTCCACAACACTGTCCTTCCACACCACATCCTTCCCTCTTCTAAAAAGAAAAACAACCTAGCACTCGTTTGGATTATAGATTACTTAAAATATCTAAAGGCATAGTCACAAAAAGAGTTGCCCATGCCTACTTTTGTATTTCAGCTATTACTAAGAAGGGCAGGGTGGCTGAGCAGCAGAAATCATAAACTTGGAATTTTTCTACACATTTTCAGGTAAGAGAAGGTAAGGATTCTAGTTTATGGTCAACCACCAAATCTGAATTGGAGGCAAAAGATGAGGCTTTATCTTCCCTCTCAAGAGATTAATTTGTGGTTACATCCTGCTGTATAAATTACATGCAAAATCTGCTAGAAAAGTGATGGGACGTGAGGTAACAATCCAGATATTAGTGTCACTCTCATCTCCTTGCAACTCTCTCCTAAGTTATGAGGCATTCTCATGCTCTGTTTGAAAGGAGTTACTCAAGTAAAGAAGTAGGAAAATGCAAAGGAAATGTTCAGGACATCTTTCTTGTTACTTACGGTACAATGCCTGAAAATTTACTACCATGAAAGAAATATTGCAAAGCATTATTCCTGAGAGCAGCCCTGCTGTTTTGGCCCAGGGACAAAAAACTCATTTATCACATCTTTTTACAGAGACTGCAATGTCGAAGGCAGTTTGTCAGAAGACCATCATAGGATGAGAGCACATTTGATGTCAACCGTTGTTCTGTCTTTGGGTACTTCTCCTCAATAATGTTTCCACTTTAACAGCTAGTCCTGTGGTTCATATGGCTTTTTCTCTGCCTCCATCTCACTGAATTTGATGTGTACCTTTTCATCAAATTTGGTTTAGTGTCTGAAATCTTCTCCAAGACGAGCAAGCTGGGGAAGTTATTAAAAATTGGATATTGTCATGCAACAACAATTAAAGTTACATGGTTTTGACTAGTTCAATCACATAAGTACTATTCCTGACCATAAATTAGCCAATTAAAATTCTGGTTTGTGGTGAAATTTTGCTGCTTTTGCATTTTGACTTTCTCTTACTTCTTTATTTCCTGTTTCCTGCTATGTTATTGACAGTAAGTATAGCAAGTTATATTTTTCTATTGATGTTTAAGTTGGCTTTTTTGTCCCCTGCTGAATAAACTGTTTCATTCTTGTAATTTTACCTGGAGTAGAGCACATTCTCTCAGAGACTTTAATTTATATGAAATGATTGAAGACTGTAACCATTTCTAAGTAAAAAGAGACTAGTCTTTGAGAGATTTATAAAAAAGAATGCATACAACTCACTGTAGCAATGAAAAAAGCTATGAACATGTACCTAGTAGATCAATGCCTGCTATTCTGCAATAAATTATTGGGCTACACTATTCCTTATCCATTTTGCTCAGAAAGTTTGCAAAAGGTCTTACAACAAAGAAAGAGACAACAAAAGGACTCCTTTTCCACCCCATATCTTTCTTGTGCCACATACTATGAGAGAGGACTGCACTGGAATAGATGATATTATTTATGCACTTCATGGTAGACAGAGAAGACAGAATAAGCACCAATTATATCCCCAAATGCAAAGGCCAAAAAATATAAAAGGCATGCTCTTCCTACAAATGTGGAGCTTTGCTTCTCAGGAAAAACATTATCATTGTTTGTAACAGTGTGCAATTATAATAAAAATAGTGGTTTTCATTAATTGTAACTATAATCCATGAATATGTGACAATTATTTTGAAATATGCCTGAAAAACTATTTGCAGCTATTAGCAGATGGGCAATTTCATTATTCAGTACAATGGGAAGGAGACTATCCATCTTTATATACATACAGGTGTAAAAAAAAAAATAAAATTCATATCACCTGAATAACTTAGCAAATAATTAAAAAAAACCACAGACCTTAACGAAAAGTTCAGGCTTTACTACAAACAGAAATGTCATCATCTACTGCTCTCTCTAGAGTAAATGAAGATATATGCCAAAACAAGAAATATCTTCAAAAATAAATTCAAAGAAAGGTCAGCCAAAGAAATAAGGATTCAGTTTAATGACTGCTGTACTCAAAGAACATCTGTTCTCCAGTAGTGCATTGGGTAACATGAAAGAGAGAAAATATTTTTGCCTTTGCTTACAGGATTTTTAGTTACATAGGTACAGTATATTTAATTTCTTCTTCCAGATACCTGTAAAAAATATTTTTTTTCCTTTTTTCTTTTCAAACTGAAATCTGTAATAAGTTATGCTGGGAAATGAAGATTTCTCTGTTTTCCAGGTGAAGTTAGCCACCACTTTCTACAGGCGTTAATACACACTTTGAAGCAGTCACTGTATTACTAGATCATCCAAAAACATTACTTCAGTGTAAGGAGCTTCATAATTTAGAAACAAACTGTTAAGGACTGGAGCATTCATGACAGGTGACATGGTGGATGTTAAAGCTGTGTGCCTGTGAAAAATGTTTTCAGAGAATGCATATCCTTTTAAAATATCATGTTTTTGCCTCTCAGTTACTAGATGTGTACACTGCTTGATGAAAATATGCATCCAGCTTTCCAAATGTTGAACGATCAAATACTGAATCTTGGTGACCCTATCTTCAGCCTTTAATGTAATTTGTAGGAACAAACAAACAAACTGCAAAGTACTTGAATTTCAAATAAAATAAAAATGAGAATAAACCAAAACTGTGAATAAAATAAATTGTAAATAGGCACAACTGGTACATTTCCCTGGATCATGTGGTCATCATGATCATACATGCCCAAGTCATCATACACACTCATGCATCCACATAAACCACCCTAAGTATCACAGAATAAGGGTCTCTGATTGCTGAGTTATCTCTTCTTTCTTGAGGGCTGTAATTACTCCGAGGCAAATGACAGACACTATGTACTAACCACTGTAACGGGTACGGGAAAGGCTGACACACAGCACAGTAATTGTTTCTTCTCCTACATGACCTAATTTCTTCTCTGGAAGTGCCTCAGCAGAACTAGAAAGCAGAACAGCTCTTTATCTGTCACCACATACAATCCTTCCTGGCCTGTCTAAAGAGACAGAAGTAGACTGCAAGAAACAAATAAGGTTTTAAACATTGGATTAAACAAAGATATCGACTAGATACTGATGTAGATCCCGTGATTAGAAATGGAATTAGAAAAACAACACAATGCTGATAGTGGACAGTGTTTTGTGTCTAAATTTCCTGTACCAAATTCTTTAAAAATAGGTTTGCAGTATCAGAGCTTCCAATGATAGATAAACATTCCCTTTTCTATTTCACTTAAATATCTTTAGCACACAATGCAGCAGGGAAGTAGCTAATCTTATTGATATTGGCAAATCAACGGGGAGTAAACTGCCTAAAGTCAAGCAAAAAGTCTCTGGCAAAGTAAGCATTCAAACAATAGTATTTTTTTTTATTTAATTCTCATTCTAGTCTAAAATAATCTGAAAGGTATACTACATGTAAAGGTCTCTCTTCTTCACACTTTTCTGGTGAAAGGTCTCCACAGTAGGTGTTTAGAAATCAGGGACTTTCTGTGAGAAGCAGATCATCTTTCTTTTCTGTAAAGGAATCTCATTCTGTTGCTCACTGGTGATTTCACAGTATCTGTGACTCACAGGGCCTGTTTTATAGCCTGCTACAGTTATTGAGAGTTTCCTAGGGGTATAATGGCTTAAAAGGGGCAGAATTTAACTAGTAAAGAAAATGTTATGCTTGGTATTTTAATAAGTTACACTTTCTGTGTTTAGAGAAACAGAACTTTCCAAGGTCTTTACAAGCAAAGTTTATCTAGTTGTCTCACACTGCCACTCCATTTCTATGGACAATCCTAATGACATTGTGGTGACTGTTGTCAAAAGAATATTTGTGCTTTCTTTAAATTTTTTTATACCATTTTTTTGATTGCTACTCATTCCACTTCTTTTGAACTATTAATCAAAGCTTTGCTGATTCCTCATGTTTGTAAGTAGAGTTCTGACATTTTACCTGCTTCTAAATCACAAGGTCACCAGGCTGTCATTTTTCCATAAATATATCATATATGATTTTTCTTGTTAAGAATTTTCCTTAAGTTTAATAAACAAAAAAAGCTCTTTGTCAAGCTTAGATAGGAAGGAAGACCTGTGCTTCTTGATACAAGCACAGGAATCTGGACTTTTGAGACCCTCTAAGAGCTTTAGTGTTTCTTCTTATTTGTTTCGTATTTGTTCTTTCCCTACAATAAGCCTTCTCTTCATGGTTTTGACAGATTCTATGAGGTTAATGATTGTAGGAAAAAAAAAAAGTTTCAAAAGGAATAAAAAAATACAATGTAAAGAGCTACAGAACTTAGGTCTTGAATGAAGAAATAGTCACACCAAATAAAACTTTAATTTTATACTTGAAGACAGTAGTGGGAGGCAGATGAAATAGTCTATGTCCTAGTTGCCTTATACTTGTGACAGAAACATTAAATTTCTGAAACTTGCAGTGTTAATGTCAGTTTATTTTTGTTTTGAATTATCTTACATTTTCCTTAGATGCTCAGTAGTTGACTGTCAATCAAAATATTTTTTTGAAAGAAAGAACAAGTACAGGCTCCTGAGAAGACAGAACACTGATGCTTACTTGTAAGACCTGCAGCAAATTTATCTTTTAGTACTGCAGCAAAAGCATCTGTTAAAGTAGCATTCTTGAACACCTGGAGTATGCATTTTCCCAGACCTGATTCTTCATATTCTCTGTTTTTAGAATTCCGTGCACGTGGACAAGTGTTCAAGAGGGCTTAATGTGAACACACTGTTTACCATTATTTCTCAGATTTTTATAGGTGCTTGTGGCTTCCCATTGCACTTTCTCATCTGAGTCAGGATCTTCCTTCTTAAAGCACATGTGAGTCTAGAAACCAGTAATCTACACAGAGAAACAACAGTTTAAGGGACGACAGACGTGAGTCCTTTGCTACTTTATTTAACCCTTTCATGACTGAATGTGGATGGGAAACATCTTCCACATCCCTCAGTTCTCATCTGAGTATACTGTGTGAACAGAACCTTCATCTTCTCAGTTATTTATTACACCTCCAGAGTACCTTTTCCCCTACGTATCTTAGACCGTCTTACTAAAAAAATAAATTGTACATCTCCACAGGCAGAAACCTTCAGATATTTTATAACCTCTCATGTATGCAACCTTAACTGTTGTAGGTACCACAGTGCCTGGGATAGACTTGCTACCTCAAGATGCAATTTATGATGTGTATGGATGATACATGTGGCAACTTTATCCTTCCTTTTATAACTAGATAGGGAATCAAGCAAGAAAGATGTTTTATTCATGATTTCATAGTAATGTTTACCTGGTTTTAACAACATCCTAATTTGTAACCTGATCACTATTTTTTTTCTATATATTAATATTATGTGGGTATTTTCAGATGAAAGCCAAAGACAGTGTTCCTACTTCTCCCTCTTTGCTTTGTGTCCATTTTGTTTTGTACCTGAACAAGAAACTCCATCACTTTGGTATTTAAAGTGTATTTCCATTCTAGCATTTGGGAATAAAATATATCAAGCCAGATGTATTTAGGAGGAGGAAAACAAATTGACTTTTTTTGGACAGAATTCACTGGGAAATGTGATCATTTCTTGATAATTTTTGGAAGAATTTTTTTTTTGCCTTCAACATGAAAATTTAAAAAGAAATAAAGCCTCTTTGCTTGCATGAGAAAACTGTAATATTTCACCAATATTTCTAGATTAGACTATTTTTTTCTTTGACAGTTTTTCTTTATTTGGATAAAAAAGGGTAGTTTTAGTCACCATGTGTGTTCTTCATTCCAGTCTAAATTACTTATTAATTCTATGTCTGTAAAGATATTATCCTGAGAAAATTTTTCATCATCATATCCATTCTATTTCCTCACTTGATGATGCAAGTGAAAAACAATATGCAGATTATGAATAGGGAAAATGATCTACTGATACTTAGAATGCAGCAAGACAGACATGTAACACCTTTGGGAAAGACTCCATTAACAAGATTTAAGCTGTTTCTCAATTTAGTCATCTATCCAAATCCAGGCTTTTGTGACTGCATTATTAGCACTTGTCAAATTAATTTCAACATGGCTAGTGCAGGTGTTTCTTTTACACAAATTGATGATATTGCCTTTCAGAAGTACAATCTGTCTTGGAGGCTGTTTTCATCATGATTACCTTTAGGCAATATTAGAAAATGTTGCCCATCTTTATGAAATCTCTTTTGGGTAGGTGAATGGTAATAAAGGAAAGTCTGATGCAGGAGTTTCTACAGTAGAATTGAAGAATTTGTAGAGCCATTTTTCATAAGTCAGACTTTTCTGCCTTGTTCCAAGTTGTCAATAAGCCTTCATCTTCCTTTTCACTCTAATTCATCTTACAAATATATATATGTGCATATGTTTATATTTAGATGATATTTCTTACAAATAAATATTATGTTCCATTTAACAATACACTTTTGCTTACAGGAAAACCTGGATTTAGTTATGGTCAGGTGATTACTTTTTTGGTCGGTAATCCAAATACTTTTGCAGCAGTTGAAGAGAGATAACAATGAATCAACACTATTCCATCTATAGAACAGGATTAATAGAAGTATTTTTAAAACTTGAATACATAGCATACCTTTGAGATATAAAATAAATAATCTTTTAAATAAATAGGATTTTTTTACTTTGGTAGCCATATTAGAGGTGTTGTTCATTTCCTATGAACATTTCCATGTTTTTCCCATAACTCAACCAGAAACCCACTGGTTTAAAATTGATTTATATGATTATTAGAAGACAAAAAAATTTCATCATATAGTTACATCATCATGGAAATTCTATGCACATTTCAAATGTTCTGACAATATTTGGAATAGTAACATATTTTTTCCTTCATTTGAAAGGAATTGCTTCAAATTTTTATTGAATATGAGCAACAAAGTAAATCAAATGCTGAAATTAAGAAATCCATATGGTATTTAGAAAATAAACATCAGCAAACAAAGAAGAACCTAAAAGGACTTGAAGCTTTATATTTTATCATTTTGACTGCATATTGGATATTGTTCTATATAGAATTTGACTGACACACACAGGAATTGAAGTCATTTATTCCAACCATGAAAGTATTAACATTTTAGTAATGCAATATAATTTGCCTATATGGAAAGATATAATTTAAATTATACTCTATCAAAAGAAATGCATTCCCTTGTTCATTTTACCTTCTTCATTTAAATAATTTAGTAAAAATCAGAACCTTCATAGAATAAAGCAGAGGGAAAATTCCTGTGTATTATCTAAATCTCTGGCTTGATAGATGTCAGTTTTATTTATGTATGAAATTATCTAGCCCACAGAAGTCTTAGTGGCTTCCAGGATTGAAATTTCTTAATATAAGGTCTAAGATCCCATTCAATAGACGTTTAATTTCAAGTAGCTATATATATATATTTGTATAACATTCCATAGAACTTACTCCATTTTGCATCCCAAACCCTTAATAATATGCAGTAAAAAGTATTACGTTTCAAGATGAACCTCTCAAAAGGCAGAAAACACTAGAATTAAGTTTGGTTATGTTATCATATTACTCCTGCTTGTTTAATCCTTGTAATTTTTAACTGTGTAAGTAACATGCTAATCCCCAAGGATTGGGGGGATGTCTCACTGAGTGCCTGGAATGAGTAATTCTCATTTCTTTTTGTCTTTGTATCTTTTATTCTTTTCATCCTCACTATCATTGTAGGGTTCGGTTTCTGCATTCTAACCAAACTGTGAATTAAATGCCAAATTATTAATTTCCTCAAAGGTCTTTTGATATTTTCATAATAGTAACTCAGTTCCTTACAGACAGTAATAATTGATTTTCTTAGTACTTCCACACAGCTGATGCATCTTCTCCTTCACGATTCACATATTGAGAATTGGTATCTTACAGATTAAAGGTAAATTTAGGAGCATGGCATTTTGATGAACTAAGAAATTTTTTTTTTTCCAGGTTGTTCTACATCTCATAGCATTACAAAGGGCTTTGCATTAATCTCATTTGCAGTGATGTGTATTTATTATTTTTGAAAATTTGTGTCTCAAGCTATTTCTGAATCGTGCATGTCTCTATACCTCTGAAGAAGGCAGGGGATTATTGTTTTATCTTGAGTCTGTACAAGTCACACTCCTTCATTCCAAGACCAGGTTTCTATGAAAAATGACCTAGCTAAAGAACCAGAATATAATGGATATGCTACCATTACGTTCTATAGCAGCTGATACTTGTCTCAAGCAGGCCTAGGACCTGTATGCATGCAGTCACCACTGCAAAGATAATTTTCCTTTTTTGATCTGGGTCTGAAATATAGCTCTCCTTCACACTCCTCTTTCGGGAAAAAATATTAGTATCAGCTGCTTGATTAAATAAACCACTAGGAACCCTCCTTCTCCCACATGTTTTTTCCTCTTTATGATTGAAAATTTTTGGTTTGTTCTGTTACAGACTGAGAATTATAAGTTCCAACTCAGAGATTTTCTTAATCATACTTCAGTCATCTCTGAAAATGGTACTTTACATGTTTTGTCTACTGTCGCACAGATAACAAAGGTGTTTCTCCAGGATGGCAATCAACTCCTTAAATTACAGCTTCTTTTTGAGAAGCTTGTGCTCTCAGATGAATTGATGAAGTCCTTAACTAACCTCAGTTGCTCAGTTTAATCATAGCTTTGTATCTCTCAATTTCTACATAATATAGAGGTATTTTTCAAACAATTTTTCAACTAATCACAGTCTGTCCTGTGTACTGAATGTGGACAAGATTTGGTTGCAAAAAGGTGAGTATGTATTAACTACACTAACATGGAGCTTATTAGGAAAGCTGTTGGTAATTTCCTGCTTTAACTGGGGTTGTTTAGCTTGGAAAAGGAGGTTTAAGGGAGACCTTATAGTTTCCTACAGCTACCTGAATAGAGGTAGTAGCAAAATGGATGTTGTTCTCTTCTGTCAAGTAAAAAGTGATAGGACAAGAGGAAATATCCTTTGATATTAAGAAAAATTTCTTCACAGAAAGGGTAGTCAAGTCTTGTAAGAGGCTGCCTAGGGAAGGGGTAGAGTCCCCATCCCTGGAGTTATTTGAAAAATGTGTAGAGGAGGTGCTTAGGGACATGGTTTAGTGGTAGCCTGGTGGTGCTGGGTTAATGGTTGAACTTAATGATCTTAAATGTCTCTTTGGACCAAAATATTTCTATAATTCTATGATTAAATGATAAAAGCCACTTAGGAAGAATACGGGCCCAAAGGAGTTTAATTTAATGAGAAACAGACTGATGAAGAAAAGATTGAATATGAACTGGAAATTAATCTCCTTTTTATAGATAGCTTTCTGGTAGTAATAAGTAAAACTTTTCCCTATATTCTGAAGTGAAATACCTTCCCATGTTTCAGGCACAACTAAAAAAATAAATCAAAGTGATCACTCTCACTTTAATAAATGCCGGTAGATGGAAGCTATTTCACATATTATTCAAATTTAGAAAAGATTAAAAAATTGGATTTTTACCTGAAAAGGGGTTATTTAACAAACACTTTTGTCATCTGTTATTTACTGCAGAATACTTGAAATGGGTACTATTTTTTTGGAAACTAATCTTGGAGTTAATGCTTGCTCCTTGACATTCTTGTAGGAAAGATATAAATGCAGGAAGAAAGTGTTTTGGGTTTTTTTTCATGTAACATACAAAGCTATGGTTGACCTTGCTGATAGACATATGTCAAAAAGTAGGGTTTCATCAACTGGAAGGCTTTCTATTTTATTACATAGTCATATAAAGTGTAAAAAAAGCCACTTGCCTAAAGGCTATGAAGACACTGGACACTAGCAGGTACTCTGGAGATAACGTTGTGTGATTTGGAAATTTTGCACTGACACTAGTCAGGATTCAAATTTGAAAACTCTCACCAGTTGAAAAGAATAAAAGTAGATAACTTTTATAATTTGGTTCACTGTCACTTGACAAAGAGTAAACTTCTACACCTAGTTCAACTAGTTTTTTTCAGATAAATCTCACAACAGTTAATTCCAAAAGAGTGTTTAAAGATACCTTATGTATTACCAATGAACTACAGGAAATTTATCTGATTCTGTTTTTGAAAAAACCTTGACTTTTTATAGACCTAACTCAACAAATAATGATTCCTTTTTTAAAATCTAGTTATTATTTGACTCCAGGGTAGTCACTAAACTTAGATGTAAAGATGCATTGGAATATGAGGCATATTTAAAATCTAAATTCACCTGCTGCCTTTACATGCACATGTGCATTCTTCATCTGAGGAAATCACATCCAAAATGATAGAGCTTTCCAAACAGATGACAGCAGTGTCACTAGAGCAGCTAGAGTCTGATTAAGGTTAAGAATGGGTGAGCAGCAGCAGCAGAGCAAAACCTTTGAAGGTCAGAGATATGTTTTAAAAAGGACTATGAGGCTGGAAAAAAAAAGGAAAGGCAACTTCAGTGTGGTTATAAGTACAGGCTGGATACACTGGGATAAGGGTTTGAAAAATAGCTGTCTTAGGACTTGTCTCATTCATTATACAGCCAAAGACTAATTGTGATTCCTACAAGGCACATTTCCTTAGCAATACTGCTTCCAAAGCAGACCTATTTGTTTTTGCAGACTGAAGTAGGGAACTTTAGGAAACATAAATTGTATATCATGTCCCTCTCACAGGCAGTAAACCTGCTGTATGCTGCTAGAGCATAGCAACCATCTTACTATGTTCTGTAGTTTACTCTTCTCTGGGGAGACGGGATCCGAGTAAGATAATTTATTGTATTTGTGACAAAGGCAGATGTCATTTTTGTTTGCCTTAGTGACAAGATGGTAAAAGTGCAGGTGAGTTCTTCAAATATGTACATATATAGTAACATCACATTGGTTTGCAGTTTCTCCTCACTCTTCCCTATCACTGCTCTGCGACCTTGAACTTGTGAACTGTTGAAGACCTTTAGACTCTGTTTTGGTAAGTGGGACCTAAGATTGCACAAGCTTGACCATTAATAAGCTATAATGATATAAATGAAAAAGTGCACAAAAGTAATTTGTGCATGCATTAGTTTATATTCATACACGGTTCTGCAGAATAATTGTATTTTAGCATCTGGTTCCTGTGACACTGAACAGTAGTCCAAACATTTCTATGCCTGGGAAAAACTGAAAATTCTTCAGTACAAGCATTATGTTAAGCTAACCTCACATTTTAAAATCATTCGGAATAAAGTACCACCATTATCTAGTCTACCTTGAATCTGTGATATTGCAGTCGCTCAAAGGAATGTCAAAATCAGTAAGAGTATGAAGGCAGCAGTTGTTCTGACAGCTGAAGCATGAACTGAATCTGTCTAGCAAAATTAGCCTAATATGGTCAAATTGATTTTGCTTTTTAACTGTATATGGGGAACAGCAAGACACTGTGTGTGTGTGTGTGACTTCCACATCAGTTAAGAAACATACTGGAATTATATAATGAATAGCTATGGACATTAATAAACATTATGAAAAAATGCCTCTCAAATCATAGGGGTTTTTTTGGTATCGTATCTTTCACTGAAATCCTTCACAGTTTCTTGCCACAAATAGTAATTAAACTTTTGCATGGAATTTTATTCCTCAGTGATGTATAGCAAAATAAATCATCCTATTATGCTTTGTTTCTGCTTATTGCTCTGTGGTATTTTCAAGTTTTAGCTCTGCTAGAAACCCTTCCAGTTCTTTTGGAAGTGAGTCATTTTTCTTTATTTAGAAAGCAGTAAGACACGGATCTATCTTGAATATGAATGGAACAAATAATAACCAAAACTTTTAGTAACTTGATCTAATTTGTTTCAACTGGATTCACACTCCTTTAAAAAGATTGTGGAACTGTAAGAATGGATTTATATTTAATATATATGTTGTTTTTACTATATGAGAGATATGTTTTACAAAGCAAGATTCTCTCATTAATTTTCTCTTGTATTTCTGCTCCTTTTTTTCTGCTGCGTTTTTTTTCTGATGAAAGACATATCTGCATGGATAACATTCAAATTAAGAGAAAAGAAAATAACAACACAACTAAATTCAGAAATTTCCAGTAAGGCATAGTCGTAATAGGAATTATAAAGCTCTTTTTCTGCAATGTCTTAGCTTCAACAAAACTTCTTAACATCCATGGCAGGATTTTCAGTTACATTTACTGAATCTTCAAGTTGATTATTCACAGAATCATAGAATAGGTTGAGTTGGAAGGGACTTTTAAAGGTCATCTAATCCAACACCCCCTTTAATGAGCAGGAACTTCTTGAACTCAGTCAGGTTGTTCAGAATCCTATGCAACCTGACCTTAAAAGTTTCCAGGGATGGGTCTTCTCCCACTCCTATGGGCAACCTGTTCCAGTGTTNATGCCAAGGTTTTCTCTGCAGGGTTGTTCTCAATCCTTTCATCCCCTAGCCTATTTTGGTAGCAGGAGTTGCCCCAACCCATATGCAAGACCTTGCACTTGTCCTTGTTGAANAGTAAAAATATCTTCATTAAATATAGTCTGAATCTACTGTCTTTTAGTTTAAAACCATTACCTCTTGTCCTAACACTACAGGACTTTTTAAAAGGTCTGTCCCCACTTTTTATAGGCCCCCTTTTAACTATTGAAAGACCACAAAGAGGTCTCCCAGGTGCCTTCTCTTCTCCAGGCTGAATAACACCAACTCTCTCAACCTGTCCTCATAAAAGAGATGTTCCATCCCTCTCATTATTTTTGCCCTCCTCTGGACCAACTCCAACAGGTTCATATCTTTCCTGTACAGTGAACCTCAGAGCTGTAGTCTACTGTACTCCAGGTGGAATCTCACCAGAGCAGAGAAGGACAGAATCACCTCTCTCAACATGCTGGTCATGCTTCTTTTGATGCAGCCCAGGATGGCTTTCTGGACTGTGGGGTCACATTGCTTGCTCATGTCCAGCTTTTCTTCCCCCAGTAATGCCAAGGCTTTCTCTGCAGGGTTGTTCTCAATCCTTTCATCCCCTAGCCTATTTTGGTAGCAGGAGTTGCCCCAACCCATATGCAAGACCTTGCACTTGTCCTTGTTGAACCTCATGAGGTTCATTTAGGCTCACTTCTCAAGCTTGTCGAGATCCCTCAGAATGGCATCCTGTCCGTCAGTTGTGTCAACTGCACCACACAGATCGGTGTTATCTGAAAGTTTGCTGAGGGAGTGCTTGACGCCACTGTCTATGTCACTGGTCCCAGTGTGGACCCTTGAGGGCTGCCATTTGACACTTTTTTCTCCATCCAGACATTGAGCACTACTGTCTGGATGTGACCATCTAGCCAATTCATTATCCACTGAACAGTCCACCCATCAAATTCATATTTTTCTGATTTGGAGAGAAAGATGTTGTGGGAGAACAAGTCGAAGGCCTTACAGTAGTTCATATAGATGACATCCATAGCTCTTCCCTTGTCCACCGATGTAGTCACTCTATTACAGGAGGCCACTATGCTGGTCATGGATGAAGCCTGTAGTAGATATATTTATTTTCAACCAGTGGAAAGAAGGGCATATACTGAACGTTTTAACACAGAAAATTTATTTTTGAATGGCATGTAACCTGTAAATTATCAACCTGTATCTTGGTTCTATTTTGACTAAGCTGTTACCAAAAATGAATTAAAGCAGGGAAAGCACTTAAAATCAAGTGTCACTGTACATGACCTGTGAACTTCTGTCTTTCAAAAGTATCATATAAATGATCACATTAAATGACCTAGAAGTTGAATGATTCTGTGATTCTGTGACCTTTATTCTGGAGAGCTCAACAATTTTTCATGTGTTCACTTGAAGCTAAATGAATATTTGACATTGAAAAATTACATGGACATTACAGTTTGGTATTTAGTGTGCATCAGTGATGCACCTGGATTCCAAAACAGGTGACCAAGTACAGTAGCCTAGATCTGGACGATCATAGTGTAGCTATATTCTTTCTAGATCTACAGATTTCTGGTAGATTTTGTATGTAGCTATTCTTACCCCCTGAGAATCTGAATAAATAGGCAGTTAGGTTTTATTAATATTCATGATACCATAATTGCAGTGTTACCAACATATACTCTGACTCATTTAAAGCCAGTATTTTATTTACACTCTTCACTGTGGTGTAGACTCAGCCAAAGAACAAACACCACAGACTCTGTCTACATGACACTACTACTACTCTGTCTACAGTAACCTTCATCAGGTTTCCAAGTATATTTTGTAGTCACGATGTTCAACCAGAGGCTAAAAGTCTCTGTCTTACAGACATTAACTTATGTGAACTAAGCAATAGGAAATTATAATGGATTGAAATCCATCATGACAGGGCTGAAAGTTCAGCTATTTTTTTTCCTCTTCTTTTTTTTTTTGAGAACTGTCTTCAGCTTTATTGCATATCAGGAGCATAGCAGATAATGCTCTACGTTTTTCCAAATTCGATTATGTTTCTCACAGACCAAGAGGTAACTAATTTTCCTTCTAAAAGTGAAAAACTATCAGAGTGAAGCAGAGTATTGACTGGAGTAATCCCATAACACAGCTGTTGACATTCTAGCCTTTTTCTTACAGTTCATAAAGCAGTGTGTATTTTTCTTAGCTACTCCAGATAAAGAGCATCTTGTGTCTGAGAGCCATGAAGGTAGAAAAATATGTTTCTTCAGAAGCATGCTGTTTCAGAAAGAAAACTTACATGGGAAAATTGTAGAGTCATGAACATCACACAGAGAAAACAAAGCTGCAGTAAGAGTGCCTGCAGCCTGTAGGCTCTGCAACCTTAGAATAGAAAACTGTCACTGTTTCCTTCAATTTCAAATTCTTATTATCCTCAAATTGGCTTTTTTTTGGTAGCAGAAGAATATAATTAAGATTGTTGTTGATGAAGATGGCACTCTAATTGATAATGTCATTTAAACTGTGCTTATTAGACATCAAAACCTGACATTAGCAAAAGCAAATGTTAGATGTGCACTACTGTAAACTGCCAAGATGCTACAAAAATCATCAGTTCAGTTGTTAGAATCTGTCTCTTTGGAGATAAGCTGAATTAGAAGTACTTCAGTGCAGAGTTGGCCCTCTGTTTGCTACTCTTGAATAAAGAAGACGTCATTCTTATGTATTTTAATTTATACTGTTACTTCAGGTTTTTTTCACTTTGATGACATGAAGTGGTCCAAAAAGGAAAGAACACTGACATTCCTGGAAGAAAAAATTCTCCTCATTCCAGTAAATATAGGTCTATTTGTATAAAGAAGGCTTATGCCTTGGCTTTCTACCTAGAAACTTTTTGCCCACTGCCTTCCCTTCTACAGCAGCAATTTATCAAGAATACACCTACTGATGAGAATAAAAGATGTGTATAATAAACTATAAAATCAATATTGAGGAATTTAACACAATCATTCTAAACCCTTCTATTTTATAGGTTTTCTCAGAAATCAAAGCACATCCTTTTCTACATCTTTCATTCTTGCCCAAAGAAAGCAATAATCCTGTCCATGTAAAGCATATATATGTGGCTGAGGAAGAACTATTTATGATAGTTGAGATGCATCTTTTTTTATTATATGTCTACTGGGCACCTACGGAATGAAAAGAAAGTTTGTGTATTTCCTTATGCTTTTTATCAAGATGAAAATACCACATACTGGACAAACCTCATTGTTCTATAGGAGCTCTGGCAGGATTTTTCATATGGGAGTAGATGTTGAGGTGGCAGAATGTTACTTCAGAAAGTACTGAAAAGTATACAGACACAACCTAATATTAGGTCATCTCTGCTGGCTAATTCCATAAGTGATGCTAAAAAAACACAGAAGTGGAGGGATGTTTTGTAATCTTTATCAATAATGGCATTGCTTGTATTTTCAACGACCTACTGTTTCAGTGACTTATTTCAGTTATCACATAATGTAAGGCAAAAGCAGTCTGAGGGGGAGATGAGAGTATATAAAAGCCTTTATTGAAGTAGCTCTATTTATATGCTTCACATAAAGCTTAGCAGTTGTAGATATAGCAACAATGTCTCATTTTACATAGATCAGATGTGACCTAATCTAGGTGGTCCTGCTCTGGCAGGGGGGGTTGGACTAGATGATTTTTCAAGGTCCCTTCCAATCCCTAACGTTCCATGATTCTGTGACTCTGTGATTCTGTGAATTTTCCTGTCTCATTAATTTTGCAATTTTCTCTCCAGATAAAGATGATTATAGCATCAGTAGCGTCAGTATATCCCACAAATCAAACTACTTATATAGGTTAGGTGCCATTTAAAGATTAAGATGACCTTCTTTGTATTTCCCTCTCTCATTCCCTTCTTCTTGTAGCTGACACAAATAATGGGTTCTGAAAGGAGAGGGAAAATAGGTTAACAATAACCTCCCAGGCAGGAATTCTAATGAGATTCAGACTTGTCCCTGTCTCATCTTCATTTCTTTTCCTGGCAGGTCTGATTGATATATTTCATGAAATGTTTCTTCAGAAATTATTTTAAAAGGGCATGACTCACAGAAAAGAGAAGACAGAGGGAAACCTTGATTAAAAAATCCAAAGTTGTGCTGCATTTGGTTTTTATACCTCTCAAGATTGATCTCTTCATGTGAATATCTTGCCTAATTTTTCATCTTTCTATGTTATTTCAAGGCTACCAGCTTTTAATTCAGAAAACACAACTGTTTTTTTCTCAATTGTGAATAACTTAATTTCTTTCTTATTGTCTCAATTTGCTATTATACCTTTGTTACCGATCCAGTACTCTGAATTACATCAGTTCCCTTGTATAGATATTTTCGTCCCTGGTTTCACTGTGTTGAGCATACGACACTCCGTTGCCTATTCATACTGCCCAGTGGGAGTTCTGACAATTGCCTTTACATTTGTAATCAGGAAAGGACTCTGTTCAAGTCCATGTTCTTAGCTATTGTAGCTGAACGATCTGAAGTAAATGAAACTAAGAAAGTATTTCTATTTCTAAAGTAGTTGTTTATTTATTGCTGTCAGTTGTTTTTAGCAAAGGTGTTCGCACAAGTCATTTTAATGGTTAGTGGTAGTCTTCACATATTTGCTGGTTCTGACAAGCATAGGCCAGGGTAGTAACAATATTATGCCTCAAACAAAGTCAAGTCAGATTATATGACAAGCAGTCTTTAAGAAAAAGTTACTATTAAATCCAAATATACACTCATATTTTTAGTTTTTTTCTGCTATTATTCCATGCTGTGCTCCACAACATAAAAGGAGACACTTGCTACAAAGGCACAACATGTTCTCACACCAGTTTGATACTGGTAACAAGCCTCTGCTCTGAGGCGTTGCAAATTTCGTAGGAAAACTGTGGCCTCTCACTGGTAGTGGCACTAATGTACTTGCTGGTCAACAGGGCTATAACATGTATGAGGGACTACCTTTAGTTCTCCACAGGGACTCTGTTAACACTTGATTCTTTCTGTACACTTCAGAAACATGGAATACATTCTGTATTTCTCCTGGACGTCAACAAATTTTTTATTATCTCCTTGCCATTGGCCTTTCACTGAATAGGCTTGATTAAATGTAAACTCAAAGTGTTTAAGGAATCATATATAATTTATATTTGTTTCTCAAACAGCCCAAATACTTTTGGAGACAGTACAGCTTCTAGTATTGTGTCTTATGTATCTGTTGACTGTGGAAGATCCCATCCACAATTGTGTTAACTTCCATACGGTGTGACTAAGAGACCTGATAGGAACATGGATTATTATTTTTTTTTTCTTCTTCCTTGACAGCTACTTGCACAGATTAATACAGTTTAATCATATTGTGTATGAGTATTGTAGTTCTATTCAACATTGTTATAAGCCATTGCAAGTAAAGGAGGATTTCCTTAGCTTCATGGAAGAAGGTGCTGGTAATTAACTCCTTTCATAGCCCTTGTCACCATGTCCACTCTCCATTTGACCTTTACTTCATTTTCTGCCTTTTTTATTTCATAGAACCTAAAATCATCTAGGACCTGTTCCTTCTAGTAAAAATATTTTTACTATACTTCTGGCAAAGTATTTTGGGGATATAATGATGCCCTTCTCCTAAAAGTGACTGGAAAACTAATAACTCAGAAAATTACTACCCACTCACATTATCCCTCAGAAATACTTCTCAATATGCATCCTGAATATTTTGAAAATGTTTTTCTAGAAAACAGCCATGGAATGATGGATGTTACCCAATGGAATATTTTCAGATCTCTTTCATGCTCATTCATGAAGCTATTTTCTTCCCATAAAACAGTTAGAAATCTTCCCTATTTACAGCAAGTTAAATGAGGAAAGTTAAATTAATCTGTGTGTATTAAAATTTCTTTCCCTTTGACAGAATGCTGTGATGAAGACAGAAGTTTTCCATGTGAATCTTGCAACCAGACTTATAACTTCATCATCACTTGCTAAAATCTGTACTGGTTGTATTAACACAGCACAGGGAGTCTAACCTGTGTTGCCACTCGTAACATAGTTGGGTCCTGTCTGTACACGAGTCAGGATATACGCTGACTCTGAATCAGAAGTAGAGCTTGTGGCTTGTCATCTTGTATGCTTGGCTTTTCCTTGGAAGTATCCCTGGGCACAGAGGAGAATAAAAAGCCTTAGCATACTCCAATAGGCTGATCAGGGAAGCAGGACTGTGGGTTGCAATATGAAGAATTGGCTACTCTGTAAATAGACAAATCCATTTCATTTAGATATGCAAATCATCTGTTAGATGCCTGACTTGCTGCAGCAGAACTGTATTTGGGTTTGGTTTTGTTTGTTGGTGGTTGGTTTTGTTTGACTGTTTGTTTGTTTATTTGGGTGGTGTTTTTTGTTATTTTGTGTGTGTGTGTGTATACACCTTTGTACTGTGAATCTTGGATTAAAAATGTTGTCAGGATTATACCTTGATAAAGATTTTTTTTGCAATATCAGGAATCTGATGGAGTCTTAGAAGTTCCTTATATATAGTCCTTAGGGACATATCAGTCAAACACCATAAAGCCAGTAGCTTACCCTCCCCTGCTCTGGGGTAGAGGTAAGGAGACTCATAGGTTGAGATAAAAACAATTCATTAATTTAAATAAAATAAAACTATAAAATAATAATTATAGCAACAGAATATAGAAACAAGTAATGAACAATAAAGTTGCTTACCAATGGGCTGTTCTCAGATTCAAAAAGATTGAATATATCATGTGAAAAGGTCATATCTCAGATGCACAGATTTTGGTTTTATGCAACAAGTAAGAACTTAATGGAAGCTTTTAGCTCTGCTTTGTAAGGGATGGCACAAGGACAACACACTGCTGCTGAAACAGATGACACAGTGATTGCAATGGGAAAATTAAATTTATATGTTTAATATACAGTAAGTAATTATATTCTACCTAACTGCCCTGAAACTGGTGAAAACTTTTTCTTCAGTTTTCAATTTTACTGTGTGTATGTGACAAACCAACCTGTGAACAGCTATGGCTGCAAATTGATCATATAAGCTTTTGATGACCAGAAATGTGTTATTGATTCTCTTTCTGCTTTAAATTCTTTCCCGTCCTGAAGTCTGGTTGTACGAGTCACTTCAAGGTCAGCATCAGCAGCATCCTTGTTTAGAGTTTTGGTTTCAGATTTATTTTGAGCTAAGGCTTTTCCCAACAATTATTAATACTGATGCATCAGCTTTTAGGGTTAATGTCCTCATATAGTTCACAAGTCCTTTTGTCACAAGCAGGCTGACTGTAAAAGACTCAGCTAGGAATCCTGGAGTCTTCTAAATAGATGCCTAACGCAGCACGAAGGTCTGAAATGGAGGTATGATGGAAGCAAGTTGGTATCGGGCAGATCTGAAGAAAGCTGGAGAAGTCCTTCCTTCCTCCAAGGCAGGAAGCACAGGTATCTTTCTTGTTTCCAGTTTCATAGCCACCCTCTTAGTATGTTCAGAGATAAAACTTCAAATGTTAGTTATTATTTTCTTCTTAATGGAGTTATTTCTTGATTTAGTTGTTAGACAGATGTATTTATGTAATCTGTAATTTGCAAAAAATATCAAGCAATTTATTTTTTTTTTTAGAAATCATCATGTTCTTTTCCCTTTCCTGTTCTCTTTATTCTAGCATATTTGTATACATTTATTTTATTTGTAGTTTCATGCACTTGTCCCAGATATAGAATTTTGCATCTTGCCATTTCTGTTCTGAGATTTTATTTTTCTTTTCCTACTCATCCATTAATAATAAAAATTGTCATCCAACATCCCTTCCTCTTTTACGTACAAAAAAATGAAGATGAGGTCAAAGGAAGAAGCAATCTACTCTAGCCTAGCAGATATGAGCTGAATATTTGATCATACCATTTACTTGTAACTACAAAAAATAAAACAAAAGTGGAGAAAACCCACACAAATTGCTCTTTCCAATCTCTTTTTGCTGAGGCACAAGAGGGCAGTGTTTCATAAACTCTAACCTGTCTTCTGCTCACCTTTACAACGAAGCCAGAACTGTCAGTAATCTAACATCAGACTAACAGCCCAAAGATCGTTGTTAAATGCAAATAGGTCACTGGCAGAGAATCCTACTTATGATAAGAAGAAAAAATTCAAGACAGTAAATTAACCTATTTCAAAACTTGCAGAAATTTATTAAAGACTGGTGATGTTGAAAGTAATAACAGTAACAACAAAAAAAATATTAAAAAAATAGCTTCAAAGACAAAACTAAGTATTGTTGATTTTCTGTCAATTAGAGAATATGGAAAGCTACTCTAGGAATGACAACAAAGCTGGCCAAAGAAACAGGATCTCAACATGAAACTTATAATAGACATAAGAAAAAAATGTGTGTTTGTGTGCATGTGCGTGTGTTCATCTACATGTGTGCTTGTGTATACATATTTACAAGAAGAATCAGCAAATGAGATACATACAAGTATTGAAGAACACACAAGTATTGAATAGTTATTGGCAGAAATAAATTAGGAGTTATTCATGCTGCCTTAATTTAGGAACCCGATCTGAAACTTTCCTTTTTTTGTCTCTCAGATAATCTATACAATTCCTCAATCAACTGTGTTTTAGAGATTCCTGTCAGAAGTGTCGGATGCTCTCCCTGCATCCTCCTGAGAGTCTGTGCATCTGATTTAAGGCTCTTACTTCCACAAGAGAGAAGCATTAAAGTAAGCCATTTTTGAGGCTTCAGCTCTACATACACGATCAATTAGTTACAATATGAAGAAAAAAAAAAAAAGTTATAAATCATAATGGATCCAACTCTGGATATTTGTGGACCTAAATCTGGAAATAAAACTTTCAGATGCATTCTTGAGATCTTGCTGGCTTCATAATTGCACCTATCAGGCAGACATCCAGTTCCTGCTTAGCGGAGAACTTAGGCCCCTGCTCAACAATTATTCTAATAAATAGTTTACTGAGTCATTTCTTGACTTTGGAATAAGCAGCAACTGCCTCAGTTTGTCCTAAAAGCACCTGCTTGGCATGAAACCATGCATTTGTTCTACACAAAAATAGATAGTGGTCAACCTGTTTCACCAGTCTATTTAACTGCAGGAAAGAAGCTTATGCATTGCCCTTGAAGTATTATTTTTTTTTAATGGATGTGTACCTGTCTTTTGTGATAATCCATTAGCTTCTCTGTTTGGGCATGGGTAGATTCACCACTTAGGACACAATATATTTCCTAGAACAAAAATCAGCATCTTCTGCTCTGTCATAATAATCAGCTATCTTGGAGTAAAATTAGTCCAGCATTATTTGTTATGTCTCAAAAGTAAGAGTTATATAGATCAATAAAGCTAGCAATGGATTCTTCTTGTGCTGTCCAGTTGTCTTTGCTGTAGTGTAGTTAGAGGCTAAACTAATATTTTTCTATAAATGATGTGTTTCCCAGCAAACTGTGGACCACTGTATGTGACAAGTTCCTAGATTTTCTCACCATGCAGAACCATTGTCTTAAGGCTATTTATGACACTTGAGATAGAAAGGTCACATAAGTGTTCAATTTCTAAGTATCTGAAAAAACTGCAAAGTGCATCCAAGTTCTTCTATCTCTGCAACTCAGTTTCTCCTTCTTTTCAATGTCCAACAGCATATTAAGAAGAGAATTCCTCTGGACACGCAAGCAAAACTTCTTGACTAATATCTGTATTTGTTATAAACACTTTGATAACTTTTATTCTCCCAAACTATGAGGGAGATATTATTTTCTACTCTAAATTATTGCCACAGTACAAGTCTGGTAAGTGTTCTCCCTCTGCACACTGACTCCCTCTGCAAAGCAATGTACTTGTGGACTGGGCAAGGCTACTTCAGGGAGAAAGGAAAAGCACACATTCATAAGTAAACTAAATAAATGCCTTCTAAGGCTATCAAGCACAAGACAAGGAAGCATCTATATTTCCATACATGCCAGTAATTTTATATCAATTTTTATCCAAATAGAAACACGGAAGATTGACTAAAGCTGTCCACACATGGCTTTACATATGCTCAGTTTCAAAGCACTGCATTATAATGGTAACTCCTGTAACTACTGTACATTATTCATATGCTTTCATAATGCTCATATCACAGACATAATTTTAGTAAACTGTTCTACTAATCCACTATATGTAATTAATCTCTTTTTTTTTGTCCTTTTCTTTGAAAAAGATCCACATCTTGAAAAGCCAGGCTGCAAAAGTATTACAAGTGATGATGTTACAAGATTGCCTTTCATGTATTTCAGCATTTCTCATTTGCTAGCTTCACACCTCTGCCAGTGAAGAGAATGATCTAGACAAGTTTGCTTCTGCCTAATTTAATATTTGGGGTTGTAAATTCATGAATGCCAAAGATGTATAAAATCAAGAGAAGTAGTTCTGACATCTCAAAGTGGAAAGCTGACATAACTGTGGTTTTAACATGTTTCAGAGTTACCCTCTTGATCCATAGGACTTTCTGGGCCAACTCCTTTTTTTAGCACAATTTAAAAAAAAAAAAAAAAAAAAGCATTGGCTCATTTAAACTCTTTTTTTATCACTCAAAAATTATGTCTAGATAGGTAATTGGCAACTCCCACCACACTGTCAGCACGCACCTGATCTGCTTATCTGCTTGTAGACTACACCTTATTTTGAATAGAAACACATTCCTCTGGTGGAAGCCAATCAGGTCAGAAAATACTTAAACTGCTCACAGGTAAGTCCATGGGGCCTGATGGGATGCACCTGTAACTGTTGAGCAAGCTGGCAGATGTTAGTGTAAGGACAGTCTTTAAGCAATGATGGCAATTGGAAGGGGTGACTGAGAACTGGGGGAAAGTAAACATCATTCCTATTGTCAAAAAGGTTAAGGAGGAGGACACATAAAACTACTGACCAGTTAGCTTCACCTTGATTCCAAGCAGGGAAGGGAGAAACGGATCCTGGAAACCATTTCCAGGCACATGAAGAACAAGAAAGTCATTGCAAGAAGTCAGCAGGGATTCAGGAAGAGGAAGTTATGCCTGACCAGGCTGATAGCCTTCTGCAAGTAAGTGTCTTTGCAGATGTGGGGAGAGTAGTGGATATTATCTAAATTTACTTCAGTAAGGCTTTTGACAATGTCTTTCATAACATCCTCACAGAGAAGGTGATGAAGTATGGGTTGGATGAGCAGAGAGAGAAGTGCACTGAAAACTGCCTGAACAGCCAAGCCCAGAGGTCTGTGACCAGTGGTGTGGAGTCTAGCTGGAGGCCTAGTGGTGTACCCCAGTGGTTAATACTAGGTCAGACATTGTTCAATATCTTTCTTAATGACCTGAACAATGGAGTAGAGCATAGCCTTAGAAACTTTGCTGGTGACACAAAACTTGGAAAAGTAGCTGAAATGCCAGAGGGTCATGCTTCCATCCACAGAGACTTTAAAGGCTGCAGACATGGTCTGATAGGAACCTTTTGAAGATTAACAAGGACAAATGTAAAGTCCAACACTTAGGGAGGAACAACACTATTCACAGGTACATGCTGGGAGAAGAGCATCCGGAAAGTAGCTTGGCAGAAAAGGACTTGGGGGTCCTGGTAGGCACCAGGTTGAACATGAACCAGAGAGCTGGCAGTCTTTGGCCTAGAGAAGAGAAGGCAAGGCTCGGGGTGGATCTTATAAATACATATAAATATCCAAAGGAAGGGTGTAAACAACGTGGAGACAGGGTCTTTTCAGTGGTGTCCAGGGAAAGGACAAGAAGCAAAGGGCACAAACTGAAGCATACAAGTTTCTGCCTAAACAAGGAAAAAAATTTTCTTCTCTGAGGGTGGCCAGTCACTGGAACAAGATATTCAGAGGCTGCGGAGTTTCAGTCCCTGGAGATATTCAAAAGCTATCTGGACATAGTTCTGGGCAATTGTCTCAGGGTGATCCTGATTGAGTAGGGGAGTTGAACCAGATGACCTCCAGAGGTCCCTGCCAACCTTAACATGACTTTGTGATTCTGTTGCTGCATTTTATAAACCACAAATTTAAAATGGATAGATATTTAATCATTTTTTCTGCACCATTTTACAGTTTTCCCTTTGATACCAAGGATAATGAAAGACTACAGTTATTTGTTTACAGCTTGAGCCAGTAGGCTACTAGTTTCTGATAATCATCTTTCCTTTCAGTTATAATGGCTGGAGCCACACAGAATGACTGGCACAGTAACATCACAACAACTTATAAAAGAAACATTTCACACTGCTGAATGCTTGTCTCATGCTGTGCTATTATTTCTCATGAGTTTACTTATTGGCTATAACATATTAAGGTGCCTTTGAAAGAATAATTTCAAATACCAGTAATTACCTAAATTATATCTCAGAAAAATTATTCTTCTATAATATAATCTAATCCACTATATAAGGGGAAATGCAGACTTTTAGAGGAGAAATTCTATGCAATTCCATATGCTATGTTTAAATTACCATTTTTGTTTCTTATTGCAAAGCATCTGAACTTTAAAACCATTTTACATCTTTTAGTAGTTTGTTTAAGAAATTCACTGCTTCTGAAACCTTTTCCATCCTGTGACTATGCTCCAAGGTTATGCACTACTCCATAATTACACTGTTGTGATCACTAGTGGCACAAAAAATCTGAATCTAGTTTTTAATGAGTTGAAATAACTGCAGTGATTAATGAATAGGATTAATCTTACCCAACTCAACAATCTGAAAGTTAAAATTTCATCCAAGTTTAGGCATCCTCAGCAATGAGAACAGATATTTTTCCAGGGACAAGTTATGCTACTTTATCTAGAGGCAAAACTTATGAAAATGTACCTATCACTCATCCCTTCCTTTGATGACAGAAGGATCCTAAGACTCCAGTTTCTTCTCTATGCCTAACTTTCATGCAGCTTATAAGCAAAAATCAATTCCATTCCAAAATTCATTATAGTATATCTGAACTAATCAGCTAAAGGGTTGATTCATTAAGTTTGTATGAGCTGCAATCTCATGAGCTGATTTAATTCCCAGAATACAGAGTAAGATAAACTCCATCCTAGAACACCAAAAACCTCAGTGAGAGCTAATTACAAAGTCAGTGATTTATTACTCATTTTTTGCAACCTGCTCTGAGTTCTCTTGTTAACTTGGCTATGGGCTGTAGAGGTAAGAGGTATTCATCCACTTTTCTGTGCTCTAGCAGCAGGACTATTTATTACATTCAGCATATGTCCCGAAGTTCTTCTGCTTTCCTGTTCTGCTGTACTTTATTTTTCCATTGGTTCTATCATTGTCCAGTTTATCTGACAGAATCAGGAAGTTTACACTGAAGCTTTCAACCCAGTATTTTTAGGAGTGATTTACATGAGTATTCTTCACCAAGAATGCACAATAAAATATTTATTACTATTAGTAGTTTTTGTTTTGCTTTATTGTGGTTGTAAAAGCATAATAAATTATCATTCCCTCTATATTTGTGGGTAAAGGTATATTGCTTTGGGAAGAGATGCCTTACTAGAGACAACTGAAGAAACACAGTGGCTGAAAAATTTTCAGCTAAAACCTGAGCACTTATTGGCACACACCCAAGTGCAAAGCTTTTCAGATATATAGATGATTAGTATCAATGATGCCCATTTCACAAGTACATGCTGTCCTCCAGGGTAAGGTGACTCCATTGTATTAATGTTCTTTTACTTACAGAAAGGTGAAGCTCTTCTTCAGAGTTGCATTCTCATTAGACTACTTCTTTTTAGGAGCACAGTGTATCTTGACCTAGGCTATGCTTTCTTTTTCTGTATGTAATGTGCACACTTATCACAAATCTCACCAAACAGAAGTGACCACATAGTCCAATTTTATGCCGAGCACAGAAATGACTTAAATGTATCTTTTGAGATATTTTACATTGCTTTATGATAGGTGAGGATATAACTTGCCTAATCTGAGCCATTATGTCCAGATAGTTGAACATTGTATGAGGTTTTTAATGTTTCCAAGGAGGAAGAAAGGGAGGGATGGAGACCAAACCAACAAGCCAAACAAACAAACAAACAAAAAAAACCAACAAAACAAATAATAAAAAAAAGAACAAGGGCAGCAAGAGGAAGAAAATTTTCATTGTATGTAGAAATTTATCTTACTTTAACACCATTTTTGCAGTGTTCCATTGAAACTGTTTGGTTTCCAGCTGGTCTGTCATATAATACTACATCCCAGATGATTTTGAACAGTAAACTATGTTGATTTTTGAGCTCCTTTTCATCTGTCTACTGGGAATTGGACACATCATATCCCCAGCTGAGGCCCTTTTACAGTTTACACTTCTCTTCAAATACAGAGCAAAATTTTCAAATTTAATGTAAGACAATGGGGACCAATTAAAAAAAAAAACAAAAAAACAAAAAACAAAACGAGTTGCCTCTCTGTTTGTTTTCCTTTCTTTTCTACAGACTGAAGGGATTGAGGTGAGCACCTCTGACAAACTGGTGACAATACGGAACAAAACCTGAAGACTGCTTATACAACTCCATGTTTTAAAAGCATAAAAAGAAACTCTGAAAGGTAAGAGTCTAATATGCACTAGTCTTTAGAGTTTCTTGTGAAGTTGATCTCCTTAAACAAAATTAATGGTGTTTTTAGAGACTAGATGAAAGTTATGGTAGTTATGATTAAAGTTACAGAGATTTCTTCAAAGTTCTTGACATGCCTTTTGATTAAGAGACATACATAGGTGGCCAAAAAGCTACTATATTCATAAAAAGATGAATACCACAGGGTATGTGAAAACTGAGGTTTGCATCTCCCCATTACACTGATGAACCAACTGCTAAAATATTATGTCTCCTTCTGGGATCACATGTGGAGAAGAGTATTGAAATCATAAAGACATTTCAAATTAGTACTCCAGAAATTATGTGTGGCTGAAAAACAAGCCTTTAAGAGCTCGTCTGATCAAAGAGTTTTCGGAAATGTTTCTGAATCCCTGAGGAAATCTGCATATGCTGTTGCAAAAAATCAGATAATTGAGTACTTTTTAATTTTGCCAAGGTGGAGCAGGATCTAGTAGTTGGAAGTTGATGCTAGATAAACTCAGCCTTGAAATTAAGAAGTAATTTCCTGGCAATTAAACAGTTTCCAGGGAAAAGGAAAGACAAACCAAGCCTTAGTGTGTTTTGGATAAGACCACTTTTTTCCCCTAAATTTTATAGTTTAACATGGTTTCTGGGAGAAATTATAGGTCCATAGGAGTGTTTGAGTTAGTTCACTGGGATTATTCTTTTGAAGCATAAAGTTGTGAATTTCTGTGTTGGTTTATTCTTTTCCTTCTTTGCTGAACTTGAAAAATCAAGAATATTGCCCTGAGGCTTCAGTTACTCGCCCACAGAGGTTAGGAAGAACAGTATCCCTAGAGGCACAACTGATCATATGTGTTCTTGATTGCAGTTGTCCTTTCCTCCTTTCCTCCTTTCCTCCTTTCCTCCTTTCCTCCTTTCCTCCTTTCCTCCTTTCTCTGAAACATAGCTCCCTGTAGTATAATGATGACTAGTTTTAAGAGTAGAATTTTTTTTTTCCCCAACATTCAGGGGGTAAAGGTGAAGGTGAGATGAAGGGAGTGAAAGAGGTAAAGTTTATTTCCTTTGAAACTTGCATGGGAACTTGACAATTCTATCTGCTTAGGTCATATGTATGCTTATGGTAGCCCATCAGATCCCTTCCGTTGTGGAGGCCTCCAGGCAGTGCCATTATTTTGATGTTTGCTGTTCCTTCTCTATAGAATGTGGTTCAGTGTTGCATTATAAGCAGAGACTGCATATTTAACACAGACATATCTGGAAAATATATCTGGAAATATATGTCTGTGTTGCACCAGAAATCTGAGTGGATGATATAATGCCTTTTGGCATTAATTCATTTTATTTTATTTGGTTTTTCTCTTGTAATTTGTCAGTCTACCTGTTCACCAAGTATACTGTCATGGTAATCATTTTATCTGTGCCAGCCCTTGAACCTAATGACTCCTCACCAGTTTATACTGGCTTTATGGGCAGAATTTTGCATTAGCACAGAAGCTGTGTGAAAATTTTGCCCTTGTGTCCCTTTTAAAGAAATTAAGTCACTGCTTTGCCTAAAAGTCTGGGCATAGTTAGTGAAGCTCACTTATCAGGGAAGGCCTAAGAATTCAAACAAGTTATAAGAAGCAGATCTCTTTATAGGAATAACCTGGCAGTGATTTTTGGTAGCAAAAAGAGGAAAGGAAAAATAAAAAATATTTCTATGTTTCTTTCAAAAGCTTAGTTGTAAACACAATAGCAGAAGAATTTGTATAAAGGAGCTCTAAGGAATGTTTGCCTTTAAACATATAAAAAAGGGAAGGACAATTACAGTTTATCTATATTTAAGCATGCATATACACAATCTGCATAGTTCTGCAGTGATAATGTCCTACCTTATTTCAAAGGCAGATAACATCAAAGATATCTAAATAACCATAAAGAAATCAAGTGATTGTCTGTGATTTCCACTTTGAGCATTCAGGTCCTCAAGCTCTTATCAAAAGTAAAACCTTTTCATCTTATGACCTCACAGTCATTCCAATTCATTGTAATGACTTGTGACATAGTGTTTTGTATTATTTTAAAACTATGAATCTTTGGCAGAAGTCAGTTTTTTAATTTTTCATCTGGAGAAATATTCATTACAATTAGATGATAATTTAAAAAATGAATTAAAACATAGTCAATAGAGGAATTAAAAACATGAATTGAAATATAGCGAACAGACATCAGGAAAGCTTTGGAAAATATAGCAAAGGTATTTGCACAAATTATTAGCTGCAAATAAATCTTACAAGAATAAAAGTAGAGCAATGAAGTACAAATTACGTTTGTACTCTGACTGAAGACACTCTGCTGCTAGAAAGGTACAACTTTGTTGCCATTACCAAAACTCTGTGAGATGAATCTCATTACTTTTGTGTGGCTATTGATGGCTAAAGGCTGTTAAGAAGGGGTAGGGGAGGAAGGAGGGGCAGAGACATTGCCCTCTACATCAAGAAATAGATAGAGTGTGAAGAGCTGTTCCTGAACAATAGCCACAAGCAGGTTGAAAGTTTATGGATATGAATTAGAGACTGAAGCAATAAAGACAACCTTGTAGTTGGTGTCTACTACAGGCTGCTCAATCAAGGGGAGCCTCTTACACCAGCTATGGAAAGCTTCATACTCACAGACTCTCATCCTGCCAGGGGACTACAAGCACCCCAGCATCTACTTGAAAAGTGGCATGACAAGCTGTAGACAATCTAGGAGACTCCTGCAATGCATGGAGGATAACTTCTTAAGCCAGGTAATAGACAGCCCTATTAGAGGGGATGTGATGCTAGACCTGATGGTCACCAATGCAAGTGAGCTAATCAGAAGCAGGTATCCTAGTATATGGTACTGATAATATAGCAAGTATAGAGTACAGGTACACTGCCTGGTTGTGTAGGGATGCAGTCAGGAAGACCAAGGTATGGCTGGAGCTGAACTTGGCAAGGGGTGCAAAGAATAATAAGGGCTTCTACAGGTATGTCAACCAGAAAAGAAAGGTCAACAAAAGCATATCCCCCTCACGCCAATGATCAAGACTGGCAAGCTGGTAACAGCAGATGAGGAGAAGGCTGAGGTAATCAATATTTTTTTTTTGCCTCAGTCTTCACTGGCAACATCTCCTGTCACACCTCCTGAATTGAAGGACCACAGGATAGGGATCAGGGGAACAACGTCCCTCCCAGCATAAGAAGATCAGGTTCATGAGGGATCTGATGAAATGTGTCCCAGAGTCCTGAAGGAATTATTTGATGTAGTTGCCGAGCCACCCTCCATGATATTTGAGAAGACAGCCCTCTGTTTGCCTTTGTGGGTCTTGATATAATTGTTTCAAAAATAGCCAGTACTGTCTTTCAGACCAGCTTATTAGCATTGTCTCAAGGTCTTTTCCACCTTTGAGATACGACTGAAGAGACCTAACTGACCCTCAAAATGGAAAACTAAATATTACTATGACACAGGAAATAATTATTGAACAAATGTAATGGGCTGAAACTGAGACGATGTACTAGAAAAGAGACAATTGGGGTAAATTGTTTCAGAAGTGTTGGACAGTATGTACCAAAGCATACAGCTGAACTACTGTATTGGACAATACTTTCAGTAGTAAGGTGAGGATGCATGAATGAGAAAAGATATAAGGTCACTTAAGAAATTTTTCTGGATTTATATATCATAAACTGAGTAGGTTTGCAAAACCTAATTAAAGAAGGAAGAGTAGGATGTTAATTCCTTTGTATGTGCTTGACTGTCTGTGTGCCTTTTTTTCTTTTTTCCTGCCTTCCTACTTCCCTTTTTCCATATCTAATGATGTTGAATGAAAGCATTGGAAAACATTTGTGATTATTAGACAATTTGAACTTGTTTTTCAAAATATCCTCACCTTCTTTCTGTCATTCTCACTCAGTTGGTTTCTTTTGTATAAAATTTAAATGAAGAGCTCCGTTGGCACAGGAACCAGATATATCTGGTGATCATGTGGGATTTCTCTAACTCTTTTTCTCATTCATCCTGTTGTTGTAGCAAAATAAAGGTTTAATATTAGGCTTTAAAGAAGAATTGCATATACAATAGAAATTTAAAACTCTAAGATTCCTAGAACTAATAACTCAGACACTCATTTTAATTTAGTAGAAAAATCATTTACTGATGCAATTAAAGCAATGTGATATGAAGACACTCTTAGATTAAGGGTTGTTCTACTCACTCATGTATAACCAAAGCTTGCCATCAATGGATGAGAAAAGATTTCCTAACTTTAGAACCATCCAAACATTATTGATCAAAAAAACCTGAAGGCTTCCCATAATTAAAGTCATAACTGATAAAAAGTATTTGCAGACTTTGATTATAGAAACAAGCAGTGCAAGCATATCCCAAGAACCCAAGATAAATCTGCTGATGGAATATTTCCAGAAGAGTTCCCATATCAAAATCATCCAGGAACTAAAAAAATGGAATTAATTTTCAGCCGACCTTTGGGTAACCCTTATATTGGTTGCTCTGGGAAGTGATTGACAAGCTTTCATTTCCAGTGCAAGTATAGCCCACACCTTGCTCAGATGAATCTGATAGTGCACAGGAAAAAAATACAAATTCAGATCACATTGAGCTGAAAAACAATAGTTTTGCATGTCTCATGCAGGATCTCATTAAGAATTTGAAATTGTACTAATGAAACAGTCGCAAATGAAAGTAGAGAGCATATGTCTGCATGACAAAGCACAGAGAAACTAAATTTTTCTAGACTGGTAAAATTTAGAGATGGGGAGAATTCTTCAGATGACATAAAGATTATTTCTAATCATGTGAAAATTTTAGTTTTTAAAAATACAGGATCTCATCCAATTGAATTCAGATAAATCTTGCTATAAAGTTTATAGTTGAAAAATGTGGTATCAAATCTCACATAGTTAGGATGAAAGACCAACTTGTGTTTACTTGGTAAGAGTATCATTATGTTATGCTGCTCAATATATGGGGGAATTTGCAGATATACACAACAGTATTCTGCTTTTCTCAGTAGTGACCAGTGATAGGACAAGGGGGAATGGGTGTAAATTGGAGCATAGGAGGTTCAAGTTGAATATTCGAAAAAATTTTTTTACTGTAAGGGTGGCAGAGCCCTGGAACAGGCTGCCCAGGGGGGTCGTGGAGTCTCTTTCACTGGAGACATTCAAAACCCGCCTGGACATGTTCCTATGTGATGTACTCTAGGTGGCCCTGCTCTGGCAGGGGGGGTTGGACTAGATGATCTTTCGAGGTCCCTTCCAACCCCTAGGATTCTGTGATTCTGTGATTCTGTGACATGACTGTGCTCTGCCACTGTGAGATACATGAGCATTTTTAGCTAGAGTACCTAACACCCCACCATCCAAATTACATGCATGTATAAAAAGATAGTGAATCACTAACTTATTTATGCAATCCAGTCTCTAGTGGACTCAATAGTGGGTCTCCATTCTGCAAATTAATTACTTTTTGTGATTTCTAAGTTTAAGATTTATACTTTTTCCAATTAATATTGCATGTAAATGCATAACATAAATGTGTAATAACTCCTAGAATTAGATCTTAATCCAGATGGCTTTTAAAAAACTCAAATAATGAAAACAGACATAAAAACCCTAAAGAAAGCATAATAACCCTTTCCTCATCAAAACCTCTGACATTTTAATAAAAAAGTCCTAATGGTAATTTTTTGGTCAATATGTTTATTTACACATTATTAAAATTATTTCATTTCTGGGGCATTTAAAAAACCTTAAAATTTCACTGAAGTAAGGCAAATATTGGTCTTCATTTATTAAACTGCTTTAGCAAAGAACCTTGTCTGTCATTCTGACACTTCCAGTGCTTCAGTGCTTCTGATACTTCATCTGTAGATACTCATAGCCCACTACCATGCACACAAACTAAGTGCTTAAGAATATGAATCTGACAACACAAAGGGGTCAGTGAGTCCAATCTCTTGAAATTATAAGAAAATTTAATCCAGTTGTAAATGTTCAAGCTATGTCTTCCATAATCCCAGTGCACATTTTTGCCATTACCAGGAGAAGGTGCCAGCCTTTGCAATGACCTTGGTGGTGCAGAGACTCAGAACTTTCCCACTTACATCATCCTGAGCTGGATTTATCTTGGTTTAACAGTTGTGCAGGAATCAGTTTTAGCTTGAGCACTTGGACCAGTCTAGGTGGCAAAGCTGCAGGGAACCATCATGCCAGAAACAGCAGTCTCTTGGGGTAACAGAGCTGTGGGATGCTAAGGGCAACTTTCAGGGAAGCAGACTATGTTAAGAACATATGAAAAAACCCCACAGGTAGAACACAACTGAGGGGTAAAAATTACCGAAGATAAACTTCATTCTTCCTCTGCCGAAGATCTCAGAATGCCAACAGTAAATTGTAACTTTTCCTCAATATTCTAAGAAAGACTGAAATTTTTAATGTTATACCAGAGAAGAATATTAATATGGTGGGTATAATACCAAGTAGAGGGAATGGTCTAGGAAGGATATTATATATAACAATTTTAACTGTAATATTAATTAACCTGTTCTGGATTAATAGGATAATTTTGACTATTAATCCATTAAAACATTCTCTGGACTAAAAGTAAATTCACAGCATATATGACCTGTTCATCTTTGGCCATAAGAATATCTTGACTGCAAATCTTGGATGCCTTCACTTCTTCTATACTCGGAAAGTTGTTCATCAGTTTTCTTACTCCATGATTAAAAACCTTCCCAAGGTTTCAAAGTATCATCATTGTTACTTAATTTCCAGTTACTCTGATTCCAGCATTACTCTGTCTTTCATATCTGTTTTATTCTGTGTTTCATTTATGTTTGCTATCTGAAATTGTCTTTCCTTCAAAAGGTATTCTAAAGTTTGAAGGATCCCATCTGTATAAGGTCTGGTAAAAAGGAAAAAGTGAGCAGATTCAGTATTCGGATAAATTTAGGCTTAATGGCACCTGCTGATGGTGATAAAGCATGAACAAAAACTTCAGACCAAAGACAAATTATTTCTTTGCTTCTTCACATATTATGTAATACCAATATTAAGTAATCAAGTGCTCTTGATTATTGTCAGAGATATTCCAAATATGTGCCCCAGGTGATGGTGCAACTAAGATATACACCACTGTTCTAGCAAAGCCTTGGAAGTGAAAAAAAAAACCTAAAAAGCTGCACAGAAATTCAGGGAATGAATCCGTGTATGCTGTACTAATGATGCATTATAAAAGTTACAAAAGAGAGAAGAGTTAAAGGGAAAGGTGAAATGTAGGAAAACAGCAAGACATTATATTTAGGACTAAAATTATCTTTCTTAATAAAGGAATTACACTGGCTATTTGCACACTGCTGGGGATAGAAAATTGAACTGCATGTAAAGTCTTTTTAAATCCTATAAAAAAGTCAAAATTGACAGCACAGAAATATATAGAACAACAGAGTGAGACTGAACACTGAAATCTTTAGAAGATTTCATCACTTTATTAAATTCACAGCCTCTCCAAGCAGAGTGAAAGTTAATATAACAGCATCTGTTTAAAATGGAGACAAAAGTTTCAAGATACCATCAGACACATGGGCTCCTTTTGCAAGATCAGAAAATTCTCAATCTTATGGTCCTTGAGCCAACAAAATACAGAGTTGAGAAAAAGGAGACTCAGGCCTTGTAAGGCAGAGAGGTCAGTAACAGCCATACCAATCCATACCAAGCTTTCTCTTCGATGTTACTGACTTTCAGTGATTCCTTTTTCACAGTGACAATGAAAGTATGGGAGAAGCTTTTCGGTGTACAGATAAGACATTTAGATTGCGACTCTTTTGATCATTGGTCTTTCCCCATCCGAATAATGAATTCTTGTGGTTCAGCCTCATCCTTTGTGGCACTCTCCTAAGGTTTATAGAGGCTGTCCAAAGGGCCTTTGGTATGTTCTGTGTATAGGTGCAGATCCTATTCTGCCAATATAAAAACGTGCTTCTGTGGGACAATATATTACCCTGCAAAATGAAATATTGCTAGTCCTCGCTGATTAGAACAGAGCAGGAGGGCACACATCAGTATGCATAAAATACACACTTAGGAAACAGGAATAATTTGCTAAGTCAGGCAGAGCAACTTGATAGAGTGCAACCTTCTCTATGAGATTAGATATTCTGAGAGGTAACTACAGCAACAAAAACATGACATAGAACCATTCAAAACTTTTTTTCACTTTATGCATATATTGCCAAAAGCTTCAAGATTTCTCTACTGACTGCTGTCTGTCTCCTGCACCTCAAGTTTTTCACTGTGATGTTCCCTGAAAAAATATCCAATAAAGGAATCTTATTCCCAGAGAGAGTAGGATTAGGTAAAATAATTTTTCTTCATGAATATTTTCATCATGTTTGCCTAGAAATTTGTATTTGATCCACTAGCTCTCTACTTCTTTTTTATCAGTTTAAACTTTCCTGAAAATTAAAACAAAGTCAATAAATATAAACTAAAGACTACAGTTTTCTGAAGGTAAAAATATATCAAGCTAGAATGAAATACAGTCATGTTACATCAATGAGCCAAATCCTTATTGTGCAGTAGTACAAGAAAAAAAGTATCAAAATGCTTCTTGATAGATCATCTTTGAAAGGCTTCTGATTCACCAATATATTGCATAAAAAATCCCCGAGGTTTTTTGCACAACACAGAATTACAAGAAAAAGCATTGTTTTGAAAATAATAATAATAAAAAGATTAAGAGGTAATAGTATGTTGATGACTTACAGCTATAGAATAATTTTGTGTGAAAAAAACAAGCAGAAGGATGCAAGTATTGCCTGAGTCTACACAGCTGCTAGGAAGAAAAAAGGACAGCTGAGAATTATTAGAAGTGCAAACACAGTAATAAGGGTATGTCTACATGTCACATCGTGACACCCCAAGGCATCTGAAAGGACAGAAATATGTCTGACAATTTTCACTGCAATATCACGGAACAGAGTGCTGCTTACATTACCCAAAGGTTACTCTCTGATTAGCTCAAGTAACTCCACAAATCCTTGTAACATGTAGTGTAGGCACAGTAGCAGAGGCTCTGATTTGAAACTGATAACTGAACTATGAATCACAGAATGGTAGGGGTTGGAAGGGACATCTGGAGATCATCAAGTCCAACCCCCCTGCCAGAGCAGGAACACCCAGGGCAGGTCACACAGCAATGCATCCTGGCAGGTCTTGAAAATCTCTAGAGAAGGAAACTCCACAACCTCACTGGGCAGCCTGTACCAGTTCTCTATCGCTCTCACAGTGAAGTTTTTCCTCATGTTGAAGTGGAACTTTCTGTGTTTTCAGCCTGTGACCATTACCTCTCATCCTATAACAGGTCACCACGGAAAAGGGACTGTCCCCTTCCACTTGACAC
>VWZY01010268.1:36031-50591 GCA_013399075.1 Chloroceryle aenea
CAGGGAGGGAGGTGATCCCGTCCTGCCAGAGAGACCTGTGGGGTGTGGGGGAACCTCCTGCTTTGGGCAGACTGGGGCTGTGAGGTGGGACTCGGGCACTGCAGGAGATGCTGATGGTGTTTGGAAGCAGCAGTCCTGGCAGGTTTGGTGCTGGGTGCCACCAGGGACTGGTGCTGTACTTGGGGAAGTCATGAGAATCACAGAATCTCAGCATGGTGGGGGTCAGAAGGGCCCTCTGGAGATGCTCTGGTGCCACCCCCTGCTCCACCCAGCAGGGCCACCCAGAGCAGGGTCCAGGCGGGGTGGGAATCTCTCCAGAGAGGATTGAACCTCTCACCAAGGTGTCAGAGGTTTTGGGGAAGCACGAGGGATTTAGGTCCTGGGTATCACCCTGGTAACCCTGGAGCTGGTGCTGCTCCAGCAGCCTCCGTTTGCTGCATTACTTGGGCGGGCACTGCCGAGGCATTGCCGGGAATTCCTCTTCCAGGTCCCATGGGATGGGCTTTCTCCCTGCCATCAGTTTTGGTACCGGGCAGGGATGAGCTGATGCGATTAATCCCCTCTCACAGCATCGAGCCCTCGTGCCAGAGCCCCTCTGGAGACCCTGCTGCTTGCAGAGAGCTTCCCAAATCCCTGCCGACAGCGAGGGGTGGGTCATCCCTTCAGTTAGGATCTCTGGGATGATACAAAAGTCGACGAATCACCTGAGTAACATTTGCTATTGTTTCTGTCGAGCTCACAGGCTTTTCTCTTAACCCCCACTGCTCAGATGGCCTTTATTATCGTGGCAGGAATCTGCTTGTGTCTCTATTTTCTCTTCCTGTGTTTTATGGTCTTTCAAGTGTTCCGAAACATCAGTGGAAAGCAGTCAACCCTCCCAGCCATGAGCAAGGCTCGCCGGCTTCACTACGAGGTAACATCCCTCCTCCTCACGTGGATTCGTTCGTTTAAAAACACCTTTGGGACCTTAAAGTCTCTGCTGAGACCTTCTCTGTCCAGGTGCTCCTGAACTGAAGGATCTGATCTTTACTGGCTTGTTCGGGTTGCTCAAATCCTCCAACTGCCTTTTTGCTCAACAGATGCAAAGTTTCTTCTTCATCTGGATCTTCTCTTGTATTGTCTCCTGTCAGGAGGGGACATAAGCTGGCTCTCCCTCTGGTGATCAGTCACCATCTTCCAGCTCGCTGAACAGAGTGGGAAAAGGGAAGAAAATTGTCTGAACTACTATTTGAATTACTACCGGGTGCAAGCCCATCGGTTCCCCATACCTCTCTTTCTCCTCCTGCAATATTAATTACTGTGTTTAGTGCAAGTGTTGTCAAGACCACCCTGGTTTTCCATGGTGTGAATTCAGCATTTTGGGGTTGTCTTTTCCTCACCGAGTGGCAGGAGGGAAACTGTCCCGCTAGGATCAAAGTGTGAAGTGTTCAGCCCATTACCCCTGTTTTCAGCCTGTGATTTTGTCTGTTGTTTCAGTCCTGCTGCAAAAGATGAGGGGCTTGCTTGAAGTGCTTATGCTGAGAGCACCTGTTGTTTCCATGGGTGTGTGAATATTTGTCACAGAATCACAGAATCGCTCTGGGTGGAAAAGACCTTGTAGCTCATGGAGTCCAACCAGTGCCCCAGCACTGCCAGGACACCACTGACCCCTGGCCCTCAGCACCACCGCTCCACGGGGGGCTTGGAAACCCCTCCAGGGGTCACGGGGGCTCCCCCCCTGCCCTGGGCAGCCTGGGACAGCCCTGGAGGGAGTGGAAGAAATTGTTCCTCAGCTCCAACCTCAACCTCCCCTGGGGCAGCCTCAGGCCAGTTCCTCTTGTCCTGTCCCTTGTTCCTTCACTGATGGAGTTCTGTTAAACAGTCCCTCTGATTTAAACCCATCAGGAACGCACGTAAAAAAAAACCAGCAAATTGGACTTGAGGGAATTTGAAGAAGATACTGAGCATTTTTTCCCATCTTTCCCTTTAGCAAGAGGCATTGGAGTCGTTCTCTTTCTGTAGAGCCGCCGCAGCCGTGCTCTTCTGCACGCAAACATCTGGCGGGGCTGAATCTGATCTGCAAGAGTTAAATTAATAGCCGTTTGTTGTCGCAGTGTGGCACAGCAATTACGCAGACACTGACATTTCCACCAGAATTCCAGAACCGGGTTAAAAAAACCAACACCCGCCCAAAAACAACACCAAAAGAATTTGCAAGCAAAAATGTAAAAGTGGGGAAAGCGAAGTGCGGTTGGAGTCAGGCTCCCGGCCCAGGCATCTCAAGCCTCAGTTTGTCTCATCCACATTCCTCTGATATAGCCGTAGTGTGGAGGAGCGCGGAGAATCGCGGCCCTTCCTCCCGGGCAGGGCTGTGGAGGTGAGGATGGGACTGGGACAGGCCCGGTCCCCGCACCGGAGAAGCACTGGCAGGCCTCGCCAGGCCGCGCGAACCCTCGGCGGGCCTTTGCTTCGTGACAGCTCTGAGCTCTCGGCTCCTGGTGGAACCCTCGGCCTGCACCGCCCTGCCTGCTCCGGCACCTGAACGAACTCCTGGTTAATCAGGAGCACGAAGGCCTGCGGACGGGCAGAGCGGCCCGGACACGCACGCCCCGCTCGGAGCAGCCGGGAGGACGGGCAGACGTGTGGGGAGCACAGGGAATGGGCTGTGGCGAGGACGGCGCAGAGGAGAAAGGAGTGGGTGGAGGTTGTTTTGCTTTGGGGTTTCGTGGGTTGGACCCTTTTGGGTTTTTATTTTCTCTTGTTGGTTTTTTTTATTGTTTATACTCGTGTCTCGTATACGCTCAAACCCAAACTGGGTCTCTGTGGATTTTGTTAATGGGACCGGTGACATTTCTCTCTCAACAGGGGCTGATTTTTCGGTTCAAGTTCCTGATGCTCATCACCTTGGCCTGCGCAGCGATGACCGTCATCTTCTTCATTGTCAGCCAGGTGAGGCACGACACTCGGCTCCTCGGAGAGCAGCAGCCTCCGATGATGCCCCGGCCTTTGATGCTGTTGGCCGACAGGCTCTGCAGCCTGGTGCAGGCAGGTTTGATAAGAAGTTGCTTTTTAAGGTATTTTTCGTTCCTCTGAAGCGCTGCCATAAAGTGGCTCAGGCTGAAGCCTCCCCAAAGGCCTCTGGCTCGCGGCAAGGGTTGGGGCTGAGCTGTTGGAGTATCAGCCAACACCATTCAGCCACTGCAGACCCTGCGCTGCTGGGCCCCCTGCTCTGGGTCTCCCTGCTGGATGGAGCAGGGGGGTGGCACCAGAGCAGTTCAGGTCATCACTGAGTGTCAACGACCATGGTTGGGTATGGGTGTAATACAGACACTCTTGTCCAGCTGCTCTTTTCAAGCTGGTTTAGCTTTCATCCTTCCCCTGTTGGTCTTTCCCTTTCATGGAAAGCCAGTGTTTGAGTGTGAGCAGTCCATGTACCGTCAAGTGAAATTAATATTGATGATATTTCCCTAAATCCTGTCAAATCTCCACGTGTCTGAGGCGGGTGCTGTCAGCCCGGGCCCCTCTCGTGAGACAGAGGCAGCGAGTTGAGCACATTAGCTCTTCGCATTATTCATGGTTTTCCTTCTATAAAAGGTCTATTTATAGAAGTCTCATGTTGTCAGATGGAAGCAGTTGTCTCCTAGGTACTGCCTTTTGTGTGGCAATCCTTGCTGAGAGCACCAGTTACGGCAGGGATGTGCCGCAGCATGTGGGAGATCTTGTCACATTTGAGAATGATAAATCCAAGTTAAAGAAATCCTCACACCATCGTTTTGTCCAGACTGTTTTTGCCTCTGCAGATTGAGGCTAAAGAGGAGAATCTTGGAGTTCTGCATCACCCCATCTGTTAGACTCCATTTACTCCATCCTGTTGAACTGATGTTGTTCTCCTTGATTCACTCCCAGCTGGTGCTTTAGGAGGTCCCTTCCTCCTTGATTCACTCCCAGTTGGTGCTTTAGGAGTCACTTCTATATTTTCAGAAAATTTGGTCTCACTGACTGGCCCGTACGTGTCGTCTTTGTCCTGGGCAGGTGACTGAAGGCCACTGGAAGTGGGGGGACATAACAATCCAAGTGAACAGTGCCTTCTTCACCGGCATCTATGGGATGTGGAACCTCTACGTCTTCGCTCTGATGTTCCTGTACGCGCCGTCGCACAAGAATTACGGGGAAGATCAGTCGAATGGTAAATGCCTCGAAGGGATCTGAAGGTTGTCATAGGAAGAAAGGGTTGTCAAGTGGGTGCATGTTTTCTGGCCAAAGTGCACAGTCAGCATGTTGAAGTGGTACGCAGATGGTGGATTGGTTTTCTTAGCAAACATTTTAATTAGCTGTAAGGAAGAGATTTGTGATGCTGAGGGTAGGGAGAGGCTGGCCCAGGCTGCTCAGAGAGGTGGTGGCTGCCCCATCCCTGTCCCCATTGCAGGGAAGGTGGCCGGGGCTCTGAGCACTATAAATAAAAGCATTTATAGTTGCCTAGCTCAGGTAGCTCCTGAGAGCCTGGGGTTGGGGAATAAACTGGATCTTTTTCTTTCTACTTGTCAAATACTTTATTGTGAGTCAGGCTAACAAAATAACTTTATTTCTCAGGTTCCCTGGGAGTGAACAGTGGGGAAGAGCTTCAGCTCACCACCACCATCACCCATGTGGACGGGCCCACGGAGGTTTACAAGCTGGCTCGGAAGGAGGCTCAGGAGTAACGCTGAGGTGGCCTCAGCTGGGACCCAGACTGGGATGGAGAGCAGAGGACAACACAACGCCCTCGGGCAGGAGACCTCTCTGACCTGACTCGCTTCTCGAGCACCTCGGCCCTCGTGTGTTTTACACGGCGCGGTGACACCACGCAGAACATTTGTAAACTCGTTAATATGGTGTAGTTATGCCTGGGGGGGGAGGGAAATGTATATCTGGTTACACTCCAGCACGTGATAACCTGCTAGAAAAGCATTAAGGTTGCAAAGTCGCCCATTTCAGAAGCTGGGAAAGGGCAGAGCTGAGGTCGGGCAGGTTTTATTTGGCTGTTGGGTGCATAAAAGTGGTGCAGGAGCTCAGATGGGGAGCACCTTTTTAGGACTTCCAGTTTTCTTCTCGTGTGCAACTTGAAGCTGTTGGTTGGGGGTGGAACTAAAGCCTCGTTGTGCAAACGTTTGGTTCCATCATCTGTAATTGTACTGAACCTTGTTTGAGGTCTTTAGTAGAGCCCTGCGACTCCTCAGCAAAGCTCTGGCACTTGAAAGGAGCATCACAGAGTGTTGGGGGATGGAAGGGACCTTGAAAGACCATCAAGTCCAACCCCCCTGCCAGAGCAGGACCACCTAGAGCAGGTCACACAGGAACAGATCCAGGTGGGGTTTGAATCTCTCCAGAGCAGGAGACTCCACAACCTCTCTGGGCAGCCTGGGCCAGGCTCCCACCCCCTCACCGTGAAAGGTTTCTCCTCACATTTACACGGACCCTCCCGTGTTCCAGCTTGCACCCCTTGCCCCATGTCCTGTCACTGTGTGTCACTGAGAAGAGCATGGTGGATAAGATTATCAGCAGAAGCAGCAGCGTGTGTCCTCGGTAGGTCTGGCAGCTGTTTGTTAAATATCAGGCAGTGGAAAAATGGGATGCTGAGCTGAGTGTCAGGAGAAAAGTGCTCCTGTCCTGAGCTTCCTTACTCTTGGTGTCTCCCTCCATTTTTACCTTCTCATTACAGCTCGTTCATTTTTAGGCTGCTCGTGTGCCATGGGGAGAGGAGAAAGGCCACGAAGGGCCAGGGCTGTCTGTGCTCTGGGGCTGGCAGGGGACGCTGGGATCCCCACTGCTCCTCGCCCTGCCAGGGTGGAGCATCCTGGGCACAGCCCAATCCTTCCAGAGATTATCAGACTTGAAAAAAAATAACCCACTTGTCACACAGTCCTGTGGGTATTTGCTTCCCAGAGCACAAGGGGGGGTTGGCATCGCTCGCCCCTTGCCCGGGTGGCGCTGCCTGTGAACCTGTTGGCAGCACGGGGGCAATGGGAACTGGCCTGGACTGGAGGCATAAACTGGACCAGATAAAAGTGTTAATGGTGTCTGTGGGAAGAGGTGTGGGCAGAAGGGGCTGTGCTGCTCAGGACACACCTTCTTCCAGGGCCTGGAGGATCCAGGGGACTTTGTCACCATGCACTAGTAAATTCCTGTGTTGGCTGCTACAGACACTTAACCCAGTCACCAGGTTTTGTCCCTAAAAGGTAAGAAACTGCTGCTGCTGTTTAGTCACAGAATCACTGAACCCCAGCGTGGTGGGGGTTGGCAGGGCCCTCTGAGGATGCTCTGGTGCCCTCCCCCTGCTCCAGCCAGCAGGGGCACCCAGAGCAGGGGGCCCAGCAGCGCAGGGTCCAGGCGGGGTGGGAATCTCTCCAGAGCAGGAGACTCCACAGCCTCTCTGGGCAGCCTGGCACAGGCTCCCACCCCCTCACACCAAAGAACTTGCTCCTCCTGCTCAGGGGGAACCTCCTGGGCTCCAGTTGGTGCCCCTTGGTGCCCCTTGTCCTGTGTCTGGGCACCCCTGACCAGAGTCTGGCCCCATCCTCTCACCCCCTCAAGGGCCCTTGAGCTCTTGCTCAGCATTGCTCAGCTCCCCTCTCAGGCTGCTCTTCTCCAGCTGCACAGCCCCAGGGCTCTCAGCCTGTGCTGCCCACAGAGCTGCTCCAGCCCCTCAGCAGCTTCCCAGCCTCTGCTGGACTCTCACCAGTAGCTCCTGGTCTCTGTTGAACTTGGGAGCCCAGTGCATGGTTAGTAACCAAATACAGCACCAACATCCTTTGCTTTTTGCTTTTCTTCTTTGTAGCCCCCTTTCAGTACTGAAAGGCTGCATGAGGTCTCCCCTGAGCCTCCTTTTCCCCAGGCTAAACAACCCCAGGTCCCTCAGCTGCTCCTCAGACTCTCCCATCCCTTTGGTTGGTGGGAACCCCAAGTTGTGTCCGTTGAAGGGGTCTCTGCTCCAGGTGCAGCACACCAGGCAGACCCCTGCTTTAAGCAACTCAACCATCACAGGATTTTATTTAAAGAAAACAATGCTGTTCCCCCTCAGTGGGATCCCCAGTAGCCCCTGCCCACGTCTCAGCTGGGACGCAGGGTCGGGGCCCAGGGACACCAGACACGTCACTCTGGGTGAAGTCCCTCCTGTGCTGCTGCGCCTGAGCGCCTGACGTCACTGTAGCACAGAAAAAGTGCTGAAAACTACTTAAGGAGGTCGATTTGGGTCATTTTGGATACTTGAACTGGAATGCTAATCATTATTTTTATAAGTTTGGGAGTTTTTCTGGTAGAGTGGGGTGGCAGCACCCCTGTGCTGAAAAGAAACGTGGCTTAAAAGAAAATCGGAGAGGGGGCACAGCAAATGTGTGTGGAATGAGTGCTGGGACTGCACCTTCAAGGGTGGAAAAATGCAACTTTTCAGCAATTTACGTGAGGAAAATAAGTAGTAGTAGGGCCGAGCAGTGCTCCTACTTGCAGGAGCTGTTCAACTACCAAGCGAACGAACTTTCAACGCACATCGCGGTAACTCCGGCGTCTTCCCGGCTGGGTGCTCGACTTTGCAACTTTAACATCCTTTATTTTATTTGAATTTTGATTTTTTATTTAACCTTGGGTTCTTACGTGATATTTATGTTGTCCTGATAGATGCATCCGTGGTTTCTTTTCCAGCTTCCTCTCGCGTCGCGGTTTGTAAGAGGCTCCGTTCGAGGGGGGAATCGCAGCTTTAAAACCAAACACTAACAAGTTGTTTATGGGGTGCGTGTCTGTGTGTGTGTGTGGGGAGGGTTTTGGGGGGTGTTTTTTATTTCTTAATTCCTAAGCCCTACTCATAATGTCTCAGAAATAGTCCCCGGATCTTATTAAAATATATCCTCCTTTGTTTAGGTCGAGTTCCGTTTTTACGGCACGCTTTAGGCAGCCTGGGAAAGGTGTAGTTTTGATTAATTTAAATAAAATATACAATGCTGTGGGTTTGTCGCCGGCCTGGTTCACTGACGGAGAAAGATTTGGTCTTTGCTTCGGGCCGTTGCAACTTGTTGCTGGGGAAAAGGGTTGAGTCACGTGGATGATCTCCTTCTGTGTCTCCCTCCAGATGCTTTGTGGCACAGAGACGCGGTTCTTGGATGCTAAGGGCTTTTTGACCTTTCAAACCTTTGGTTTAGGATTAATCATTGCCTGAGCCACCCCTGCCTTGGCATCGGCTCCGGCTCCCCTCGCCTGCTGGACTGGGACCAGTAGGACTAAGGTGTGCCCCCTGGGCAGCTGAAACCTGCTCCCGCAGCACGGCACAGCCGCTGGGTTTTCCTTCGGGGGTCTGTCCCCTGGACCTGCTGTCCCCACTTGCACCACGGTGTGCCTATGGGCATCCTCCTGCATCTGCTGCTGTATTCAAAGGTGCTGCCTCCTTCTGCCCCCCAAGTCCAGAGGAAAAAAAATAAAGGTCCCCAGGACTTGTGCTGAAGGAGTAATGGAGAATTTGATGACAACAGATTCATTCCAATATCAATATTTCAGGTTGGCTGGGGCTCTGAGCACCCTGCTCTAGTGGGAGGTGTCCCTGCCCATGGCAGGGGGGTGGAAGGGGATGATCTTCACGCTCCTCTCTGATGCTTTGAAGTTCCCATTGCAGTAGGGGCTGCCGAGGTTCAGGCAGAGCCGGTGACTCCGTTTCTGCCGCAGCCTGCGCTGGCTCCAGCTTCTCCGCCACTGCCAGCAACTGGGGCTGCTCAAAGACGAACTGGAGGCCGTGCAGCACTTTCAGGATCTACTGAATTCCAAACGAGCCAATTCATACATTTTAAATAACTGCAGCACCACCGCCACCCTCCCACCGGGCTGCTCTGCCCGGGCTTCTTAGCGATGCTCTCCTTGGCCCTGCCCGGACAGGTCTCTGGTGCCCTCTGGTGCCAGCCGGGCACGGATGGCAGCGGGGGAAAGAAAGTCCCAAATAAATCCCCCACCTCTCAAAAGGTGGGAAATTGATTATGTCGAGAAGTTCCTGTTACCACAGCAGTTCTCTTACCAGGGGTCAGTGGTGCCCTGGCAGTGCTGGGGGAAGGGTTGGACTCCGGGATCTCAGAAGCGTCTCCCAACCAAAATGATTCTGTGATTCTACAACTTGCAAGGTGCTGCTCAGGGTCCCAGGAGCTTTGTGCTTCAGAGCTGCTGGGCAGGGACGCAGTGGGAACTGGAGAGGGATGGGGAAAAACTACCTTGAGTTTCTTGAAGAGTTTGTCTGGTGTTAGTAGAAGGGAAATGGGTAAGGAGTGACCTGTGTTGGTGAGCTGGGGACCACAGTTTCTGAGGTCACCAACTGGTCTTTGGCTGGACCAGTCTCACTGTTTTTCTTATTGCACCATCTTATGCATTTCCATAGAAGTCTGGGACCAGGGTCTCTTTCTGCTCTGGTTTGTGACAGAAGAGCAAAGCAAGGAGCTGCAGCAGACTCTGGTGCAGCCTCTTCTGCCACCTCTGTGCTCCCGCTTGCACTGGTGCAAGGTGAGGGGTAAGCACACAGTGCTGGGCTGCCCTGCCTGCAGCAGAACCCTCAGCCCAGGGTGGTGGTGCTGCCCGGAGCTCCCTTTGCTTCCTTCCTCCTGGGGGACCCGTGGAAGGCAAAGGAGTCGAGAGAAGCCTGTGCTGTGAGATGCAGTGATGTTCTGGGGGGCACTGAGGGAGCAGGGTTTGTGCCCCTGATGTCCATCCTTCTGGAAGGGTATGTTAAATCCAGGAAAGGCTCTGGGAAGGGTGACAAAAATCACAGAATCCCAGACTGGTTTGGGTGGGAAGGGACCTTGCAAGGTCACCTGGTCCACCCCCCTGCAGGGAGCAGGGCCATCTGCAGCCAGAGCAGGGTGCTCAGAGCCCCGGCCACCTCCCCTGCAATGGGGACAGGGATGGGGCAGCCACCACCTCTCTGGGCAACCTCCAGTCAAGGAAATTTCACATCCACTACAGCAGCCAAGTATTTGTGTTTTCTTCTATTTTTTTCCATCCTTTTGCTGTGTTTAAAGCCCCCCAGAGTTGCCAGAGGAAGGAAACTCTTCCAAGTAGAGGAAGCTCGCTCATGAGATGGATGCTACATGTCAAAAATAAATCAGCTACTCGGGGACACTTTCTAATACATATTTTATAGGCTGAGCTGTACTCCTAAGGTACTGGGAAGAGACTGGAGGACTGGAGTTCACACAATGTCCGTAGTGGTAAGGGAAGAGCCATACATTAGTTTCTAATTCAGAATTGCCCAAAGCACTCACCTTCTGGCCCCGTTTCAGTCTCACTGCTGCGGTTGGGGTCAGGACAGGCTCTGGGGGAACCCCCCCAGGAGCTGGAGGCTCAGAGGGATTCAGGAGCCAGTGCTGTGGCTGCTCCAAAACTCCCATGGCCAATGTGGCCAGCTCAGGAATCAACTAGCCCTTGGCAAGCACCTCAGGACCAGTGTCTGTGTTATGGCAGGTGGAAACAGGACCTCTGAAAGGCAGGAGAGGGGGGGGAGTCAGCAGAGAAATGGGCACAGAAATGGTCATTACTGGGGCTCCTCGGGCCCCTCTCCAACAGGTCCCCATCTCTCCCGTGCTGGGGACTCGGGAGCTGGACCCAGGCCTGCAGGGGTAGAACGATGACCCGTATTTTAAACGGAGAAGCAAANACGGCTGGGAGGGGAGTGACTTAGGAAAGCCTCATTCCACTCACACACCAGCGAATTACCAAGGTGGGGTGACCGGCTTCTTCTTCCTTTCTCTCTTTCCCCTTTGCCCCCTCCCTCCTCAGCAGGCCACCGCTGTCAAGGGGTGCTCGAAGGGGAAGAACCCCCTTTTTTTCCCCGTTAAAATCTCGGCCGGCATCGCGGCGCAGCCGACATGCCCGAACAAAGCAACGATTACCGGGTGGTGGTGTTCGGAGCAGTGGGGGTTGGCAAGAGCTCCTTGGTCCTGCGGTTCGTAAGGGGAAGTTTCAGGGAAACCTATGTCCCCACCATCGAAGACACGTACCGGCAGGGCATCAGCTGCGACAAGAGCATCTGCACCCTCCAGATTACAGACACCACCGGCAGCCATCAGTTCCCGGCCATGCAGAGGCTGTCCATCTCCAAAGGACACGCGTTCATCTTGGTGTACTCCGTCACCAGCAGGCAGTCCATGGAAGATCTCCAGCCCATCTTTGAACAGATCTGTCAGATTAAAGAGGACATCCGAAAAATCCCGATCATGTTGGTGGGTAACAAAAGCGACGAGAGCCAGCGGGAGCTGGATGCCAGCGAGGGGCAAGCGTTAGCCAGCAAGTGGAAGTGCTCCTTTATGGAGACCTCGGCCAAAATGAACTACAACGTGCAGGAGCTCTTCCAGGAGCTCTTGAATCTGGAGAAGAGGAGAACTGTCAGTCTCCAGGTGGACGGGAAGAAATCCAAGCAGCAGAAAAAGAAAGATAAACTGCAAGGCAAGTGCTCTGTGATGTGATTGCCTTTGGCCGGACTCGCACCGCTGCGTGGTGTGGTTGGAGTGGGGACTCCCGCTGAAAATACATCTCTGCTGGAGGTTTCAGACAAACCTGTGCCTTACAGGGCTACTGCTTTTGTTTAAAATCTCAGCTGGGTCATTTTATGTGTTGGTTTTAAAAAGGATGGCTTTCTGCATGTTTATTTTTTTAAAACAATAAACGTTCAATGTTAGCAATTACAAGTGACTAGAAGTGTTTATGCAAGAAGTTTACAGAAGAGGAAAAAAACGACAGTCGGGAACAAACATCTCTAGTCCCATGAGCAGTTTTTAACCAATTCCAGCCTATTAGCTCCAAAGAAATCACAGTATCTGTAATGTCTGTGCTTCAAAAATTGCTTTCAGGAGCCTGTTGACCAGAGCTAGGCATTTGCACTGCAAATGAACACGTGTGTGGCTCCAGACGCTTAAATTTCTGTCAGACTGGCTTGCTGACCAAAGATGCTTTATTTTATTTATTTTTTAATGGTAAAAATTAAGTTTTCATGTGTGCTCTGCAACGCCTGAGACTCCTGCAGTTCTGTGAGTGACTAAAGCTCTGCCTCCTGTAATCAGGCTGTTTGGTCCCCCCAGCCCTTTACTCTGTTTTCCCCTCCTCACCAAGGCAGGAGGTTCAGCGAGCTCCGGCTCCAAACCCGGGGTGGTTCCTGGTGTCTCTGAACAGGACCTGCCTCCCAGCAAGGTACCCAGGGGGTGTGAGTACCAGCTGATGGTTACCCTGGCAGTTCACCCTTCCCACCACTCGGGGTTGGTGTGTGGCTGAAGGTACTTTTGCAATCTTTCTGGAGCGCTCATTGTTTTTTTATTCCTCATCCCCCTCTCTTACTTCATCCAAGTTGAGATTTAGTGCAACTTGGTTCGGGTAGCGTTGCTTTGGGAAGGAAGATCTCCACCTGGAAGCTGTGTGGTTAAAGCAAACTCTTCTCTGATGGAAACTTTTGGTAGATACTTCCCACAGATGGGTGGACTGGAGATAGGGGTTTAGTCATCTCTTGTCTCCTTCCATCTTTTCTTTTTTGGCTGTTGTTAATGAGGCAAGCGTGATAAACCTCACCTGCAGTGCACGGTTGGGAAAGATCTCCAGAAAACAAGTGCAGTTAGTGTGAGCAGAAGGCTGTAAGGGCTTCGGGATCGTGCTGCAGTTTGGGGTTTTCCATGGCAGCTTGGTCCTGACGCAGGAGACATGGCAGAGAGGAGCTGCTGCTTTTTATAGCTCTTTTCTAGTGAAGTGATTTTATTGTTGAAGAAGAGCAAACTGTGGCACAGGAGATGCTGGAAAGTACAAACCCTTTCTTAGTTTGAGAGCATCGCTGTCTATTAATAACTGCTGGGTTTCCATGTGAGATGCTCAAGAAGGGCCTCTTCTCTCAGCTGTGATTTGCTGCTGTGTTGCAGACTAATACACGAAGCCATGAGGTTGGTATCCATGTTAATAACTCCCATCTTGGGACAACCTGGCCCCTTGTGCTTGGAAGGACATGGAGGGGCTGGAGTGTGCCAGGGAAGGGGCTGGAGCACAAGGGGGGTGAGGAGCAGCTGAGGGCCCTGGGCTTGTGGAGCCTGGAGAGCAGGAGGCTCAGGGGAGCCCTTCTGGCTCTGCCAGCTCCTGACAGGAGGCTGGAGCCAGGGGGGTCGGGCTCTGCTCCCAAGGGACAAGGGACAGCACTAGAGGAACCGGCCTCCAGCTGCCCCAGGGGAGGTCGAGGTTGGAGCTGAGGAAAAATTTCTTCCACCCCCTGCAGGGCTGTCCCAGGCTGCCCAGGGCAGGGTGGATTCCCCGTGACCCCTGGAGGGATTTCCAAAGGTTTCATGAGTGTCCAGTGCTGACTGAAGCGTTGGCACTTGCCAAAATAAAGAGTGGATTTGCTGAGCTGGTACAGAGGCTCCACAGCTGATTTTTGTTACTGGAGATGGTACCGGGTGCTGGAGCTGTGGTGCTGACTGGTGAGGTCCTCTGAGGCACTGCTGAGCATCACCTTCTCCTGCAGCCAGCGGTGAGTCAGGCTGAGGGGCAGCTGTAGGTGCTGCCATAATGGCTCTTGTTAAAAAGAATTCTTTTTGCTTTTTTCCTCTCGAAGTTTGTGTGCAGATCTTGCTCCCTCTGCTCTTTCATTTCCGAGCGGTTACGCAATGCGGCTCCACGGGGCAGTTTTAGCATCTGGTGCTTATTACCACAGAGACCATTTCAGTTCCATCCCAGCCTCTGAAGCCCCGGAGAGACATTTTTTTACCAAAGCCTTTTTGAAATGTCACGAGGCCTAATAACGTCTCTGCAACTCCCACTGCCTTCCTGGGGGTGGCTGTGCGAAGGCAGGGCAGCGTGTGCTGCAGTTATCCAGGCAGCCGAGATGTTCCCCAGTGTGTCACTGCTGCGGTGATCTCCCCGTGCGTGGCACGAGCATCACTCAGGAGTGGGGTCCAGCAGAGCCTCAGGAACAACTGACAGTGGACGAAATGGGCTCAGGAGGTGGAGCTGTGGTGCTGAGGGCCAGGGGTCAGCGGTGCCCTGGCAGTGCTGGGGGAAGGGTTGGACTCAATGGCCCTAAAGGTCTTTTCCATCCAAAGCCATTCTGTGATTCTCTAAGTCCCACCTGCCCCTTGGTAGCTATAACAGGAGCTCCCAGGGGACCATGTGGGTGATGGGGATGCTCAGGTGCTCCTGGTGATGCAGGATGCTGGTGCAGAGGCACCAGCAGTGCAAGGCTCAGCTGAGGAGCCTAGAGCAGTTTGGGAACGAGGGATGGCCCCCGGGGCTGTCTGTGATGGCATGTCAGTGATCCATGGTCTGGGTGTGCTGCACTGACTGTGCTGTGCATTACAACTCTAGTAATAAATACATTGTACAATTGGGCTTGTTTCCATGTAAACTAGTCTGATTTTCAGTGCGTGGAGTGTGTCATGCTTAGAAGAAGGGAAATATATTTTAATTGAGCTGATGTTCCTCCCCTGCAGGGCTGGGGTAGCTCTGGAGTCCTCAGCACAGAGAGACAGGGAGCTGGGGAAGCGGGGCCAGAGGAGCCCCAGCAATGCTGGGAGGGCTGGAAGCCCCCTGCTGGGAGCCAGGCTGGGAGAGCTGGGGG
>VWZY01010269.1:30695-40714 GCA_013399075.1 Chloroceryle aenea
AACATTACTTTTGCAACAGGTCTGTTCCTATTTGCCTGCTCTGCAAGACGTGGCCATGCCTAAGATGAGGGAGGAACAGAGATCAAAGAGTAAGGAAAGGAAAATATGGCAGTGGCCGTGCCCTGAGCCTCAGAGGGCATTACAGATGCCAAATGGCAATAAACAGAACCAAGTCAAAGTGCTGCCTGATCTACCGTAAGTAATGCCTATAACATCACCAGTTTTATTCTGCTTTGGGGGACAGCTTCTGACCTGACACATTTCTTGAACTTTATATGACCTGTTTTGTTGTCTACAAATTACTGCAACTGACAGAAAGCTCCCTGGTAAACCTCTAACACCTCTGGGCTGGGGTTCCCCCTTTCTCCCCATCCTCCATCTCAGTGTGTATGCACTGATTTAGCTGTATGTTCCAGATACTAAATTGAAAGGGTACATTGAGAAGTTGAACCCTTGATAGAATTGCCTTTAAAGAAAGTTTATTAGTGGGTAATTTAATTTTAATACTAGTTCAAATGACAGAGGCACTATGTAATGAAGACATCTTAGAAAGAACTCAGAGATGGATAGATCTAAGTGCTGTATATACACTTTTAAAAGTCTCATGTGTATGTAAGTTATCTTAAAATTTGAAATAGTCAATCAGACATGTCCCCTTTGCTCTCTTTTCAGTTACTTAAGACCTAGAAAGTGCCCTCCATTTACAGAGAAGCTTAGAGGAAAAGCAAAAGAAGTCGAGGCTGAATCCGACAAAGAGAATTGCTACCCTTTGGCTGATAAGCCAGCTTTCAGCAAGAAAGGTATTCTATATGTCCTATTTATCTGAAGAACTTTATGCAGTTAGAATCAACAGTTTAAGGTTCAAAAAAAAATCTTGTCCTGAGGACTGCTGAACTAAAACGATGGCTTATGCCCAAGAATTATTTTCCTACAGTGTGTGTTGTTTTGGTTTTTTTTTTTCCAATGTATTTAAAAGGAGGAATTGTATATATGGTGGAATAAAGCTGCCTTCTCCATTCCCCTCCCCCTCCCAGATATTAAATACAGTGTACAGCTTGTGTGAGCTCATTCCAGTCTTGCCTGCCTTACTTTGCTAATCCACCTCAACCTGTGCTTGGTAGGATCAACGTCTTCTGATTTGAAAGTATAATTCAGTCTTCATCTCTTTCAGTCCTAGACATTTTGTGAACAAAGACTGAGGAGTATGCTATGTTACATAGCTGTGTTAAGCATATGGACTGTTTTCTTCCAGGCATTCAGCCCAGACTATGAAAGGCATTTGGCTTTTGTCTTAGCTATACTGGAACCCAAGTACCTAAGGAATAAAACAGCACTGCAGTAATTCATTCAGTTCCTACTTACTACACAGATTTAATAAATCATACTTTATGTGAGCCTTTACCTGAACTGAATTACTTGCTGGAACTACTTTTTGTCATCTTCATCATGAGAAATTTACCTACATCACTTAAAACACAACCATATTAATACGACACCCAAGAGAAGGCTTAGAAAAAACTGGCAAAAAGCAAGCTGGGATCATTCAAAAAAATTAAAACCAGAATTGTATCATAAACACTGGAGGACTAGAAAAAAAAAACCCACCACAAACCTCACCCTCTTTTGGGATTTTAGAGAGCTTCAGCAACAGAGCCAGACCATGCATTTTTAAAATTAGTTCCCTTTCTCTTTATTGCTTTTGCAAGTAAAATTGCTGTGAATTATTACATGCTGACTTCTACAAAGAAAAGTGAGCTGAAGGACTAGGATAGAAATAAAATAAAAACCAAACCAGCTCAACCTGCTTTTTAGGGTTTTTTTTTTGTTTGTTTTTTTTCTATTCTTCCCTTGCCAAAATCATAAGTAGTGTCTTCTGCTGAAAGAATGACTGGAGCTGACAGATTTACATCCTGAAGAAATTAATATAACAAAACAGACCATGTAAATCTTATTGCAAAGGCTGAGAGATTTAGCCTGAGATGTTTTTCATTTCTAAGGATGTTTGTTGCATCATCTTTCACCTGGCATCAAGATTTTCCTCTGGCTCTTGTTTAAACCTAATCATTTAGTGAAAGCAAAACAGCACTGAGAATGGGTCTGAAGTTTTTATCATGCAGAAACTCATGGCTTGCACGGAAGCAGCAGTTCTCACTCGCTTGCTGTTCAGTTTTTCACACTTACTCCAGCTTTACACAGTGCTGAGGCTTGGGACTTTATTTTTTTCCAGAGGATTTGGGTTTTTTTTCCTTTTTTTTGCATTGTTTTTATTTAGGACCCCTTCATTTATTTCTCTCTTTCCCCCCCTCCCTTGCTACTGTAGCCAAGTCAGACAGCCTATTGAGAAACAGCAAACCATCTGTTAACGGATTTGAAGTTCTGAATTATACTTGAGTGTGTAGAGGCACTCGTGCTTAGCCAGAAACATTCATTTGAATTAAGCTATAAATGCTGTGTAAAAAGAACCATACATTTTAACGTAGGTTCATGAATAAATTTAAGGGAGGGCAATTGCACTCTAAAGTTTTATTCCTTCAAAACCCAGTATTTTTGGCGTTGTGTGATCACTTGGTGCTTTTATAGTGTGATTGAAGCTTTAAACCTTGAACTGGGGGGAGATAATTCCTGTGTTAAACCGTTTGCAATACAATTTCATTGCTGGATCTCTGGTGCGACAGAAGCTCGGTGGGTTTTTTTTTTTTGAATTTTCTTAAAAGATGGTTAAACAGGATAAAGGAAAAATCTTACTCATTATTGAATTTTCTGGCATATAGCCAGGTCTCCTGGTTCCAGGCACTTTGATTATTTTCTTTAGTTGCTATCTTGCCTAGTCTAGTGTAATCTATTAATTTTTTATGGTAGGACAGACAGCCCTGCATAAAGCTTGCACAAGTAACAAAGTGGAGAGATTGATTCAGCGTCTCTCTTCCCCTGGAACAGACATTAATGATAAAGGTAAGTTGTTCATTTTCCTTACAGTACTCAGAAATTAAGCCACATGAAAACTGCATTTGTCTCTGTTTGGCAATAAATAAAGTTGATGTCGTTAAAACTGTCTTTACTATTTTTAAAGAACACAAAATGAGGACTTTATAGCAAACGTTGAGGAAAGGTTAATTTACGACTGAAGCCTGTTTTAAACATCACATTTTCTTTTGTTTTTTTTTAAAAGCACTATTTAATTTTTCTCCGGCGTGTTTCCATAGAATTTCTTGTTCTGGAATCACAAGCTGCCACCATAGGCGTGATGAATCCTAAAAAGTAAAGTGTTTTGCTGCCTAATGAGTTACATTATTAACATTTTAGTACTACTTCTGCTGTTTTAAAACTTCCCTTGATTTATAATTCAGACTATGCTGGCTGGACGCCTTTGCATGAAGCCAGTAACCATGGCAGCACAGTGTGTGTCCGTGAAATTTTGCAGCGTTGTCCAGAGGTAGACCTGCTCAGTCAAGTGGACGGGGTGACTCCTTTGCATGATGCACTGTCAAATGGACATGTAGAAATTGGCAAGCTGCTACTCCAGCATGGGAGTGAGTGCCTTTATGCTAAACTGGTTTAGGGAAATTATCCACTCTTCTGAGTCCATGTGAAGTTTGTGGTGTTTTTCTTAATAGTGGCTTAAAGTACAATGTTATTATGAAATATTTATTTTAAAACATTTTTAAGCCAAGCTGTTTTGGTCACAATAAAAATAATACTGTTTTCACACTTATCTTGATCAGCTGAATATGAAATCAACCAGGATTTTCACATTTTTTTCCAATATGGTAATGTTTTTATTCTGCATCTTACACCATATGCATTGTAACTATATTCTCCATACTCATTAATGAAGATAAAGATTACCTAGTCACTAAGGAAAGCTAAGGATTTTCTTTTGTTTTGATCTATTTTTACCATGATGCAAAAATAGATCAGTAAATCTCTCTATAATCATGTATTTCAACATAAATTTGTTCGGCATTTATGAAAATTAATGTGATGGTCTTTGAAGAACACAATTAGCTCGGTAATTAGTTTAAGAAAGGAATCTATATTGTAATTGTGATAACTGCTGTTTAGGGATAATAGTGGGAGGGATTGTAGATGCCTTAGTTTCTAAAAAAAGATACATTGCCCCTTAGGCAGACACATGATAAATGTTTTGAACAATATTTTTTTGTTCAGTGACAGGGAACTCGTATCTTGCCTTGAAATATGCTGCATCAGTATAATTAACTTTGGATGTTGGGTTTGTTGGTTTTTTTTTTAAAAAAAGAAAGAAAAACAATAAAAAACCCAACAAACATCTGCAAAGAATTGTCTTGGGTATCAACTCTTCCTTATTTTAATTAAATTACTAAAAAGAATATTTGCGATATCCTTACCATTGACCTACAGTGTCAGTTTAATCTCTGTGCATTATTTGCCCAGTCCAAATTTTTCCAATAAAAATTATTCTGCCTATAGCCACGGGGCAGAAGAACGCACTGTATTTAGATGGCCTATTACTTAATTAAGGTAGAGAAGCAGAATTTTATTTCAATCTTGGTGTTAAGACCCTGTGTATTTACAGTCTTCTCCTGCCCCCTAAAGGCTATTTCCCGTGTCTGTTGTGCAGGAGCCAGCTCATAATCAATACATTCCTCTGCAGTTCCACCTCAGTGTTTGCTGAGCTTTAGTTCTGCCTCTCCCAGGTGCTTTATATATCTACAGAACCCTGTATCTGACACGCCAAGCCAATACCTGGGCTCAGTTCCATCGCTCTAAGTGATGCAATAGCCAATATCGCAGTAAGCCCGGCTCCTCAATTGGAAATGGCATTGCACTGACAGATGTGCATTTTTCCTAGGCTGCTGTGAAGAATAGGTAGTGAATGATCCCGTTGTCCTAGGGGAAGAGCTCTACTTGCACTTGCATTCATCAAGGTTTTCTGGCAAGCGTGAGGCCGCGCGTAGCCTTATCTCTGCCTTTGTCACACTCTGGGTTTTGGCCTGTCAAGTCACTGACAAGGCTGTGGTAGAAAGAACATTACCCGCTCGGCGTGGATTGGCTCCGCTCAATAATTTACAACACATCTCTGCACAAACTTTGGGTTTTTTCTCTGCTTTCTTTCCCTGAAAAACCCTTCAGCTGGCAAAATTTAATTGCATCACGCAATCAGTGGCGGAGTAAAACAATCCTGCTTTACTGACAGCAAAGTGAAACATCTACTGTATGTGTGATAGGGGTACGCGGTGAGTTTTGTAACTAAAGGAGTTCTGAAGAGGTATTCAAGCTAAAATGGCTTCATTACTTTTTAGCATGTGAACCCAAATTTACATAAGAAGATTCATCTTCGAAAAACACCACCTGTAGTGTGTTCACTGTCCTCCTTTCTTCTTACCAGTGCAGCCTGCCCTAAAATTATCCAGACGTCTGTAAACTCTTTAAACATTAATAGCTCCGTTGTACCAGTAAGCAGGAAATTCCAAAAGAATGTGGTATAATCTGAAACAGTAGAAAACATCCCTTTCACATACTTGAAATCTCTTTCTTACAGTCATTACTTTTTGCATTTCAGAAGTCTCTTAAGAACAAATTCTGACACTCAGTGGTCGGGGGAAACTGGGGTGCCAGCCTCAGCAGTTTACGTAGTTGACCTACAGTTGACATGACTAGGTCAAGGTAGGCCACACCACCCTGAAAAGTAAAATAAAGAGTATCCCAGGAACATGCCTTCACCTTGGAGTTGTGTCACCAAATAACCTGGTCTGTGAAGTACTGAATGGAATTCTGCAACAGTAACATTTCCTTTTCATGTACTCTCTGTATCTTGAAATTTTAGGATGAGCAACACTTGAATTTCCTTCCATTTCTGTGTAGTAATCCTTGGCTTTCATCCTCGCAGAACCTGGAGGAGAATTAAGACAAAATTGTAACGAAACTGTTACAAAGAGTCTCTCTGCATGTTCTAGGTTGTACTGCAAATGTATAACTCATCAGTTACATCGACCTAACTTAGTACAAAAAGGAGTTTAAACAGACTCCCAACTTCTGCCAGAAACCAAACCAAAGTCTTGCTCTGCTGCCAAATGGAACATGCTGTTACTATTAATGTTTATATTCCCCTGCAGGACCAGACCTTCTACAGCAGAGGGACTCCAATGTAAAACTGCCACTGGATTATGTTGAGTCCAAACCAGGAAAGCAAAATCTTCAGAATATCGTTCCTCTGCAAGAGAGCATCGAAAGCTTCTATGAACACACAAAACAAGATTTGTGTGGTCAGCAGAAAGAGCTGTGTTTGGTTTTGTTTAATAAGATGCTGCTGAATTTTTGTTCGGTGTTTAATCTGTGTTCACCCTTTATTTTAACTCTTGGAGAGGTAGCTTCTTCTAATGTACTTCCAGTAATGGCTCAGGATAACTGTGAGATGATGAGAGATATGTATTCTGTGGATTGGTTAGTAGATACATATTTTAGAGAGCTAGAAACTTTTAAAAAGCTACCCCAGTTTCTTCAAGAAATATCTGCAATCGTGTCGGTTTACCCTGGAGAAGAGATGAAGGCTTTCATAGCAACTCTGGAAACAATGGTAGGGGCCTGTGAGCTTTTTACTTTATGTGTTGTTGAATCTTGACTGTTAACCCTTGTTACTGGCCTAATGATGTTTTTGGCAATGAAGGAAGGACAAATTTCACAGCCCTGCATGAGCTCTCTCATGTTCTAGTGGGAGCTATTGACCCTAAAGTGAAAGCAAGTTGAAACACGACCCAGAGCAGCTTTTCCTTGAGAGAGGCTTGTGCTGACATATTAAAATAGCTTTGAATAAAACTGATTTTATCAATAGCTAACATAAAAAGATAGGGAAAAGAAAATTCCTTCTATCCATTTTTGTCTTATTCACCCTTCCTTGGCTATTAACAATAAAAGTTGCATTTCTAAAATTATTACACCTTGTGAAACTCAAAACAGAAAGTGATGTATATCCATACTTACAGAATCTGTGCTAGCACTTCCCATGCCTTGTGCTGGTTGGTAGAGATGGTGGCACGAAGGCATGTGGAAAATCCCCTCCCTCGCAGCACTCGCAGTCATGTTTGCACCTGGGAAAGAACAACCCCAGGGACCAGTGTGGGCTGGGGACCGAGGTGTTGGAGATCAGGGANAGACCCGCCTGGACGCATTCCTGTGTGATCTAGTGTAGGTGATCCTGCTCTGGCAGGGGGGTTGGACTAGATGATCTTTCGAGGTCCCTTCCAGCCCTTCACATTCTATGATTCTATGATCCATTGTGCCCTGACTGACAGGAGGAGACTGCCCCAGGTACTTGTTGGTTTGCAGAGCTCCAGTGGGTACTGCTGACTAGAGCTCTCAAATGATGGAATCCTCTTGTTGTTTCCCAGGACAGCAGTGCTGTGAAGGGCCAAATCCTCCCACAGCCTAACTCATGGTGTCCTTGGCTCTGCTCTAACTCGCCTTGGCTTGCAGAGGTTGGATAAATCCTTTGCACTAAGATGACCTGGTAATGCTCCTGGGATTCCCTCAACTGAAGGTGTCGGTGGAAGCAGTGTCACAAATCTAGTTATGTTGGCAGGGGAATTTACAAAGGATTAGTCAAGACAGTTTAAGTAGGTCCTGGGCATCAGATTCTGACATTAAGTATGGATCTCCTTAAAAATTACTCCCCATTTAACATGAGAATTTTGCTCTCCAGTCTGTGAATACATGCAAACTACACATGATAAATCCTCTAAACTAATCCTCTAACCTAATTTAGGATTGTGTGCTACATATTCTATCAGATGGTACTTTTAATTAATTAAGAGAAAGAGAAAATCCTGTGCTGCTTTTTAAAGGTAGGTACACGATTGGGCCACGTGGGGTTGGGGATGGGGAAGAGTTGCGTGTTTTGGAAGGTGCTTATTGTGCTGTTATGCAGCAAAAAAACTGCTCCTCCTGCCTTGTGTCTTTGTAGAGATCCAAATTTCATTTCAGACAAGGATCTGTTAAGAGAAGCTTCTGAGGGAAGTTTATCCCCTCCAAGGGAAGAGGAGGAAGTGCTGCTGTGGAATGAAGATACTTGATTTTTTTATTCCTAATGGATTTCACTAATAGATCAGGAGTAATTTAAAATCTTAGCCTTCAAAAGGAAGGTACTAATTAGCAACGTTTCCAAGCCTTCAGTAGTAGCAGTTTATACTATTAAAAAAAGAATCCTAAAAGAATGGGTGTGGATAATAGCTGATGCTAAAATTGATGTTGCTTGACTGGAGGGAGCAGGTTCCATGGGTGCAGCTGGCTCCCTGAACATTACATCTCCCATTTAGCCCTTCTGCAGCTGAGAGACACCATCTCAGAACAATCCCCTGAAGATGCTCAGGCTGAGCTGCTCTTGGAGACAGACCTTCATTATGAATCTTCAGTGCTTATTAATGACTGATTATTATTTTTATGTGTGCAGGCAGAGCAGCCTCCTGTAATAGAATAAAGGGTCAGTGCATACTGGATTATATCCAGTATATTCCAGCACATGCTGGAGCACCTCCCTGATGAGGAAAGGCTGAGAGCCCTGGGGCTGTACAGCTGGAGAAGAGCAGCCTGAGAGGGGAGCTGAGCAATGCTGAGCAAGAGCTCAAGGGCCCTTGAGGGGGCAAGAGGATGGAGCCAGACTCTGGTCAGAGGTGCCCAGGGACAGGACAAGGGGCACCAAGGGGCACCAGCTGGAGCCCAGGAGGTTCCCCCTGAGCAGGAGGAGCAAGTTCCTTGGTGTGAGGGGGTGGGAGCCTGTGCCAGGCTGCCCAGAGAGGCTGTGGAGTCTCCTTGTCTGGAGAGATTCCAAAGGTACCTGGACCCTGCACTGCTGGGCCCCCTGCTCTGGGTGCCCCTGCTGGGTGGAGCAGGGGGGTGGCACCAGAGCATCTCCAGAGGTCCTTCCAGCCCCTCCATGCTGGGATTCTTTGTACTTTTTACTTTCCCCTGTTAAGAAAGCAGCACCAAAAAATCCCCTTTGTCATGTATGAGACAGACCAACAAATGTCAGCAGTCCCTGTTGTGGGATGTGACAGAAGAAACACTACACACATGCTTCCTAAAGAGTGGAAAATACACCTTTAAGTTGGCAGTATTGACATTTTCCATAATCATAAATTTCATAGGTAATTGGGAATTAAAATGTTTAGGACTCGGAGAACCACAGAAAAGGAATCCTGATGGATCTATGAAAGCAAATGCTTCAGCCTATTCATATCTACTCCTAACAATACGTTATTGACTGAAGTGAAAGCAGAAAAAAACATTATTTTGGTTTGATAGCACGATTCTAGTTATATATCCCAGATATTCCCACAGTTATTTGCTATTATGTCAGTTAGACAGGAAATAAAGCACATCAATCATTTCTAAATCCCACTTACCTATTTATTTAACTGAAGCACATCTCTCCGAGATGCTGTGAAGAAAAGTAGGTAACTTAGCCAAATGAACGTTATTAACGTCGCAAACCGAAACATGCGAAAGTTAGCAAATGTCTGAATTAATATTCCACGTGTAGCCCCAACTTAAGTATTGTCTGTGTGCATCATCAGTCTTTAATTATATGGTGACACAATTTTGTTCTCTCTACTGTTCTCTCAGTACAAGGATCACATACTGAAAATTTTCCTGTTCTTTCCGAGTTATGCTCTTAATAAGAGTTCAGTTTTATACATACTGGGTTTTATATCTCCTCCAGTTTGCAAACTCCACATCCGTAAAAAATCTTACATATATCTCGGTCGTGTTTAACATAAAATTATGTGCTTCATCTAATTTATTACAGAGTACCTGCTCTCCTTCAGAAGAGCAAAACTTTCCTGTTGAATCGTGATTGCAACAAAGTGAGATCTACAAAGTGATTAAACTGTCTGCTTTTTAAAATCCCTCTTGCTGTGTCAGGTATTTCCCACTTCTCAACTTAGTTAAAACAACAGACAAAACCAGCCCCCCCAGCCCCTTCTCCTCTCTTTGGCCACGTTTTGCTCACTGACGTGGTTCACGGCACAGAGGTCAATCTTCAC
>VWZY01010270.1:0-165369 GCA_013399075.1 Chloroceryle aenea
CCTGCCCTGCCCGCTCCTCCCTGTAGGCACCACCTGTTACTTTCTGCACCCCCAGTGTGGTTGGTGCACAAGATCCAGCAGTGGCCTTGGTCTGCACCCCAACCCTTGGCAGTGACTCGGCCCATGGGATGTTATCCCTGCCAGCAGCAGACACTGCCTGGGAACACAGGCTGCTGACTGCAGACAGGGCAGGGAGTTAGAAGAGCTGAGCTGAAAAGTAAAATCATTGAACAGAACCAGCTCTCTTCTCACTCAGACCAGGACAAGTTATAACTTCAAAAATTGTTGGGAGTGTGTCTGTTTATACAATAATAGTAACATAATTACATCTTGGTTTATACATGAAAATAATCTGATCTCAGAGTGGCTAAACTGTAAGGCTGAGTATTGTATTAGCATAATTTAATTATGTTTTAGAACAACATTGTAGCAATGATATTAATACACTTCTAAAATAAATATAATTATTTCAGAATAAATAAACCTCTCTTTCACACACACATAAAAAGCCCTAAACTTGACCTTTTCTGTGATATCTGCAATAGACCTAAAGCAGCTGGTAAACTCTGGTTATTTCATGTCACTGGAGTGTAGACTTTTCATTACAAGGATATAACTGAAAATATTGGTTCAACCAAAATAGTGCATAATACTGATATACCTGGTTTCTGATATACTGCCTCACTTCAATGAAATTCCTTAAGAAAAAATGATTGCTTATTTCCCTAAAATATGTAATGGAAATCACAACCTGAGAGGCATCTTGTAATCAAAGGCCTTTGAGATAACGGGCCAACGGTCAAGCCATTGACAAGGATGTGATGCCAGGTTTTTGACATGCTCCATGCAGTGTAGGGGTGAAGTCTATAGATGCTCCTTATAGTATTCAGTACTATTTCAGGGTTTTCTTTTTCTGGTCTTTCTAATTAAATGTGTAGGAATTATGTTTGGGACTTTTCTTAATTTTTTACTGCTGGACACTCACCTCATTTATTTTTTTCCCATTTACAAAGAAACTCCTGTAGCAGGATATACACAATACCTAGCTAGGACTAATGAGCCTGTAGGATAAGCAGCAGTATGCTTGTGAACCCCCATGTGAGACCTTATGTCTGTGTTTACTCAGCCTGATCTTCGATGCTGCTGAGTTATTGCCTTGCAACTCTTTCAATTTACTTCAGGATTTCATACCTTTCTCTATCAGAATTTTTCTTGAATTTTTGGGCAGCTATGCCTATCTCAACAGCCTAACCTCTGCTTGCAGAATTACCTTTCTTACTACTTGTAGCTGTTTTCTGTGGACTTTCACAAAGTTCTGCACAATTATGCAGTTTTATCTGAGCCAAGGTTATACAGCTGGACTGTATCAAAAAGACTTTGCATCAGACAGTGGAACCTCTTGGAGGAGAGTTAAAATTAAATGAACAGTTGTTTGGACGGGGTAGAAATAAGAATGCTAGTAAAAATAAGAAGCAGATTGATGGTTTATAATAAATTTAATAATGTCATTATGTGCGCTTCACCTAATCCTCTGCTGCAACTGAGAGCAACACATAACTATTTATGAGGCTCTTTGGATTCTTTAGTTAACACAGCAATATGGAGAGTCCAGGTGGCATATGAAGAACTTCATGTTATTGATTCTGTAAAAGAAAACTATAATTTTAGCTACCAAAGAAGAGAAAGACAGAGAAACTCTGTCTCTTGTATTGCTTAAGAATTTATAAAGACAGAACAGAAGAAATCTGACATGAAGAAAAATCACAAGCTCCACCTTTTGTTATTTTATGATCTTCAGAATGAAGAAACTTATTCTGGAATTTAAGGCTTAGGCTAAGCTAAGCCACTGTTTTGTTTGTTTGATTGTTTTTTTTTCTTATATAGAGATTTGATACTCTGTGCATTGAGTATTTTGAAAAAATATGTCTTGTTATTGTCACTTTGCTTTTTATTCTCTTGGCCAGTATATATTTACATTGGCCATACATCACAAGCAAAAGCTATCTTCATGAATCACTTCTTGGTGACAATGATGATAGCTTCTTTTGTAAGCAACAAGAAACTTGCTGCTTTTTCAAGGTAGACTTTTCATGGACAATTTATCCTCTGAAAATTTGGATCATTCTCAACATTTTATAGAATATGTTCCAAAATGTATAGATTCCATAGACAATGCATTGTTTTCTTTGTTCATCATTAAATTCAAAGAGGGTTTAATTTTAGAGAAATACTAACTTTCAAATAGGAAACTAGTCTCTGCTACTTTACATTTAACAGTAAGCCAACTTGTATAGCTGGTTTTAGTAAAGGTTTTATAATATGATTAGATTTATATGGCTCAGGAGTAACAAAGTCATGCCAAATGCCATACTAAAGATGTGTTGAAAGTACTCTCAGGTTTAGATAGGGCAGAGATGAGTGAGGAGGGTTGATTAGTTGCACTGCCTTATGATGAAAAGCTATAAGAAAAATAATTTATGATATTGCTGTTTATATTCCAATAAAATCTAAAAGGTTCACATTAAGATCATCCCCCCAGCACTAGACCTTGTACAATCAGAGAATAATAATCAGTGTTTGCTAAAGAAGCTCTTCAGTCCAAACAGAATAGAAAGTGTGGGAGGAAGAAGATTGTTTAAATCTCTTCTCTCATAATTACCTCTAGAATGTTTGGTAAAGTATATTTCAGGTATGAGAAAAGTCAGTTTGATAAAGGTAAAGCATCATATTAACACTATTATTTCCTCACATCTTATGTGAATGTATCCTTGAGCTGCTCTTTAAAGATTACTCCTCTGTTTTGTGTGCAACTCATAAACTGTGGTCTGAGGGCTGATCTGTGGTTATTAAAGAAAATTATGTTAGTGAATCAGTCAGGATAGAAAGGAGGTATTAAAAGATACCTTATGATATTATCTGTCTTCAGAGTTTGACATAGCTGTCATTAGATCTGTTGATAGACTCCCACTATAAAATCCATGTGTATAAATATAGGAAAAGTTTCTGTACTGTTAGTGTTGTTTCCCAGTTTTTCAAGGTTCACTTAGAAGAATGACTTAGTGTTTAGTTTTCATCCTTATTCTGCCCTGTCTATTCAGTGACCCTACTCATAAGGAAGAGATTTACTTATGCTTGCTCCTGGCCTTTAGGAACTTAACCTGAGATGATCATCTCTTTTCATCTAAATTTCTGGCCAACTATTAGAAAGTTTATTGCTTTAGCAGGATGGGTTAGAATTGATAACACTGAAAGGTAGTACTGAATAATCCTTCATACTAAATTAGATTTCTCTTTTTCATGTCTTATTTCATATTAAATGTGCTATGTGCACACAAACACCAATTCCAAGTTTTGTTTTACAATCTGTAACATATTACATACTGTGGATACTTTAAAATATCTGTGAAAAGACAACAAAATTTAAACAACCAGGAAGTAAAAAGTGAAAATTAAAGTTTCCTTTGGAAAAACAAAATTGTATGCAGGCCCTTATTCAGGGCCTGTAGAGAACATTTTTTTTTTTCTGCTCCATTAGTTCTGTAACTGGTGCAGGATATCAAAATTATATTCGTAGAGTCATACTTGCTAGTAATTTAATGCTTATTCCACAGCAAAGTTGGGATTTCCTTCCCTACAAAACAAACACAACACCAAACCCAAGCTTTTGTTCTCATTTTTTTTACAGAAGCGATATTTAGAAATTTTTTCACAACTTAACTGGCAGAAGATGCTGACTTACACAGAAACACACACATGTGTAGATCTTTCTAAACATTGATGTAAACCTATGGACTTGAATGAAATTACTCACATAAAACCATGTTCTATACTTTTGATAAATGAGGAACATAGTACTGTTTTAATTTCTGCTCTGCCCTAAAGCTGAGCTTAAATTTAGAAAACAGAGAAGATAAAAGTGTGAAAATAAAAAATCTTTTTCTGTAGTCACTCTAGAAGCAGGGAAAAATATAGGAAATGGCTTATTGCTATTATGTTTTCTCAAGCCATTACAACTTATATTTTAACTTATTAACTAAAATAAATCCAAGTCTACGGATGTATTGAGTGAAGAATTTAGACAGAATTGAGATCTGAAATTAAAATGCTTTAACTGAAGATATCAAAAAGTCCACATGTATCTTTTTCAGATTCCATTGTTTGACATCTTCAGGAACCCCTGGTGAAAAATGAGTATATTCTTTAGTCTTAGGCAACAGCTTCAAACTTGCAATCTAATCAAAACTTTGTTGTAAACCCTTGTTTGAAGCTAAAAGAAAAAACACAGTTCATAAGAGTTTGTGAACCTGGACATACTCTTAGTATTATGCATTATAATCTCCATGATGTTTTACAGTTCTGAGTCTGATTTTGTTATGGATAATATTTGTTTAGATACTTTTTTTTTTTTTTATCTAGATGAGCAAATTTTCTCTGCTCTCATCATAGTGCTCTACATATTAGTGCTGTAGGCAGGAACTTACATGTTTTGTAGCATCTCTTAAAATAAGTGTTATCTCTTCGGGTATCCTAAAAGGTCCATGAATTTAAAATATATATCATAAAACAACTATATCTATATATATACACACAGATGCACTGCATTGCACTTGCATGTTTTCATTACTGCATTCTGTGTTATCAACCAGTTGTATTTCTTTATGTACTGCCATAAAAGCACTGAAGTGTTAGACACTTGAAATAACAGTTTCAAAATTAAAAAGAATAATGCTTTGACCTGTATCTGGGTTTACTTGGAAACCCATCAATAACTTGCAATAAAATTAAATTATGCACACATCTGTATGCACAACATTTATTTAAACCATTTTCTAGGTGAGACAAGAAGGATAGATCTCATCAGTCTGGTCTTCAACAAATCATTTAATGTAGTGATGCCTTACTGAATACAAAAAAATGTCTCCTGACAGAAAATTAGTAACCATAGAAGTCAGAGTAACTGCAACGTGGATAGTTATGAGCAAAAGAAACAGCAATACAGCATTCCAGACATGTATCTTATACTGAAGAGTACTTAACCAGGAAAGTTTCTAAAGACTTGGGTGGTTGATCAGTATTTTCATGGAGGATGACACAGAAGGGAGAAGCAAGCTAGTAATGTTTTGCAATAGCCCAGGTTTGAGAATCTTCCTTGATCAGGAACAGGATTAAAATGTCATACAGGGAGAACTGATGATCTGAAGAGTTGGAATAATGTTTATGGCAACACAGTTAGTACTATAGAATGCATCTCCATGTTTCTAGGGAGTGAAAGGAAGTATTTCTGCAGTTAAATAGGTTTTCAACAGATACAAACAATAAAGAAAATGTGTATATTCAGCATAGTCAAACCATGACACAATTGTTAGCTGTGGAAAAAAATGACAGCAGACGAAATACTCCTGGTGAAAAAGGACAAATGGACAAATAACTGGTGTGCTTTAGAACACTTTGGAATGTAAGTTTTGGTTATAGTAGATGTGAAGGCCTGAACCAGTTTTTCAGCAGAGGATGTGGAAATATAAAAATCGAGTTATACCTAGTGCACAATTTGCTATCAGAGTTCTCTGAGATGCCTTCTAGACTTTTTTTTTTTTCTTCTCTTGTTCAACAATAACTCCATGTTGCAAATATGTTTTATTTCTCAGCTGCATCTAGAGGACTGCTATCAGTGTCTGACACCTCATCCCCTGTTCCCAGTCAAATACCGACTAAAAGTCATTTTGAGCCTGTGTGTCAGGAATATTCTGATAAAGGTTCAAATAAGTACAGCTTACAGCTTGGTTACAAGTTACAGGGAGACCAGGAGACAGATTTACAGTCACAGCAAATGGACCGTGTGGATATTTGCTACAAGTAAATTCCAAGTGAACTGGAAACTTGGTGCTGGAAGCAATGGGGAGTACAGTGAGTGAATAGGCACAGCTCTTAGGCAGCAACAATTTATATCAAAAGAGAAGACATTCAGAGGAAGGGAAGAGGATTTATAAGCTAAAATACAGCAATGCAGACATGCTGCTTCCAGACTGAAGCAGTGTGATGGCATGCTGCACTGACTAACTGGGCCAGTGAGAACTGAAGGACCTGTGCCACACTCAAGGGGTGTAGTCAGTATCTGTAAAAACACAAAAAAGAAACTGGTACATTATGATACCAGCTTCTGTCAGTTACTTGTCACATTTTCAAACCAGCACTTCCATGCTTTCTTGCATGGGAGAACTTTCCTATAAAGATCCACACTACTGTTTGCTTGACAATAATTAGGCTGATGATGTCTTGAAAGCACTGACTATCATGGATATTAATAGTGTATTATTATTTCTTCACACTTCACAGTCTTCCTTTACACTTTTCATTGCCTTGTCATATAAAAATAGTAATAACACCAGTTCAAGCCAGGTGTTTGTGCTATACATTGGTCTACTGCTTGCAAAAATATAGAGTTTAGTTCCATGACACTACAATTAAAGTGCGTGCTACTGGGTAAAAAGCATTCATTAACATGCAGGTTATACAGAAGTATTTTGGCTTTACTCTTCAGTTTAATACTTTTGTTAGCTTTGCTACAGAATATTGCAAATTGCAGAGTGTAAATTGAATGTTCTTTCATAAATTCTTTTGCAGTTGGCTAGAAAAAGACTGGTCATTATAACAATTATGTTAAGCAGAGAGGAAAATATGTCCACTCTTAAAATGTTTGCAACTTCTCCCTTTTTCTATTTGTCTTATTTTTTAACTTCTTTGGGTAGGAATAAAAATACGTATCTTTTATTTTACCTAAGCAGTTCTGCATTCTGTATGTATGTTTCTTTCAGCACTTGCAGAATTTTTTCCAAGACTTCTCCCTTTTCTTAAATCTGACCTTATTTTACTAATTTAAGTAATATGTAGAAGAAAAAAATCCTCATATTTAAAAACTCAGAGTGTACATTATATACTGAAAATATTGTAATCTCAACAATTTGCAATAATCTTGGAGTCTCCTACACGTATTGTGTCTGTCAAATACTTAATGTATTTAGTTTATTTCTTTCAAAACACCAATGCATAATATCTATTCTTTCTATTCTTTCCTTCTCCCTGCAAATGACCAGCAGAACTTTTTTTTTTTTTTACTTACTGACAGAATGTTCAACAGCTTATATTTTGCTCACTCCTTTAGAAGTGAACTCAGAATAAAATTGGATCATTTGCAAAGGACTGCACTTGGGAAATGCAAAGGAATGTGCATCGCTTAAACCTCATCTAAGATTTAAAACAAATGATTTAAATAGGTTTTTAGATGAGTCATAATTGCTATACAGGCTTTCTGAACATAAATGAATGTGATTTACCTGCATATTTTTCCTCAGAATGTAATTACTTGCCAATCTATTATCACTCAGGTTTTCTGAGTCTATTTTTAGAACCTCACCGCATGGAGGACCTGTGCTAGGATCTCTGTGAGACTACATTTCCAAATGTAAGGCTCTAGGAGGATGCCTCTGAAGTAAGACACATTACCCAAAAGACACGATTTAGAATAAACAAAATAATTTTGTACATAATTGGCTTTAGAGGAATACTGAGAAAGGGTGTTTTGATTACTGAAAGTCATGTTACTGGATTAAATATTAATTGTCTTTAACGGCAGCTCCCTTAGGAATCACATGCAGCAGTGATTCATCAGGCAGGGCTTTATGTGAGCTCTGAGTAGATGAGGCCATTGGCTATGAAATGGGTCATACTTGCCCTCACCTCAGGCTTTTTTTTTGTACTTAAGTAATAAGCTATTCCCATTCAGAAGTTCTAAAACCATCCTAGCTTCGTAATTATTTTGTCTTTTAGTTGACCTAATGAAATTTTCAAAAGATTTAATTTTTAATTTTCGTACTCAAGCTATGCTATTTTAGTGTTCTAGTTTGGACCTCCTGAGCCAAATCATCTTTCTCCTTTCTGTGATTAGCACCCTGACTAATTTCTTCCTACAGACAGAAGCCATCATTCTATTTCAGGACTTCTGCTGTGGGTCACTATGCAGTGATCTAATTAGTCTGTTACCTTTTCTCATGTGGTTTTAATAACCTAATTTATTTTAGAAGCCAGCTAGGAAAAAAATTCACCAGTTCCTGAGGTGGTCCTGAGCCTTTGGTATCATATCCATGACCTGGATTTCCCAAACCACCTTCTCTAAAACGCTCTTGTTCTAACTGTGTTGTGTTTGTTGGTTGTTTTTAATTTGGTTGGTTGGTTGTTACTTTGTGGGGGAGTGGAGATTTGTTTGTCTTTCCTGTGTTGATGTGGTCTTACCCTGAAATATGTTATTTTCATGGAAACTTCTTTGTCAAGTTTAATCTCAATATTGTTTTCATTTATAAAAAAAAGGAACCAGAGAATAAGCTATGAACAACTCTTTTGTATTTGTCATTCTAAAGTTTGACAATATCAAGCAAAATATTTGTGTACTTTGGGGAAACATTCCAAGACTCTTTGAGTAATGATTATAATGGAAATGCAAATTCTCTGAAAACAAAATTGCTGGAAAAAAGTCAGATTTATGAAAAGGAACTATACTATAGTTTGAAAACAAAGCCTCAACTGTAACAGTTTTTCTTTACTGCCTTTTTAATCTCAGCACTGCAGATAAATTTTTCTACTGATAGAGAATATCCAAAGTGGACAAACAGCCAGGTGCAGTAACTAGGTGTCACTGCCTCATAATTCAAGATATTCATGAAAATGTACCTGGAAAATGAAGTACTTTCAAGTACTCTATATATATGAAAATGGATAACGAATCAACTATAGAGAGGAAATTATTTTACTGTTCCTAAGTAGTCCTACTACAAAAAAATCAACTTTCCACTTGAAATACTACAGAAGGGCTTCTTTGAACCATAAATATACAGTCGAAACTATTGCTATATATCAACATTTGTATTTCTGTATAGTACTACAAATGCAATTTTTGCTATAGTCGTGGATTCACAGATTCCTCTTCTTCCTTCCCATAGATTTTCTGATTATTACTCCCATATTATTTCAACAATGCTATGTTGTTTCATTTTTTTCACATCCAACTGGGAAATCACTTTTTTTTTTTCATTTTTTTCTTCCTTTGTTTCTAGTTTCAGAAACTATATGAAATAACATATTAACTTGAGAAATTTAACAAGAGGCAAATGCTGTGTCTTGTTTAATTGCTCCATTCTCTTGTGAACCAGACAGACATTATAACTTGTCAATCCTTTAGTTTTCATTTGGGCAGCTGCTGAAATATGACTGTCTAAAGCATGCTTATTTATTTTTACTGCAATGGACTGTTCAGGATGTGCCCCAAACTGTTCTTTAGCATTTGCCTTGAGGAGCAAAACTCCCAAATATCTAGAAGCTACTGATAACCTCTAGCCAAATGAATAAATCTATGTTTATGAATTTTCTCTGCGGATGAACTGCTAAAGGTGGAGCACAGCAATTCCAGTTGCTGCCTGCTATAAATGAGTAAAGCTAGTGAGTGAATAATTCCCAGTCCAGTAGGATATGCTGGAAAAGTCTTCATTAACTAATACTTCTCCCCAGGACAATCACTTGAACTGTGGATTCTAGCATACTCAAAAGGTATTATGATAATGCCTAGCCAGGCATGTACCCAGAAACATTTATTTTTTTCTTTATTTCAGCAATATGATAAAGGCATATGCCAAAGTGTATGCAAAGTGACTACATTCAGCTCTGAGATTAAAATAATATTCAGGGTTACATTTTCTTGCCAAGTGAACTTTGACCTAGGAGGTGTTACAGTTGATGAAAAAAAGGTAACGGACAGAAGAACAGGGTAGAACAGTTTCAAACTGTGAATTCTGTGTTTATTGTTTGCTTCTGACAAGGCTGTACTTTCCACTTTCTTTTTCAGCTGTGAATAATGTACATGTGTGGAATATGCGTTAATTTATTATTATGGTCGAGTCCTACTAGACAATTAGAGAAACCATTCGGTGGCCATTTGTGTCAGTGCAGTCACCTTAGAAGACCCAAAAAGCAGTCAAGGTTGCTTGACTTTCATTTGCTTTGGTCCTTCACTTTTCCTTTCTTGTCACTATTCATAAGCCTGAGGAGAAGTTCTGTGACTGCCTGCTGGCTTTGAAACTCCCCTTAATAAGAGCTCAGGGAATTCCTTGCTGCTAACATAGTGAGCTACTGCAGTGGAGATAAGCGCTACTGTTTCATTCTGAGCTGGAGCTGCTCACACTGCTCTCTACTTGATGCTCCTAGAGCTGCAGAATAGCTTTCGAAATGCAGTGATAGGGGAGGCTGCTTTACATTTGGCCAAATGACAGCAGCTGCTTTGTGAGGTCTTGAAATGCGTCTTTGTTTAGGGACATGAGCAGCGTCTTTTGAAGACATTGCAAATTGTGTGTGCAAATGCTGCTTTTGATTAGAGTCAAGTATTTCTCATTTCTGAGACTCCCAATCTCCTTACCTTACATGCTAGCATGAACTTTGTCAAAGTCGATTCATCTGCATTAATATTTTACCTTGAAAAACCAGTATGCTCTGTGATTTTCCTGCACATATTACCAGATATAAGGAATACACAAAGATTATAGCTCTCCTTTTTTCATAACTAAGCGGCTGATTGCCTTTTCCTTCTGGCAACAGGAATGGATCTTAAATCAGTACCTTTATCTGTTAGATTTTTTTAAATAATACAGGATAATCTCTCTATCTCTGAGTATGTACAAATCCCATTTTTTTATTCTTCATTATGGTGGTTTTCATACAGATGCTAATATTATAATAGTTTACAAGTAGTGTCAGAAAAATAGTTCTTATTAATTGCATTTCTTTCTGAGTTTTAATGTACATTCATTTTTTTCCATATTTTCACATGGTATGAAAACAAAGAATCGAAACAATTCCAGACAATAAAAGTCTGTATCAGCTATATTTAAATATTTTAAGAGGAGACAATGGATTGGCTACATGTCCAACCACATTCTTCTCTTTTATATCCTTATACCTCCAACTTTAATCTGTCTTGTTTTTCTGAACACTGCAAAGAAACTGTATCACATGAAACTGCCACTAAGAAAAATTACCTGAGGGCATTTTCCCTTTCTGCTTAAGGTTTGTCATTTATTTCTATTAACAATCATTAAGCAATTTAATAATTATAAGCCTCATTAGCATTTTAATGAGACTAGTGGCCAATGGTAACTGTAATTAAATTTGTTTTATTGTATGATATTTTGAAGCTGTGATTAAATTAAGTTTTACTCTGCTTTGAAGAATAAACCTATAGAGATCACTGTTCAGGAACTGACATGTTAACTTATGAGGAGCCTGTAAAATAGACATACCCAGGAAAAAACTCCCTACTGAGATTAATCACAAAAATAGAAAAATCAAATGCTCCTGCTGCCACCAGCGCCAAGATTACCAATATATCCTTACTGATAACACTAGTCTGTTAAATAGCATTCATTGTGAGTAGCTTTGTGTAATCTATTTTTAATTTTTCAAAATAGCATCTGGATGGGGTGGTGAATTATTCTTTATGTATCAAGGAGAGAATCCTGTAGTGCTTGCTCAGACAAAACTCCCATTGAGTTCAAATGGAATTTCACCACAGTAGGAACAGCAGGGTGTGTAAAAGCTAAGTATTATTGGTGGTTGTTGTTGTTGTTATTATAGTTTTAGAGAGATAAATTGGGTAGTGAGAAAAGAGTGAGAAGAGGGAAAAAAGTCCTACGGGCAGAATCAGCTACATTCATATGAGCTATCAGTTACATTCTGATGAAAAGACGTACGAACAGAAGACTGAGCATATCTCTGTCCATGCCCAACCTCTGTGGAATATCAGAGTGCACCATACCAGAACTGGTTAAGCATTGGGCAGACACTGGATGGTGGCTTGTCCTCACTGTTTATCAGGTAAGAACCTCTGTTTGCCTTACACTAGCTAGTTCTTGTCTTCTATTGTCATCATGATTGTACCTGAATGTGCTGCGTCATTTAGCTGGACTTCAGTGAACATAGTTTGTTAACAAGGGACTTTGCATTTGCTTATTATGGTTTGAGATCTTAAATATATTTGTGGTTGTATGACTTTCCCTTTTTAAACTCTTATTTAGGATTATATTTTATATTTCAATATCTTAATAGAGGATTTTTTTTTTCCTTTTAATTAAGACGTTCTGCAGTGGGAGAAAATATACAATTTCTGTGTTAAAACACACAGCTATGTCCTGGTAAGCTTCATGCCTGAATGTTTTGGAGCACTGACTTAATTTTGTACAAGTTTCCTCAGGCAAATGCCCTTGTGATATGCCATTTCATAAAAATTTCCAAATTTTTCCAGTTTGTTATACCTATGAACAATACAACTTTGTTTCAGTTTGATTATTGACAAAATTGATATGGACAGGCTGGAGAGTTGGACAGAGGGGAAACTAATGAAATTCAGCGAGGGCAAGTGTAGAGTCCTGCACCTGAGAAGAAATAATGCCATGCACCAGGACAGGTTAGGGTGAGAACAGCTCTGCAGAGAAGGACCTGGGAGTTGTGGCCAGCAAATTCACTGCGTGTTCACTTTTTAGTGGTGCCCACTGATTGGATAAGGACAACTGGATAAGCACAAACTAGAACCACAGGAAATGCCACCTAAACAGAAGGAAAAACTTCATTACTGGTGGAGCAATGGAACAGACTGCCCCTACCATTCTGTGAGTCTGTGAAATTAATCTGTCCTGGGAGTCTTTCAGTTCTTCATAGCTTCAGCATGGTAACTTTTGTGTGCCATGCTTCTAGAGTGACATGGGCTTCACAAGACCCGCAGAAGACACAAAGCAAAGAATCTGGAGTAGAGCAGAAATAGGTATGAGGCAGGGCCCATGGACTGGATTTTTCTGAGAAATACACGGTCTGTAGCTCTTAAAGACCATTGCCTTTGTAGGAACCAGCTGCAGGATCCCTGCTAGTTTCATAATTTCTGGTATAATTGAGTTTCCTCTGCCATTAGTGAATGGTTCATGTTAAGTAAAAAACCAACCAAGCAACCAAAAAAGCATCAGGAATGTAAATCTAAAGGTTACGGTCTTCTTTATAATTGGTAAGGGTTAAGTGTAGTCAAAAGGTTACATTTCTAGGGCATTTCCTTATTTTTCTTATTCAATAAGAAGCACATTATTTATTTTGATGTGATTTTACAATTGCAAAGTTTAAAGCTTAAAGGTTAGGAAGTTGCTAGGTAGCCCATATGCAGATACGTTAGCTGAGGTCAAGACAGTGCTTAGGATAGTGCTGACTGGGGAATCCTGAACAAAGTTGTTATCAGATCAAACAATTGCAGCTGTAGAAAAAATGTAGCAGGGAAGTGACCAAAGCAAAACTAAGTTCTAGTATTGAGAAATTGTTGGCATTTTCAACCTCAGATTTGTTCTCCTAAATCAGATGTATTACATACCTGTTTGTACTTTATCTGTTGTTTAAAGAAGGACCACTTAGCATCTGTAAAACTAATTACGCTGGGATAGCTAACAGAGTACAGACCACACAGGACTTCTGCCATTAAGGCAAATGTCTGACTAAAACACAGATCAACACTACGAGCTAGGAGAAAGCCTCTGGCTTGGATACATGGATCCTGATTATACAGAAATACTTAACCCGTGAATAGTCTCAAGTATTGAGAGGATTTCACCCCAAGCTGGAAGAAACACGTCTCTGGTATGCACTTGTAAGCTGAAATCCTATTTCTTTTCCTGTATCTCTTAATATGCCCTGAATGTAGTCAGCCTTGTACACTTAGTACAAAAGTGCTTCCTCATGCAGCTCACATATTAAGGATAAAGCATAACACTCTATTTTTAGATGCATTGTAACTTTTGATGACCTGCAATTCATCAAAATTAGGGGTATTGCAGTGAGTAAGTCTTTTTATCATCACTAGACTGTTCCAGCAGTATTTTTATAATATAGTGAAAGTTCATAGTACATAAAACCACTGAGAGTGCATCTGTGCCTGTAAGAAGAATGTGGGAGATACAAAAATTTTATCTTGAGAGAAAAAAGATGGATCATTTATTACTCATCTCTGACACTGTAAGCTTGTTCACAGAAAGGTATTTCTGGATCGTTCAATGGTTTTTAATGGTATGAGGAACGACCTTCACTCTGGAGCCATCCATCAGAGTGTGGAGGGAATTCCTCCCATTGCAAAGCCCAAGCATTCCCTCTAAAATTGTTTTTTTTCTTTTTCTGCTAGTTACAGATAGAACAGGGTTTAGGAATTCTGTTCCTGCGGTGTTTGTTTATTGTATTCAGATACCTGAAGAGAGAACCATCACGGGTCCTGCTTGCTATTGTTTGCTCTTAGACCTTGTTTTAACTGATAATGCTGGTACTACAGAATGAAGTTTTGAAATACTCTCAGGAGCATAAGAAGATAGTTGTGTTTTCTGATGAATTGCTTTACAGAGAATGTAATTATGCATTTTACAGCATAGCAATTTGTATACCACATAAAGCACATGTTTACTTGTGGGAATTGTGTGGTTTTGCTGTAATTATTAGAGCCTATTGATTGTCTTCCATTATGTTAATGTTTCCAAATTAAGCAATATGAAGTAATTTTCTGCTATGCTGTATCTCAGAAACCTTAGGGATATTACCTTCAACTTTTCCTACAAGTCTAGAGGCCTTTGTGAATAAAACTTATAATTCACTTCATTGTAAGTTTTTTTCCTGATTGTAATCAATGAACCTTATACCATGGAACATAAATGAGATGACAGAAGCGGAAATAACCCTTCTGAAGTCAGAAAAGAGTGATGGTAAAAGGCTCAATGAGCATTCAAGTGACTTCTTACACAAAAATACTTTTGCCCTTTCTTTGAAGGCTGGCTACTTTTGGATAATCATAAGCTGTTTGCAGCTATGACCACTTTAGACAAGAAGAATAATTTTAATGATGAATCATTATCGTAATTGCTTCAGCATTTTCTGCACTAGTTAAAATAGCTTATTTCTGGACACATAGTACTTTATTGGTTTTTGAAATATTGTATCATCTGTTCAATTTGTGGGAAACTATCAAAGGAGAATAACTGAATGTTAGGGACGGAGGCACCAAAAGATTTCTGGCAATTATTTCCAAGATAGGCTGCAGTCAACTTGTCCTCACTTTACTTCTAACCTCTTCTTCAAAAATATGGGCATATTTTGTCATCATTTTTGGTTCTACAAATGACTTTTAGGATAATTCCTGCCACTCACCATTGCTGTTTTATAGGTTTGTATTTTAGTCTCATACTTATTATTATTTAATCCATTCCCAGGTGTTTTTCCATTTGATCTTTATTTGACTTTTACTTCATTTCCTATCATATGTATCTCTGTTGTTGTTTCTGTTTTTTCTCTTTTCTTCCTAGGTTTGTTCTCTTTATTACCATCCTTGCTTCTTTATTTTTCTGCTTCTCATTATTCTCTTCTGGTCTCTTTTTCCCTTTCACTTTTGCATACAATTCTATTTTCTTTCATGTGGCACGTTATATAAGAAAGAGAGAAGCACAATATGTGAGGTCACAGACACAATTATAAGATGAAAAAGTGGCTTTTCATTTCTGTGGGTCCCAAAGTCCTTGGAAAATGAAGAAAACAGAAACATTCAAAGGTGTGTGTGTTATGTATATACGTCTCTAAATGAATGTGTAAATACATGCACCACTATTTATTTATTTGTTTTGAAAAGGAAAAGAATTATCTCAATTTCTTCAAGTACTCAGAGGATTAGAAATGTGTTTATTGGTAAATTTGTGGACATGCAAGTCTGTAATTTACCACCGCTTATTCTTAAATAAGAAAGATAATGAAAATTTTCTTGCATTGTGAGCCCTTCCTAGCAAGAACTTTAAATCTGAGATACATCAGGAAAAATAAGGTTTCATAGAATCATAGAATGCTTTGGGTTGAAAGGGACCTTAAAGATCATCTAGTTTCAAGCCCCCTGCCATGGACAAGGACTCCTTCCACTATGTCAGGTTGCTCATAGTCACATCCAACCTGGCCTTGTACACTTCCAGGGAGGGGGCATCCACATCTTCTGTGGGCAACTTGTTCAGTGCCTCACCACCCTCACAGTAAAGGATTTCTTTAGTTTGGGGTTTGGTTTTGTTTTTTTCAAAGTGATCATTGGCACAGAGAAAAGTTTTTGCTCAGAATCTAGAAGGGACTATCTATGTCCTTTGTTTAGAAAATGTAGTACAGTAGAAATGCATGAGTTAGTTAAAGAACAGATTCTCTCTTGATTTCTTTTGTGATGGTAATAATGGTCTTTTTGTTCTCTTTGGGTTTATTTCACTAATAGATTTTACAAATCATGCTTTAGAGTGATTGCTCTATTTGAACTGAAATCCTCTATTCCAGTCCAGTTCTAAGTTGCTAGCTTTGGTAGAAATACCAAACTGAAAGGAAAAGGCTGAATAATCATGGAGATGAACAGAAATATTTCACTGCATCTGTGAATGTTAACTCTCATGCCTAGGACAGTAGGCTTGTTTCCCTTTGTTGCTCCTGTATTTGACATTAAAAGATAAGTACTTTGAGAAAGACTAAAAAAAAAACAAAAACCAAAACAACAACAAAACCAAACAAGATAGAGCAGGATGATGTATTCACAAATTTTCAACATGGACATGGGCCCAGCTGTATCATTCCACTGGGGCAAATGCATTCATCAGTGTAGACAAAGACTGTATTTGCCAGGCCTCTGAATTCTAAGCAAGACTTTGAATCCCACTGTTAGCATAAGAATGTTCTGAAAAGGCACTAGGAGTCAGCTAGAATGTATGACTCTTTGGGGAACAATGTAAGATGATAACAGAGTGTTGATGGGCATGGATAAGCACTCCTGGACAGTAAAAGATTTTTTTTATTTGTACTAAATCAAAATTATTTTCTTTTTTCTCCGTTGAGTTATTTCAGCAGACTTGTTGCCTTTTACTTTGCTTTATCATGCAATGATGAGTAAAACAGCATACAAGAAGACTGATGTTGGTTTGCTTTTGTAAGGGCACTTAATATCAATCATCCTAAACTGCACTACTTAGGAGGAAGTCTTTAATAGAGGAAGCAGATTTAAGAGGACACGACTTACTACCAAACATGTAGACTCATCTTGATTCTCGTATTTTAAAGACCCTGTTCCATGCAATTTGGGCAATGAGAGATACTAATTTGGTTTTAGTATTGTAGTATTTTTTTAACAAATGCAGTGGTAGGATATAGGAGATGTGTATCTCCCATTTTCACACTCAGCAAATTTTTTTTGCTATCAGAGAATCTTAGAATGGTTTTGGTTGGAAGGGGCGTTTTAAAGATGGTCTTCCTTTAGATCACTTTGCTCATAGCTCCCGGTCACAGCTGTCTTGTCGATACCTCTCCTAATTACATCTTCCACATTTAAAAGGAAGGAATTTATATTGATTCCTCTTACAATGATTAATGTGGAAGATTTGGAAATTTTGATGATTTTCCTGGAAACTGCACAATATCTTTGTAGAGTCCTAAAGAATACATTCAGTGAGCACAAACACAGTCCTGTACTAATCCTGTACTAGTGACTGCCCTTGCACAGCATCCATATGTCAGATTCCCTAATCCTTGATAAGGATTCACCGGCTAAATCTCATGAAGAGGTATAGCCATACACAAACCCTGAGATTAAATAACCATTCATATATATGACATCTGGTAAGGACACCTTTTGGGTTATAACTGACAATGGGTGCTTACAGTCCATTTTTAGTGTGAAGGTCAAAGAAGATAACTTAAAGCACTATTCAATATGTTTCAGATAGAATACAGTAAGGAACAGTCTCTTAACAAGCTTTTCACAAGATGAATCCACTGCTGCCACATTATAGTGTGAATTTATGCTTCTGAGCATGGACATTTCAGTCCACATGATGAGCAAACGAACAATTTTTTTTAGCTTACCAGAGTACTTTGTGTTCTTTGACAATACTAATGGGCCAGTTACCTACTAAACTACTGATGTGGAAGCCGTTGGTTGATGCATTGTGTCTGAATCCAGGATTAGATACATAAATTTAATGACTCTCCAGACATGACTTCCCTTTTAAAACAGCTGATGTTCACTAGGAAGGCTTCATACAAACTTTCAGAGTCTTTGAACATAAAAGATCCTTTCAAGTTAATAATTAACCCATTTAAAATAAAGAAGCAGCATGCATTTCATCTAGATTTTCATACCTTCCAAGTATAATCAATGGAGTGCCTTAAACAAAGCTGCCTAATTCAAAAGGGTAGGGTGTAAAGTAAAATAGTGCCATCTGGTTTGGAGGAGGAATTCATGCAAGGACCTGTTTAGCCAGCATTAATATGAACAACTTAGAGCAAAAGCTATAAGCATGGCTTAAATGATTTCTTGTATAAAATCCTGCTTTTCAAAATTAATAAACCATATTTTTTTCTAGTAAAAGATAGCAGCAATATTAATCAATTCTTTTCTCTCAAGATTTGTTAGCATTTCTTTAGAAATTACAGAAGGACAAATATGAGGGGAGAAAATTGAGGAAGCAATAGGAATTATAATAGAAAAATTGTACTTCTAAGTTTGAAAACCAGGCATTTTTGCAGAAAAGCTTACATAACTTTGTCAAAGGCAGTTTTAATTTGCAGAATATAAAAAAGAATTATTTATGTTTTGAATAAGTGCAAATACAGCATTTAAGAAAATGACCTTTGCATTACTCCCTTCACTAATTACCTCCAAAGCATACACTATAATTTCAAATCATGTTAAATGGGCAAAAATTGCAAAGTTCTTTCATAAAGTTCAGATATTAGAATGAACATCTTTGGCATATTTTTATTTACTAAAGCTGTGCGCTGTCTTGAAATTTTCTCATTACAATGGTCACTTCAGTAATTGTTCCCTTGCTTGCCCAAGTTTCTTTTCCACTTTCTCTTTTTAGCCTACCTCTAACACAGAAACAACATTGTAGTTTGTAAAAGAAAATTATTTTTATGATATGGAAGAGAAGCTGGTAAGAGTGCAAAGAAAGAGTATTTCCATATAATAACAGCCAAGTCCCTAGAATTGATTCTTCATTTTTCTCTATAAACAAAGCCCTCAACTAGTATTATTTCATTTCTAATCAGAATATGATTGCATATTGGGTATTAATGGCTATGGCAGACAAGCACTTTTAAAATTTCTTTTCTATCTCAGAAAATCTTAAGAGTAGCACAACTCTGAATGCTTATTAACAGCTTAGTGGTAATACTCATTCAGTTTGTAAATTCCTACTCATTGTCGCTGACATTCACTCTAAAGGGAGATTTTCATGATAGATGTAGGAAGTTATGTTACTATAGCTTCAATCACTAATCTTATAGCAAGCATAAAAATATAATCCTGTACTAACCTGTATAATATAAATATATTATAGTGTATATATTATATAGTATCCTGGATTCATTGCATGTAAATGTCTTTGAACCATTTTACTAGAGGTGTTTACTTTTCAAAAGTAAATTAATGCAACTGGTAAAACCACAGTGGTTTTGAAATAGGTCCTTTGGGAGTAATATATAGAAACTACAAAAATCTTAGAAAACACTACAGATCTTCAAAAGGATAAGTGCTGTAAACCTAACCCTTCTTTACTACCAATAGACATAGTACATAAGATGAAACACTGCACTTATGGAACAGAAAGTGAACACATACTGCAATTGATTTAAGAAACCTTCATACAAACTACTTTAGAAAACATATATAGAGATTTTCTTTTCATTAGAAAATGAAAATTTCTGTCCTGTTCTGCTTGGCAGAACAACCTAAGTTAAATATTCTGATTCTAATGCAATATTATCAAGTTAGGATAAGATTAATTTCCTAGGAAATGCATAGTGTAGCCAAGTAATCAGAGCTGGACATGATCAAAGGAATAAGCATAGATTATATGATAACCAGTTTAAACCTCTGTCTAGTAGCGTGTCAATGCCAGTGTGCAAACACAAAAGCTGAAGTCATAAAATGAGGGAAAAGCAGAACAGGTAGCAGTTACATGTGTAAGCATCGGGAATCTAGAGACAGAATTGTCTTTTCCTCATTGTTTTTTTCTGTTCAGATATGTTTGCTTGTTCAGCTTAAATATTTTTGGCACACATTTTATGAATGTCTGTCCTTGCTATTACTCACCTACAAAGACAAAAAGCTTCATGTGAATAGTCAGCACTGTTTCATCAGTAGGACAACGATATAAAATGTAAGACCATTTGAACTGATTTTTTGTATCATTCTGGCATTTGCAATTACAGTTATTTTTATCTAGATTAAAGGTTGAATAAATTCTGAACCCAAGCTTTGGAACTCTAAGAGAGGAAAAAGTAGGAATTCACTTTTTTTCTGAATACTTCAGGAAAAGAGAAGTTGAACACAGTTGCACATGTGACATTGCCAGGGAAGCAAAGCCAAAGCCTCAGTATTTTCTTTTTCCTAACAATTAAAAAAGGTAGTTAAAACTTTATAGGTTTGGATTGTTTCCAAAGTGGAATTTGTGGAATTTGGTTTTGGGAAAATATGAATAGAAGTCAGTCACTTCTGTTTGATTTACAAGTTTACATATACAAATATATATTCTTGGGGGCATTTTATGTGCATGAATAATCTAAAGCAACTCAAAATTTACATAATAAGCATCTTTCTACATTACTGAATGTACTTATTAATTGTCATCCATACATCAAGGCCCTGCTAAGTCCCTAGTTGATAAGCCCACTAATTGGCTGAAACCATAACCTTCCTAAATCTAAAGGAAAATAAATTATATTTTAAATGTCTGTCATGAACTATGCTGCAACTTTTCCCTGTCATTACTGTAATTTTCCCTTAACAATATATTTTTACTTTGTTTAAAGGTAAGTCGTACTTCACATTATTGTTCCCATTTTTCAGAAAAGTATCCGGAGATAGCTATGTAATGGTATTAGTCTGGTAATAATTGTGTTAAATAACTGCAAAAAAAGTGATAACACCTAACTTTCTTATTATAATTCTGCTGCTATTGCACTCCACTGGAGATCAGGGATCCAGTCTGATTTAACAAGATACTAAGAACTTGACAGTTTAAGTTCCCAGATGAAAAAAGGGTTGCTAAAAGAATCAGGAATAGAGAAGTTATTTGAATATACCACATTTTTGGCCTTTTTTTAATTTTATAAATAGTTTTAGTAGTACAGGCAAAAAAATCAACCCAAAAATGAAACCAAAAAACTAGAAAGAGTATGAGGAAAAGAGAAAATAACTAGAAAATAACTAATAGCAAATAAAGTAACTGAACTCTGTAAAAAGAAAAAGATGTAAGAAAAAAAGGTGAAATAAAGTGGAAATTTTGGGTAAAAAAGGAGCATTGTTCAAAATTTACAGTTAGTAGCACACAAGAGGGAAAAATGTTGTCTTCTAACAACCTGGTAACTGCAGCAGCATCTTCTGCTGGCTACACTCTACAGAGGATCCCCTTAAGAGTGCCTTATCCGATAGATTAGGAAAACTTACTCTGCTACAGAAAAGAAGCTCGCACTATTAAAATGTATATTATAACAGTAGCAACATCTTTTCTATTTTACACCCTTGCAAAACAAATGTAGCAGAAAAACCTTTCTTTAATTTATTGGTGGGCTGCACTTTTGTTTTGTGCCCACAGTCTTAGAATCCTTGCAGCTGAGCAAGGGGAGGTTGGGTCAGGCAGGTGGGGTGAATTACAGGGCAAGCTGGGAAGTTTGGAGCAGTTAAAAAGGAGCAAATGCAAGACGAAGCATCGAGAGGGGTAAAGAAGGAGGAGGTGCCTGTCAGGGCTCATTGGGTGCACCTGGGAAAGCCCCTGCCCAGCACACCTCGGGAGAGCGCAGAGGCCTTGCTCTGAGGGAGCTGCAGCCCTGAGGTTTGGTGCCTTTATTAGGTGGTGGGGTGAGGTTGCTTGAGTTATTTTGAAGAGTTTTGGTTTGTTTTAAGTGAGAGCTGCTGTATTCTGAAAGCAGATGAAGCAAAATAGTAGACTTCTCTAGGAAAACAGGCAGATGAATTAGACTGTCAGTGATCTGTGGAGATGGCTGTAAAATGGAGGTGAAGCTGAACTAGCAGAGGAAAAAAAAAAGAGATGTTTGGAAGAGGAGTTGAAATAAAGATGTAGATAGAGCCATTGTCTTCGGATGAACAAAAAGTGTAGGTATTTGTGGCTGAGGGAAAAACCCCAAGGAGCCTAGAACCTTCTTCTGTAAAGCCAACCAAAAACCCCCAGTGCCCGGTGTCTTGCAGCCGAGCAGAAGATGGCGTGTCAGCTGAGGGGCATTGCGACGTGGGGAGCAGAAAACTGAGAAGACCCCGATTCTCAAGGAGGTAGGTGTGGGCCTCGGGTATGTGAGATGTATTATGTATTTAAGATGAAACCATATTACTTGAAAACACTCTGTGTGGAAAAAAAAAGGAGCTAATGCTATGATGAGTTAACTGAAGTGGCCCCTTCTTTTGCTTTGTAAAACTTAGTGTGTAAATCCTAGAGGATGCAGACCTTCCTTGTTTTACTCTGTGTCTCCCCAGTAGTCTTGCTGGAGGGGAAGTCATTGTCTAGCAAAACAGCAGAAGATCCTGACAGAAAGATGAGTGCTGGTAACTTGGTCTACTGTCTTTTGTAGTTTAGTAACTGTTTGCAAACCTGTTCTGGTAAACTAACAAATGTGGGAATAGAAAGGTAGCTGTAAACAAGAACTTCCCCAGGTTAATGCACTGCTTAGTTAGTTACAGAAGGTAAAAGTTAAAGGCCATGTTTCTGCAACAGGTGCTGAGCTACTCGGTACAGTATTCTGAAATGATCAAATGTAGGTGTGAGTGAATGATGTTACAGGAGTCTTTCCCAGGCTGGGCAGCTCTGTGGAACTGTTCACTTCTCCTGGCATAGGAAACCTTGAGTCTTAACAAGTAGATGAAACATGAGGAGACTTGCTGCTACTACTTGCTTTTTCAAGGACTATTTCCTAGGGTTGCCTTCTTTTATTCTTGCACTACATTGTGCCATGCCCTGTAATGTTTGCCATTCTTTCCAGCTGAAGTCAAATTTTTCCCTTTTTCCATCCTGTTCCTTAACTCTTTCTTTCTCCTATATTTTTTAATTTTCCTGGTTTTTTTTCCTCTTTGAGCATGTTCTCTTATCACAATTAATACTTGCTCCCACCACTCTTTCTAATTCTTTCTTTGCATCATTTTTTTTGTAGTCCTCATCTCCTCCATCTCTTCTTTTCTCTGATCTCATTCTGTTCTCATTACATATCTCTCAAGGAAATTTTGAGGTAGGAAAAAGAACTAAATGCTTTGCCAGACCTTTTCTAAAGGTCTTTAATTACTAACAAACCAGTTGTACTTGCGAAAACAAATTGCTAATCTGTGTTTTCTCCTGTGACTCACTTGTAAGTCATGTATGAAATGTTAAAGATAAAGATAGGGTGGTTCACAACATATTCAAGCCTAAGCAGAGACATCTGTGTAAAAGCTTGCAAGATGCTAGTATTTTTACCAGGAAGTGATTTTTGCTGGGCACAATTCCGAACTGCAGGTGTCCATATGGAAACTGCAGAATAAACTGATCCCTCAGTCTGGTGAAAGCCACTTGGCCAACAAATATTTGCTTGGTGTGAGGAAAGTTGAAGTTGAAATATGGTTACACCTGAGAGAGTGTGAATTACAAAACTAACTGTAAATAGGATTTGTTTGAAAGGCCACTTCAGTGACAAAATTAAACAGTAATTCACTGTTGCATCTGTGATTTTTAGAAGTTATTAAAAACAACTAGAAACCATAGAAAGCTGGGTTACTCCACTTAGTCCTATATAAGACAGCTTCTTTCAGACTCTTTGTAAAGTTTTGGGTGGGGTTTTTTTGTGTGTTTTTGGTTTGTTTTGGTTTTTTTTTTTTTTTGGAAATGTCACATACATGAAAGAGAAATTTCTTATATATTCTTTTCTAATGCTTTTTAAAAATGAACTTTCTTCTCACTCCCATTTCCTGCTAATTATCACTAACCCTATTTTAAATGACACAGTATAGATCTCTAACCCATTCAGTAGAAACTTTTTTCAGAGGTATTATTTAATGCTGTTTTTTTTAAAGTACTGGTTGGTTTTTTAATGCATCTGTTACACTGTTTTGGGTTAGTTGTGGCAAGGTTTTGGTAGTGAGGGAACTACAGTGGTGGCTTTTCTGAGAAGCTGCTAGATTTATTTGGTAATAAATTATTTTTTTCCCAAGTCAGGTCTGTGTTGCCCATGAAGGAAATTGATGAGGAACTGCTTGTCCTTATCTTGACCTACAAGTCTGTCATTGTATCTTCTCTCCCCTGTGTCCAGCTGAGGATTGGAGTGATAGAGTAGCTTGGTAGGCACCTGGTGTCCAGCCAGGGTCAAGCCACCACGTGCACATTAATGGCTGCTTAATTTAGGACTGAACAGGTTCTTTTCATTTACAGGCCTTGAAGTTTTGTCCTCTGAGGCCTCTGTTTCTCCCTCTGAGAAAGGAGGGCTGGTGGAAATGTGAGAAACCAGTAAAAAAAAAAGTAAAATCTCAGTCCTGACTGTAGGTCATGTACTCTGTCTCACATGAATAGACAGCAGAGAGAACTGGGGGGGGAGCAGGGGGTGAAGTGTGGTTATAATATGTGTACTGGTACGGGTGGCTTCAAGGTGTTGTTTCTGCCAGGATCATAAAACCAAAACAAAACCGACCCCCTCCACGGGTGTAAGGATATGTTCCCCCATCCAGCAGAAGGTAGCGTGGGCATGTGAGCCAGTGCTGCCCTGACTTCCTGCGTCGTGCTGGTTCTACCTGGTGCAGTGCACTGTGAATATATTCATAGTGCTAATAGATCTGCCTGACTGATGTGGTGGGTGTGCTGCAATAGAACTACTGCCCCTGATATGTAGGATTTGATAGGTGTGGATCTATACTGAGATTTCTATGCTAATATATAACTTTGGAGTCAGTAACCTCCTGAAGATGTGTTCCTCTGTGCTATTCTGTGTTGTACCAAGAGTGTGCTTGCAGTTCCAAGCCCTTTTCTAGAGAGTGTTTGGCTTCAAAAATTATGTTTCTCTGTCATATTTTCATAGTTTTGTTTATTCATATTTAGTTTCTACCATTTACCAATGTGTATATTTTCAAAAATATACAAGAAACTTGTACCCAATCGGTTCAGCTTCTCACCGTCCTTGTGTTGGTGCTTTTGTGAATGAAATAATTGTGATCAAGGGACTGTACTGAAGGAGTAGATGTAAAATGTGACTGAAGCACAAATGGAGTCTGCATTGAATCAGAAGTATCAACGTTTTTATTTCAGTGTCCTATCACATAGGGACATGCCTTTGTTCATATAAATGTGAAAAATTGCCTATGCATAATAAAGTTTCACCTGTTATGATTCATCCTATAAAAACTGATTTTTATAGAAATCTTGCTGACTCTTGAATGCTTTTATTACTGCTTTTTCTTAGTTCATCTTTAAATTCTTCCTGAAAGCAGTATTTTTTCTGCCTTTAAATGTGTTCATACAACTGTCATGAAAGTGATTTCCCAAAAGTATTTAGTAATATCTTAAGTTTTTCTGAAGTGACTTAAAAAAACATTGATTAGCAACTTTGAATTGATATGAATGTACTTCTGTTTTTTCTGCCTTATTTTGTCTGCATGTTTTTATAGCCACAAGTTGAATATTAAATACATGTTAAATAGCTCCATACCTTTTGACCAGCAACCTAGCAAGCCACCTACTATAAACTTCTGTCAGCAGCAGACATGTGAAAAGGAATTGATTTTGTGCTTTAAAAGAAAAGAGTTAACCATGTTCTTAATATGTTTCAAGCCTGTATACTTTGTGCACCTTGGAGTCTTAAACCCAGACAGCCCTTCATGGTCAGTGACAGATCTTACTGATTCAATTCCTCTGGTAACAGACCTCTACCAAGCACACAAAGCTGAAACAGGGACCTGTGTAGCACTACTATGTTTGAGCTACAGTAGAAGGTGTGCTTGACAGGTAGGATGCTTCTCAGTGTACTCGCTGTAATCTGCAGGTCTACAGCTGTCCTAGGTGAGACAAGTCTTGCTCTTCATGTGGTTGTTGAGGGATTATTTTAATTCCAGGCATGTTAGGATAAAATGAGAGTGCTTTTAAATTGGATTCCATGTAGATGAATTAGCTGAAAAGTTTATAAAATAGACAAATCAAGAAATGGTTTGGCTGTTGTCAGGCTGAAATTCTGTCAAAAGTCTCCCCTCATCTCCAGTGGTCCTGCTTTGCCTTTGACACCAAGGGTCTGTGAGGGGTTTGAGCCAGTTTTCCTTGTCAGTTGGCTCAGAACTCATGGGCAGGTCCAGTGTTTCAGTTTAAGTTCTCTTTGTTGGTTTCTGTCCTGGAAACAGTCTGATCATTTAATTAAAATAAACACTGCTTCAGTGTCTTAGAGATGTATATCTGTATAGGAGCAGTGCCATCGGCGCTGCTTGGCTCTCTGGTAAAATAGCTCCCTGCTCCATCGCTGTCAGCAAATTACTGTTGCACTCTACATTCCCATGAAGGTGTACCTGAGCAATTTGTGATACAAAGATTCAAAATAAAAAAATGTAGCTCACTACTAACCAGGTATGGTAATAATTAATTTCTCTGGAATACCTGATCTCCAACTTGGTTCTTCAAAGCAGGCAGACCGACAATATTCACATGGTTTGCACAGATTCCATTGTGATTAGTTGTGAAAAGCAATTATTTTGGACTGCAGGAATTGTAAAATTTGATATCAATTCATACAGTTGATCTTCTAATTCTGCTTTTAGGAAAAAATAAATATAGAAATGAAAAATGTCATTTGTAGTAATCATTGTGAAGAACTAGCAATGACTGTGGGGTTAGAATACCACCAACTTTACAGCCTTGTCATCTAACAGAACAAGTTAGAAAATTTAGCTTGCAGGAGCGTTGGAGGTATTTTTAACCTCAGATGTATTTCTTATGCATACATACATAATGTAAAAATTTCATTTTACCTTTGATTCCATAATCTGCATACAGACTCTCATTCTATTGTAGCTAAGCTTAATTTAGTTCTTCTGGTTGCTAAATGATTAGTTCACTCACCTGTGTGAAAGATAAGAATTTGTGCCCATGTTCAGTAATGTTAAGATTTGGTGTCTCAAATGAACAAGTGCACTTTTTTTAATATTGCCCTCCATGCAGAACTCAAATTTTTGGGGGGTGGGAATAGGAGTCCAGACCTGGGCTCAGAGCACTTGATGGATTTTTTTATATACATGCTTGTGTCCTACCTTGTGTTCAGAGGTGCACAGAAATGGCTTTTGACAGCCACAGAGAGTAAACCAGAACTTCCATATCTTATTAAAGCAAAAGACTTGAAATGTACCTGCTGCTTAAGCAATGGCAAAGGAAGGCAAACTGGCAGTGTGCTAGTACTATTGATTTCATAAAGTTTAAACACTGATGAATTGCAGATGAAGAGTTGTGGGGTTTAGGGGGTTCTTTCGATAGCTTGACAAGTAACTGTCATGTGGTGACACTTACTATTTGTCAGGGGGGTGTTAATGACAGAATGGCCTGTGCAATTATCAGAACAGAGTACCTTCCACATGAAATTCCAATACTGAGACCAAACTGAAGCTTACCTTTGAGAAAAGATCTCCTCTTGATAGAAGCTCCAGGTGGATGGAGAATCTTCCCAGTATCTTGATTCAATCACTCCACTGGTTATTCTGTTAGATACAGCTTTTCAGCTTTATTTAACTTCTCTTTCTAGATATCAATCCTCTAAGCATATTAATAAGATTAAAGAGCCATCTCATGTTGTGATTATTTTTTCTCTTAACCTTCACAAAGATAGGCAAAATAGATGGAGCTTCTACTCGTGGGTGGTGTGACTTCTAGTTCTCTGTGCAATTTGATTTGTCACTTTTAAGACTGTTTACTCACGCTGTAGTGTGGGGAGGTGAACAAATGTGGCTGACACACATGCTACTTCTCTAATCCTGCTTTAACTGTGTATATCTTGGAATCAGGCCCTATACCACATGGAGCCAGTCCTAGGTGGATAATATCTGTATGCTTTAATGCCTGTTGGGATTTGTATATTGTTTGTCACTGTTTATAGCTTATGGAGTTCTTGGCTGTGAGGTTTTTTTGTTTTTCTTTTGATGTAATAAGGCAGCTATATACGTCATAGTCAGTCCAAAAAGCAAACTAACAACATGCACTAGCCCAGAATTTTTACAGAAACAGATAAATAAAGAGACCATTAGCTGTGGTTTCCCTTAAGAGAGTAAAAGATTTGCAAATATCCAAGTCCTATGGTTGCTTTGCTCTCCTGCCTCTTGCAGGTCTGAAGCTTGTGTAAACAGAGCTGTTTCCTGCTGCAGGATTAGCAGGAGAAAGGCTCAAAACTGCCAACTTGGACAAAGCTGAGTTCTGACATTAATGTTCTGAGATTGAAGTTGTAAAGCACAACTTTTCTGGAATAAACATTTTTTCAAAGTAGCACATTAACTTCACTGTGAGGCAATCAACTGATGTTTACCAAGTACTGCTAACTGTTTAATTTCCAAGCATGCTTTTTAACCTCTGCTTAGCACAGCTTTAATGTTATGCTACTGCTCTTCAAGCAGAAAGCTTTTATTTGGTAACTAAGGTTTAAGTAGAATAACAATTAAAAATGGAAAACAGTATTTTACCAGTGGGTTGTGCCCAATTTGTAGGCATTCTTATTCTCATTTTACTAGTAAAGACATGCTAATTAAAAGGTAGGTAAATTTGTATATATCTTAGCAATGGAAGTGGGAGACTGGAGATGAAACAAGGATTTGTTAATGCTAATATATAGAACTAAGACTAAGCATAATTCCTCTAAGCCTTGCATCTGAAATGGGCAAAGTGGGTGTTCACTTTGTAGCAGTTTCTCTGCTTTCTCATAGTGGAAAAATACATTAAAAGAAACACAGGGTTTAATTTCATTCCTTAATTGCTGAGCAATTTATGATTTTCACTGAGTATTTCTAGGTATGCAGTTGTCCTGACATTTGCCCAATGTTCTGCAGGTCTAAACTTGGCTACAGTCTTCTATTCAAAGCTATTCTGGTATAAATTACTTTTTTTCTGGGTTTTGATACAGAGCCTGGATTAAGTAAATAGTGGAGTTCTCTCTCAGTTATGTTCTTGATAAACCTTAAAATAAGATTGTTTTCTTGCAGGATAACTGTCTCACTTTTTGTATTAAATGCCAGCTTTCATTTTCTATGACATATGGAAAATGCTGGTGGAGTTTAAAGCAAAGCATAATTCTAGAGCTTGCATGTGGAGGACAGGAAATGGAACAGTACTTGAAAATAAAATTGGTTTAATGGGTGTAAGCGCATATTTACTTTGAAAGATCATTTTAGTCCAGAATTACAACTTTTATTTATATTGCTTCTAGAATGTTAGTATCTCAATAGCTGAGGGCCCATGGATGGATTTTTTTCATATGACTGTAGCATGTGAGGAGTTGCGCTAAAAAGTTGAAGACACTTTATGTATTAGAATGGAGTTATCTTTGGGCTTAAATACCTTCATGGGTCTTAAAGGCCTGACTTTCAGTGTGTGATACAGTTGAGGATGTTTGCTATTTCAGTTACTAGAAATTGGTTATTTCTAGAGACAAAAGGGATAGTACAAATAGGATTACCTCTAAGATATGCAAATGATGCTATTTTTTTTCCTCTTCTGTTTGTCATATATCAAAAATGGAGCATAGTGATGTAAGACAAACTATTTTTGTAAGGGAACTGGTATTGGCCATGTGATCAGTTTTACATTTTTCTGATGTGTTACTTTTAATAAGTCTAATGGAATAAGTGATAAAGTGGAGGTACTGTCACTTTGCTTTCAATGTTTTAAGAAGTCAGCAGAGTTATATCCAATGTAGAATCTTTATTATCTGATTCTGATCTTGGAATTTTACTTTGCTAGTAATAAGATAATGTGGCCTTATTGTAATAATTTGTATTTACTGCTGGAGTACTAGAATGAGTTAGAGCTTGGTTTTCATTTCATTAGGTTTTTATTTATGCAGAGTCTGATATTTTTTTCCACTATGGTCCCAAGGCAGTATTTCTTCTATCATTCTGTGACAGTGTCTCTATTAAGATATAATTTCCACTTGTTCTGCATTTATGATTCTTAATTCATGAAGAAACACCAAACAAACAAAAAACACAAAGACCTTATTGTGGGTATATTTCTTATTTATGGTATGAAAGGATTGTTATTAGCTGTTGCAATTCATAGTTTATTCTATATTAACATATTCATGTTGGTTTGACTTCTTAACAGGCAATAACTTCAGACTCGTGCTTTCATCGAGAACACCAGTTCTGCAATAAGGAAGTAACTGTAAGTGTTTGTGTTATAACTTCTATTTTTAATGAATAATTTTTGTGTGATGTTTATTCTAAATGTCTTCTGGAAAGCTGTTGTGACTACCAGCAATAGCCAGGGTGGAAATGCTACAAGTAGGTTCTGTCACTGGATCAGATGGTTCTTGTTCAGAATATTTAGTTACCTATCACAAAACCCAAATCAGACTAAAGGCCTCCATTTTAGTTGGCTGTAGTTCTCAATGCTTTCATTGAATTACATAATTGTGTTTATACAACAGTTTTCTGAAGTTGTTATTATTAAAAATGAAAGTGGACAAGATACTATACCTTTACAAGAAGTCTTGCTGTCTACTTCTTAACAGAGAATTTTGGTTACATGAGAATGTCAGTGCTCTGCAAGACTAAATGAGGATACAGAACCTACTCATAAGCTATTCCCAGGTTACTGCATTTCCTTTTTGCAGCATGGGTTAAAATAACACTGAATACATCATCAACAATAATTTTAAAGTCTTTATTGTCTTTCATGAAAATACAATTCTTAATAGCTTTTACCAATCTCTGCGCAAAACACCGTGCGAAGTTCCGAAGCACATAAAGACTGTGGCCTTTGTAAATTATTTGTAAACACCTATCTTTTGTATGATTGAATATAAAAGCAAATGCATACAAGTTACTGAGTTTATCACAAAGGGATTGATTCAGGCAGCTTACATCTTTTATTAGTTTCCAGTTGGATTTCAATTTTCTTTAGACTAGAAGGAATATTTAATTTTCAGGATGATAAGGATTGTTGGAGGGACACAGGTAGTCTTCCATTGAGAAGCAGAGTGTGATTTTGCTTCAGGGTTATTCTGGCCTCAGGACATGATAGCTTGTGAAATGTCTGGGTAGGATGATAAGAGCAAGCACCTCAGTATTTGGAGGGGCTTGTAACAATCGGTGTCATTACAAAACTGTACTGTTAAGACTTTTTTGGTTATTCGCTTTTGAATTTAAGTCTCTTTTCCTAAACTCTTCTCTGCCTATGAGTTGTCAAAACCAATTATACTAATCTTCTACCTCTACAAGTCATGATACAGTGAATTGAGATAAAAATGAAATTAAACTTTTCAATGGACAGGTATACTGAGCATTCTTAAATCAACTTGCCTCCAGCAACGTTAGTGTCTGTATAAATTGACACAGATTTTGAAACCTTCCTTTACTTAAAGGAAGAGCTGGTGATCTTTGACAGGGTTACGAGGGAGTGGAAATCAGCTTTAATATTGATTGCTAGTGGTCTGTTGTTCTTGAAAGCACCAGTGAGCTTTTGAAGTACTTTCTGTAGAAATATTTACATAAATACAAACTGCATCACTCCTCATCATAACAACCCTGTTTAAACTTGCTTCCTGATGGCAGTGTACTCTGTGTGTCTTTCTGCATCACATGATTCTATTTCTTTGAAAGATGCTGAGGGTGTTGAGGTTTTGGTTTTTATGTTGTGCAGCTGAAATTAGACCAGGGGTGGGTAGGAGCCCAAAAGCCTACCCTGACTGTGGTTACTCAAGCAGTTGAATCTTTTGAAGAAAACCTGGGACTTGATTTGCAGAAAAATCAATGGGAAGAATTAGGCTTTCATTTTAGAGCTTCGTGGTATATTTCTTGATACCAACTTTTATTTTTAACTGGACAATCTGTTTATTCCCACATGCTCTGAGATTACTGAGCCAAGGCATATCACTTGCCTCTCAACTAAGCAGCAAGGAAATGCCAAAGAAAATATCTGTTAGATGTAGAGATAATATTTTATTCCAACATAGAGGCAAATGAATCTTCGAGGTTCACAGGAGTTAGTTGAGACAGTATTTGATCTTGGATGGGAAGAACCATTTTATGCTTAATCACTTGTGATTATAATATTTGGGTAAAAAAGAGGGCTCCAGTGCTTTCCTAAAAAAAAAAAAAAAAATTTGGGTGACTTTTCAGGACCACACTCTAATGTCCAGTAGACCACAGTAATAGTGAAGCAATTCTGTCCCCTTCTTTCTGCAATTCTTGGTACATCTAGATGTCCAAGTGTAGCTTATCCTGACAGCTCAGCTACTGTAATCCATGTTGTTTAAAGAGACCCTTGAAGGATTGCTCCACTGACTAGAGGTAACTTTTATTTACATTTTCTATGTTCAGCTATATTTCTTGCCTGTCTAGAAAGCCCTGTGACTTGAAGGCGATGAAGAACAGCAGGGAGCCCATTATCTGGCTGGCTCTGTAGATTGCCATTCTTATACATACTTTTTTCACTGGAGAAAGGAGACTACTAGGAAGAAAATTTAATTTTCAGGATGTTACCTAATACTGTCAGTAGTTGATTTTGATTGATTTAGTAGCCTTATTTTCAAATATGAAGGGAAAGCAATAGAGTATCCTGTGATCAGTCTCTTAAAAATCAGTGTGTTTAAATGCCTTCTTGGGATTTTTGATCAGTGGGAGTATAATATATAAAAAAAACACAAACAAAACAATTATTTGAATAGGTGAACTCATTCCACCTCTTGGAAAGGGAATGATAGAATTTGGATAGAAATATCAGGAAAAGGATACTAACCAGTACTACTGCATTCTTTTAGTAAAATTAAGTAAAAATTTTATTCTAATATCCTCTGTGCTATGAGGTTGTCTTCTGATCTTTATAATGACTTACTTTTACTACTTTTTTCTGCATGTACACCTCCCAGTTCTGTAATACTTAAGAAAATCATGTTGTGGCCAGAAATATTTCTCTCTTGCTTTTGCATCTCGAAAGTGTTAGGAAAGTAGATAATCCATTAGTTGTGTGTTTTTACCGAAGGCATTTTTCCTCTCTGCCAGAGTAACCCATCTGTTTATGGTGCTTGCACAGTTCAAAAGCCTGTTGTTAAGGTAAGCCTGGAGTGCAGAAGCCCAGGTCCTTAAAAAGAACACTGCTACATTTAAATAAAAACCTCTCTACATTTTAGTAAATTAAGTCATTTTGGAGACATTGCTTTTATTTTACTTTCAGGTGTAAAATAATTAGTATACTCCAATTGACATAGATGAGACTTTTTAGAGGGATAACTGATAGAGGCTGTTGTGCAACTCATCTTGAAGCTCATCTGGTTGAGTGCACCACATGTGTGGATTTAGGAGTTCTAGCTTTTTTTGCATAAAAGTAGTATTGTTAGCATGGAATCAAAATGATGATGATAGTCTGGGAGACGTGCTTTCAAGGGTAGATTTCACAAATGAGGGTCATAACTAAAAGCTCTTCAACTAGCACAGAATGCATTAAACAGGAAGAACAAACAAAAAGCTGGTGTTGGCAGATCAAAGAAAATGAAAGCATAAAAGATACTTTTAGAAGATCAGTTGGTGTAAATGTCAGAATTGTAGTATCTTTTCTGTCTTATTCTCCTCTGTTTTAACACTTTCCTGTGTACTTTGATTATTTTAGCCACTGGTATCATTTCTTTCAAAAAGTTGCTTGTTTGCTGCCTGAAACTTAATGGGATAGTGAGTGCTCAAGCTCATGAGAAGAGACTGGTATTTTCCTTGAGAATAAATTGTTACCAGTTTTAGGAGAATTAATTGGAAGAATAATTTTTTTAGGTGATTCTCTTCTACTTTGTACAATTAACACTAGCAAAGGTATACCAAACATTGAGGACTGGATCTGATGTGCACAGAGCGTGTGTGTGTATACACACACATGTTCTTTGGAATAGATTAACAGTAGAAAGTGAGGTATCTGCCAGATCAATCACAATGTACACTGCTGTATGATCAGTAACTTAAAAGGTTTCAGGTGTAGCTGCTTCTAGGCTAGATAATGACCATCTGCCTGAGGATGGAATCGGATCTGTCAATGCATAGACCATACTTTGCTTCCCTCTTCTTTTTAGACAGAAATCCTTTCAAATAGGGAGTGAATGAAAGACTAGAGAAAATCTTTTTTGCAGCTCATTCTTTTGTAGGGCCTTTTCATTTTTAATTTGATTGAGAATAGATCCACTCTAGAAGCATAATGTTCTACCGTGTAAGCACTTCTGTGGTTTTTGATGTTCTGATTAATAAACGTGCTTAACTTAGTAATGCAGCTGGCTTTCTGCATGTGGTTTGGGCTACCTGCCAGCCCCTTTGGTAGGCACAAACATCCTGCAGAAGAGGGCTGTCCTAAACTTAGATTATTACAGCTGCCCTTCTGGTCACGTAGGAGATGAAGATCAGGCTTGAAGTTTTCAAGTTCCTCAGACTGTATGCCAAGGTCCTGACCAAAGCTGAGGATACCGGCACTCTCCTAGAAAGGGAACTTCTTCCAAAGGAGGACAAAATGAGCTGATCTGTTACAAGGAAATCTGTGTCAAATAGCCTGAGGTGAAATATCATTCATTTGGCTTTGTATCTTTAAGATGAAATTAATCTACCACAGAACTTGTATAGCCTATAGTAAAAAAAAAAGTAGATCTTGTTTGGTGACTAGAGTTTTAGTAGGTATATAGCAGGAAGAAAAAGCACTGATATTTAAACCATGCATGTAAATTATAACTTGCATTTTGAATATTCTTGATCATAGCTTTATATGTAAAAGTGATTTTTGTATTACAAATAAATGCATTCTAGTTCAGCATAAAATTATCCTCCCTTTGTCATAGAAATTAAGACTGAACATATAAATTGCTGGAACCTTACAAGAGACATTGTTATGGGGAGTATTACATGTTGCACCATAAAAGCCACTGCTGGCTGAAAAACTGTTTGGGGGACAAATGTATCACACTGACAATATTGGCGATAAAATTTGGAATTAACATCAATTTCTGCTTCCATTACTGTGTGCTGATTAGCATGAAGGCAACTTTGCCTTGAGAAAAGTGAGGTAATTAACACAAAAAAGCCCCAAACCTAGCGCGCCCCCCCCCCNCAAAAAAAAAAAAAAAAAAAATCCCAAACACATTTCCAGCTCAGGAAAGGTTCCAAATGAACATGGCTTGTGGGAAGGCACTGAGGCAAGGATGATGTATATTTTCAGGTACGTAGTTCATGGGCATCTACTTTGGGACAAATTTTGAGGTGGGGAGGAAATAATGTGCTGGGCAAGGCAGACCTTTGATTCACTGAACATGAATATTACCACAAGGAAAAAAAAAATTTAAAAACATTATTTCAGATTGCTGTAGTTAAAAATACATTTTAATTGCTGCTTCCCTTCTGGAAGCCCTTTGTTACAGCATGGCAATTATGAAAATGATGCTACAGTGTGTGTTAGTTATCATTTCTAATGGTCAACCATTAGCCACAGTGTCAAGTTAAATTATGAGGTTTTGATCTTTTCAGATCATCTGAAAATGCTTTCCCTCAAATATCCCAATAGTGTATGGAGAACACTCTACAGTTTTCCCTCTTCCTCTGAACAAGAGTACATATATTTGAATCTTTTTTTTTTTCCTAATGACCTTAATCTGGAGGAGTGCACTTTGCCCTTTAGTATAGAAGGGGGGTTTGTGTCAAACAGAGAAGACTCTCAAATCAGAGTATCATAAAAGCTGGTTGGTGTTGTGTAGTACAAATGTGAGATGGGAAGTTAAAACCAGTAGCTTTTCCTGGAGTTCCTAGTGCTTGTTCTGCACTGAAGTTCTTAACTTCACTGGGAAGCACTAATAAATCCACTGTAGTCCCTAGAGGCTGAATTTAACTAGACCAACAGCTGGACTTCCTAGAAGCTATATATAACTTTCTCAGCTGTTAGTAGCAGCAAATACTGCTTATGTACTATTCAAATGTGTGGGATATTTGTTCATAGTATGTAGCCTAATAATTTAAAAGATACCTCAGCAAATAACCAATATGGAGTTCAAAGATTAGTATTACATATAGCATATTTCAAAATAAATGCAGCATCAGCATTTCAGAGTCCTCATGATTACTAGGGCCACAGAGGGGAGAATAAAGTGTGAAGAAGGTAATTAGAATGACCTTATATTACCAAACCAGTGTGTGGTACCAATCTTTGTCCACAAGTAATGGAGTTTTTCCATAATATGCTGCTTATCAACACCATATGCATACAGATATTAACAAAAATTAATGTGAATACCTACACGGGAATGTAAATAAGACCAAGTACTGCATATATTTTCCAAAAGTGTTAAGAGTTTTAGCTGGGCTATTCACGAAGTATTTTTCCTCTCGTTTTTATTGACTTAAAGCTTTTAGCACACTAAAAATTGGTTTTAAGATAGTCCCTAGTTATTAGTACATTAACAAGAATCTTATGTTATTGGTGGTTGAAATAAGGCAGTGTGCCACCTTTAACAGTTAATGGGTGAGTGTGGCATTACACTGCACTAGTATTTAGTTTAACAATGGTTTATAACTTACCATACCTGACAGTTTCTACAGATATAACACTAGATAATAACGTATCTTTCAAATAGACTGTTTATTAATATACATCATCTAGAGATGTTTATTTGCTTCTTAGTTTACATTTTGTTTTTAGAGTTAAGGAAATTAAATATCTGAAGACAAATATTAGAAAAGTAGGCTACAGAATGCTGCCAATCCTCTAAAATATGCTTAGAGGAACAGTAGTTTTAGGTGAGCATTGAAGTTGTGGGGCTTTTTTATTAGTGTTTCTGCCATTGACTCTTATTAGAACTGTGCTAAACTAGCCTGAACTCGCTGTAAGATGCTCTGTTCAGAATGTGACAGGTTATCTATAAGCAGCTTTGGGACACAAATCTTTAACTCTTGTGACTAGATAATTACTGTATCAACACTTGTCCAGGACATGGACTGATAAAATAACCCTGGTATACTTTACAGTTCTAGCATTATCAAACAGTTCAGCTATTGATCAAATTCACCTTCTGTCTTAGGATATGCTCATGTGTTGCTAGTTTTCAAGTGGTGGTGTTCTTTGGGTTTGTTTTTTGTTGTGGTTTGGGTGGGGTTTTCTTTGTTTGTTTGGTTTGGGTTTGTTTGTTTGTTTTATATCTGGTTACTGTTTGTGTGTTGACTTAGTTTTGAATACATTAATCTTCTAAAGATCAGTTGGACATGTTGACAAATAAGCTACTTCACCTCATCTATAACAAATAACTTTAAAATATTATCTGAGTGGGAAAACTACTAATGAACTCCCAAAGTGTTTCAGTGCCAAACAATAGGGGTTACCAAGAACAGAAAGCTGCTTCAGCTTTGCAGAAGGAAAAGCTAATTCTCAGACACAGGGTAAATGTCTCGGAAGACAAAAGTTGAGAGCAGCAGAATTGTCAACCTAAATACATGGATTTTGATGGAGGATTAATGTAAAAGCTGGTAACTGAGGCAGTGTTAACTCTTTCGATGTTTCTCTAAACAGGAGAGCATTGGGAAGAGTTCTTAACAAAGGACTTCATTGCTGTCTGAGGGTGACATCTGATTTCAGTGTTCTAGTTTAAGCAATCTCCACTGATGGAATTAAAAGACAAAGCAATACTATAGGCTCCTTGCATAAAGAGCTAAGCTAACTAAGAAGCCTACTGAAAAAGGAGCTCCCTGTCAGAGGGTCATTTGATCCCGTGAACTGTTACAGTCTATAAGGAAGGGAAAAGTTTAGTAAACCACCTAGGTTTTCTTTTTGCAAGTAATTGAGAAAATGCTTCACTTCAACAGTTCTCTGATTTTTATGCAGAATGAAATGTTCACTTGGGATTTATCATCTAATTTCAAAGCCTTTGAGGCTTACTGGAAAAAAAACCAAACAAACCCTGTTTTACTCAAGTTAAATGAGTATCAGATAAAGCAAATAGTCATGTCTGGGTATTCCATTTTGACTCTTCTAAGTTCCATTACACATCCATTGAAGTTACCTTTGTTTCATATATCATACTAGTCAATTGGTGTGCTGAACAGGAGAATTGTTCATCTCTAATCTAAAACCTCTGTATGAGGAGACTGATGTTTACAATGTAACAGAGGCCTGTTATCAAAATGGGCGAGAAAATGTTGAAAATCATGTTTTGTGGGGTTTTTGTTGGGTTGGTTGTTTTCTTGTTTGGTTGGTTTTGTTGTTGTTTTAATTTTGTTTGTTTACATGTTTGGATTTGATTTGTCCCAATACTGTAAGTGGAGATGTCTGTGCTTGCAAGTGATCTATACAGAAGTTTATTTCTCCTTCCTTATGGCAAACAAAGTGCAGTTATGGTTCAGCAAAGCATTGGATTTGTGTTTCTGAGAAACTACAGAAGTTATTTGTTGCTACTATTTAAATCCAGGTTTTTCCTTAAAGCCAAGTTATAAGGAAAGCAGTGGCTCAAATTCGAATTAAGCTTTTATAAAAGCATTTCAAATTCCCAGGCTACTGGGGTTCTAGTACATAAAGAAACTATAATAGCATAGATGGGTATTATTCAGTGTGAGGCAAGCTGCAAAATGAGATACCTGCACCTGTAACAAGTGGAAAAAATATGCTTTCACCTGAACTCAAAATACTATAAGGCAAGAATTACAAAGGTTAGTACAAATGCAACATAGATATCTTCAGGTTCTAGTTATTATAAAATCTGCCATTTTATTTCTTAATGCTGTTTAGATTATAAATAGATTATAAAACTGAACTGCAATCTTCAGGACTTTTCCTCTAATATTAGTGAAGTACTTTTTTCTTTCTTGAGACTTAAGCATTAAAAAGCATCTGCATTCTGTGCTTTGGTACTTCCATGATCATGTTTACTACACATGAGTAAATAAGTGCATCCTTTTGTAAAACTGTGTTTGAAGGATTCCAGGATTTCCAACAATCAATTCACTGCACTATACTGAGAAGCATGTGTTACAGTATGGCATATTCAAACAGCCATGTGAAGAATTATTTTTCCAGGACAAGTCAAAACTACATCCAGCTATATTGTAGTGTTGTTCCTTGTGGGCAGAGAATGATTTTTTTTCTTTGCTTCTTTGTCAGATGAAGTGCTCTGGGAATTTTAGGGTAACTATATACTAGTAGAAATGATTCAAGGAGCAAAGAGGCACGTGTTCATAAATAATTGCTGTCACAGTTTTAGATTATTTCACAAAAATTCCCCAGAGAGTTGTATGGCTTTTCACAGTTTAATGTGGAAGTGATCCTTCCTAAGGAAAATTTCAAGTATAGATAAACGTCGTCTTCTCTCTATTACTGCCTTGTTTTGAATACAAGACTTCAAATTATTCTTTTTTCAATTGTCTCAAAAGATTCCAATCCTGCATGAAAAAGACAATTTCTATGAATGAATGTTTTGTATAGCATCCTGGTTTACTCTTGGTTTTTTTGATATGCAATGAACTCTGAAAATGTGATCTATATGTGCATGGGGGGCGGAAGACAGTGATATTTCTGGAATCCTGCATTTTCTTTCTGCAGGCTATAAGGAATACAAGAGGAACTGTCAAAACCTCCATGATCCAAAGAAGCATTTTATGAGCACAGTTTCACATGGACCTTTGTAAAGAATCTACTGTTAGTCAGGCTTTCTCCTCCAAGAAATCAGTTCTGTTGTCTGGCCACAGCTGTCTGGTGGCTAGAGAGGACTATGGCAGTGTTAGTCTGATCAGTGTGAAAAGGAGGAGACAGGAGGATATGGTTCTGTTTAGTCTCTTACATTGTGTAGCTGCTCTGCTGCTGGTCTTGCATCCATCGCTGTTCAGAATTCACTAGCCTGATTTCTCTGGCTCCCCTTTTCACTCTTGGGGTGGTTTCAGACCAGATCACTCAAAGACTTATGGTGAATCTCTCAACCCAGCTCAGGGCTTTTATTTTCCACTCAGCTATGTAACAGCTTTGTCACTTGACAGCTTCTGGGATTTAGACAAGGGTGATCTTTTGTGTTATGGAGATTGTACTGTTAAAAGAATGAAATAGGGAAAAGCCTCAGTATTTCCTATCCAGTGAGGAAGACTTTCAGAGCATCTGTATTCTAAAACCAAAGCAGACTCAATATACCAGAGATTAGTTATACACGAGCTAGAATGATTTTTGGAAATATATGCAAAGCTTGAGGGACCATATTATATTTTAAAATTTGTGATGCTTTACAAGCTAAGGTAAGCTTGGGAATTCTTTTCATTAAAATATGCTCTGCTTATACGATTCACTTAATAATAGATTGTGCAGGTTTTCAGATCACTTTCTTAATTGGACTTGAAAATTGATTCCACTAAATTTGACTTCAATGTGTTTTGTGTTAAGCTTGTTAAAGTAAGAATATGTAAGTAGGAGCATGGAAGTGTTACTAAATTTCAAGTATTCAAAGTAAGAACAATCAAAATGTAAATTACTGAGATGTCAGATTAACTGAAGCTGAATATTTTTAAGTGATTCATAGGAAGATTGTTACAAAAAGTACAGATTCTGCAGTAGCAAAAATCAGGACCTCAAATTAGTGCACATTGCTTTCCAAAATTACAGGAACAACAAAAACCATTTCTCATAACTTAGCTGTGCAGAGGGAGCATTAGGCTGGTTCTTTTTTTTTTATTTCACAGTTCAACAAGTTATAAAGAAGCATCTGTTAAAAGAGTATTTTCATACTTCTAATATTCATTTCCTTAGTAATTAATTTACATGGATATAATTTGTAGTCATTGGACATATTGCAGTAATATTGTGTTTGTAAAGCAAAACTTAAATACCTTGTTGACCTTTCTTTTTAATCAAGAGCTAAGTAGTTAATAATGAAGTTTAGGTGTCTAAGTGGTCTCACTTCATAGAGCTGGATGCAGCTCTTCACATCCTAGAGCTATTATGTCAAACTTTCTGCAGACCACCTTTCATATCTAAGGATTTTGTCAATGTGAAGATAGAGTCTAAAAATAAACAATCTGAGTGAGGTGACTTCAAAAAAGTATGGGAAATATTTTAATATTCAAGAGTTGCTAGTGTTGTACACTAATTCATACAGATTGCTTCAGAGCTCTGCTACTAAAGGATTAGGGACACTTTCTTTAGTGTAACAGTGTAAGCCCCTTCTTTCTGTGCCATGTATCATCCTGGGGGTATCAGGGGAGGAAGTAACATTTTGTGAAATATGGGTCTACTGAAAAATATCTTAATGTCAAACTGAGGAGTGACACAGAGGCTGTGGGAAACAAGTATTTCCACCAGGGAAATGTGCATTGTTTAATGCACAATGGAGTTGATCTAGACACGTAGTAGTATTCCTTAAAAACATCAGTCTTGTCATCTGATCTATTTTTTTAATTGTTTGCCATGCAGTTCCCAAATGTATGCTGCCATATCCTACTTTCTCTCGTGGATGAAGGATTTGGGATTTTATCACTTTATTGATCTCTGATACTTTTAAACCATAAAAGCCCAGCTTTTCTTTTTTCTAATCAAGACTGTGCCCATATTGTCTGTTGTATCTGGGTGGCTTCATCTTGGTAAGGCACATCACTTAAGAGGTGGGGGTGAATCCTTCAGGGAGCCATGCATTCAGTGTTTGAAGCAAATTAATTGGTATAAAAACAGGTCCTCAGTGAAGGCAAGCTAAATGACCAGCATCAGAGATCCTATTGTTCTGTGAGTTTGTTAGGAGTTTTTATTTGTTTTAATAGATATCAATAGCAGACAAACAAAAGACCACAGGATGCAGTAACTCAGGCTTTTTATGAAGTATTTCAAACACTTTGTAGTGTGAAGACTTCCTCCTTTTTTCTCCCCAATTTTTCACCTTCCCAAGTCAAAGAAAATAAATATTCATTCACCTTAAAGACAAAAGAGTAATCTGTTTTATAAACTTGGATCTATATTTGGATGCAGACATATGATCAAACTACAGTAGCCTACTGAGCTGCACCATCTAGGTCACTGTAGCAGGTGCTGCAGAAATGCCTAACAGAGGTTTCTGTTGGGCAGAAAAGTACATTTCAGAATATAAGTAAGAAACCTCTGCTCACTGACAAGTTTCAGTTAACCCAGTTCTCATTATGCTGTGAGGCAAAGAGTGTTTCCTTAGGTGATTGTGCTTTCCTGTTGGTCATGTTTGGGCAAATCACTTCTCTTCTGTGTCTCTCTGCCTGTGTAAGACACCACTGCTGTTTCCTTCCTTTGATCAGTTAGTAGGCATTAGTATAGGGTTTTATCTGAAGGTTCAACCTCTGTCTGGAGCTGGATGCATCACTGAGGGATGTGACCACCCTTTCCTGAGTCTATTACACAAAACCTGCACTTCTGGGTGGGGACAGGGGATGTTCCCAAGAATGCTGCTTCTCAAAAGCACTGCATGACAAGACCTGAATTCAGCCTGCAGCTCTCAAAACATGAGTGGATAAGAAAAAGCTTTTTGGGTACATTGGTCATAGCAAGTAGGGGTTTCAGCTCAGGGGGAACTTATTTTTCTGTGGATGTGCATGATGTTAGAATCACAGAGGGTACTAATAATTGCTAACAAAGTAATTGTAACTTTGGGGACTGTTAGGGCCAACAGAACAGAATGTTGGTACCAAATACCAGAAACAAGGCATACTAAATAGTAGCACATTGGCTGTGCTAGGGGGGGTGGGGTGGGGTGGTGTGTGTGTGCAGAAATCAGATTCCAAACTGGGATCATATTCTTTAAAATGGCCACTGGGAAATTTTTTTTAGTAAGCAAATGCTCTTTATGCACACATTTTCTCAGGGATCACACTGTCTGCCTACAAAAGGGTATGTAAAATACACTTATTCTAAATTTAAGTATTCTGAGATAACATACTTCTGTATAAAGTTATCATTCAACATTAAAACATAATATTACAGCTAGAAAAAGACCAAATTTGGTTTCTCATAGTAGTATTAGTCATTATACCTCTAATATGCATTTTAGTTTAAGAATGGGAAAATGTACCTCTGAACTAGGGTCTTGGCAGGACTGAAGCCTGGACTTCTGTCTGTATTTTGTCACTGTGTTAAAGTCCATGTATAGTACTCAATTATAATCAAAATTTTCAGGAGGTCTGTGCTCCTAGGCTCTGAAAAGTGTTTTGTACTTTTGAAATCAAGTGTTATATATATAAAAAAATTCTTTCTAGTATATTCAAGATAAGCTTATTCACAGCTTTATATGTAAACCTATGAAATTTCAAGAAGGAATTTTCAAGGCTAATAGTTAGGTCTGTAACATCCTTTAAGAAGGAAAGGCTCTCTTCCTTTTACATAGGAATGCCACACTAGGAGCTTGTGCTGAGTTTGATTAGTGAAAAGCAACAGTTGTTTCTGGAGGTGTAATAAATGTTCATTTGTTTACTGTTCTTTTAACCTCAATTTCTACACAGCCAGACTTTCAGGGTAAATTAGGTGTATCACTGTATCTTAAGAAAGCCAAGCAGCAAAACAATTGTATACATACTTACCTGTGAAATTACCTGTAACTTTCTTGGTGTTAGCGTAAATTAAGAGCCACAAGAAGCAAGTTATTGCTCCTGCTTTAAGCCTTTGCTTTCTGTGTGGTTTAGCCTCCGTGGATGGCAGGCAGAGCAGTCTGTGCAAACGGGCACAACAGGAGCAAGCCTCAGCTCAGGGCTGCACTCCAGTTGCAGTAAGCTTTTCCGAGGCCATGGCTCAACAGCAGACTGAATCTGGCTTTAGGGTTCCTAATTCTGATCAGGAATACTGCAGCTACATGATGGTAAGCACTGATCCAGTACAAACATTCTGCTAACTCAACAGTTTTCTGGGACTTTTGACAAGTTAACATTATTGTTGGGCTTTATGCCAGACTGACTATTATCTCTGCTACTAGAGCTGTCATGTAACCAGCGTAGAGCATAAAACTATCACAGAGGCTATATTGTCTGCAGCATCTAATTTGAGGGAAAAATGTGGTTCTGTTCTCGTGTCTAATAGAAATCAAATCTGTGTTGCTCTGCACAGATGTGATATTAACAGTTATGGAACTACAGCTTGAGAACATCTTATTTTTGACTGTTTTCTCGTGGCTAGGTGTAGGCAGGAGGAACATACATCTTTACAAAAGACCTTCAGTGCAGCACTAACCTACATTCATAGATGGTGCAAAAGCAAGGGGATGTAATAGCATTCTGTAAATTTGAGTGGGGCAGAGTAGTGTCTGCATTCATTGCAATTTGCTGCCTCTTGTCCTGTGCACTTTGCATTCATCATACCTATCCACTTTACATACGTAGCATACATGTGTGGCCAGAAAATGGATAAAGTTTGGTAAGTAATCATCAGAATGAAAATATGCTCTTTCATCTCAATAGAGTTTAATACTCAACCTGATGAGTTCCATTTAACATATATTGAGAGTTTATTACTCCAACTGTTGAGTCCCATTTATTACTGGGGGGCAAGGGCAACTTTTATGTTGCAACAGATTATTTTTCTAGATCAATGCAGCATAACAATACTTGGATGTCAACAGTATCATCCATAGAGTAGAAAATGCATAGCTTTGTGATTTATTATATTTAATGTAAAGGACTGTAGGCTTTACTTTCTGTTTGTGTTCAGTTTGTTTCTGCTTGTGTTTCAGACAAAGTTACTGCTATAGTGCAACCTTGATTTTTCTGTCTGCAATGGTACATGATATAATTTGAGATGAATCTTTTTTAAAGTATCAGATTAAGTCAAACAAGAACAGCCTAGTTTTTCTCAGGTAGTGATGAGATTTACAGTGCACAAATCAGTAATTTCCATTGCACTGTAAAGTACTGAATGGTGAAGACTTGCTGCTTAATTTGTACCTAATGAAGCTAACAGCTATGACTGAATGTAAGTAGCTAAAGGCTGTAAATAGGAGTCATCAAAGCAAATATTATGTGATGGTAAGCCCATGAACACAGCCTTCTTTGTATATGTTCTATGCAAAGCTCTATTAAAATATAGGTATATAATTTCTCTTGAGTACAACATTCTAAGTGATGCAGAGATCTTACCACTTAGGAGCTTTTATTTTCTTCATCTCTCCCTAGCATTTCTAAGACATCTGATACGATTTCAGCTTTAATGATATTGCATCTTTTATTTTTTTGCCCTCCTCTCTTTTTTTGGGGGTAAGAAAAGGTCTTAGAATTAAATCTGGTCTCTGATGTCATTGTCCTACCTATTCTCTCCTGTTCTTTCCCTCTAATATAGTCATGCTTTATTTGCAATTTAATCTTGTCTGTTCCATGGTTTGCTTTATTCTGAGTGACAGAGATGTAAGAATGGTACCACATGGGGAATTGGACTGCTTGGGCACCTTCTGAATAGTCTGTGGAAATTAGAGACTGATTACGATAGGCTTCTAGCAGTCACTTCCATTATCCTGATGCTCCTGCCTTGAGTTTTCCTAGACTGAAAATAGGAACACCACATTTAAATAGCATAAGATGGTATGCAAGCATAAAATGCACTTGCATGCATATGTTTTCAGATATATATTTATTCTTCTCCCCTGTTTAGAAAACTTTTGAAAAAAAATCACTGTCATCTTTTATTTGTCTTAACATAGGTAAAGATGCAAATCATAAAATAATTTGATGTGCTTTTCAAACCCAATATAAATTTATTTTTCTTATTTATAATAATGAAATAGCTAGTCCACTGCTTTTTTCTTTACTGATTTTTACCAAAATCCATAGGTAGGCATTATGCATACCAGTGTGTTGACAGAGGAAAGGAGTTCATAATATTATATGACAAATACAACTATTTTCAGTTGGTTAAAAGTTGAAAAGACATCAGTAACCATTCCATATATTTTTGAAATAGAAACTGTTGTACTTGACTGAAAGGCAAAAGACTAGTACATGTATTTCTCATTTTCCCTAGGATGCTTTGCAAAGGAGGTCGTCTTAATTGCCACAGTTAAGGTTTCATGAGCAAAGTGGAGGAGCTTCCAAAAGCTTTAATTTCCAGTTGATGATAAAATGAAATAAAGACTAAAAGAGAAATTTTAAGTTATGAACAGATGATTTTTTTAATTAGCAAACCGTGAATTAAACAGGAATTTATTTTCAGAAACATTCACCTCTTGCTGTGAAAATTAGACCTAGTCATCCTAAGTGTAGCGTGCTTTTTGTTTAAAAGACTGCGGGAGCCATCAGGGTTACATTTTCCAGTTTGTGCTAGAGGTCACAAACACCTAGAGTGAGGCTATGTTTTCAGTGCTGGCTGGTTTTATCTATGAGAAAATACTATTTACCAATAGAACTCCATGATCATTTTTTCGTTGTGTTGCCTTCCAAATCCAGAGGAGAAATAAGATAGTTTGACAGGCAGTAAGAGGAATATTTATGGGAAACTGGGAGGTATCTCTATCCTTCAGTAATTAATTGTTATACTTTTCAACATGCATAATATTTAGACACAAGAGGAAAATATGCTATTAAACAAAAACAGAGAAAGGTTTCTGTTGAACCAATATTTGTATTTAATAAACAATTTCTCAATCTATAGCAGTGGAAAAAATACATGGAAAAATTCTGGACATTGCAGCAATCAAACATACATGAATGTCTTGTGTTTACAGTAGGAAAAGAAAGAAAGGAATGGTAGAAAAAGTACATGACAACGCAGTATGTACCAATACTTGCTTCCTGATTACAGTGGTGTGTGTTGTGAAATTTGAGGTCCAGTGATGTTCAAAATCACGAAGGTATTTAGTTCATGTTTTACAGCATCAATAAATAGGAAAAATCTGAAGACTTTCAGATATTGCAAGCATGTCTACATCCATCTACCAACAACCTTTATAGCCAAATCACAGCTCACCTCTTTCAAATTAGTTCAGAATAGTTCTAATATGATGATATAAAAAAAATCTGTTGCATACAACTTGATAGTTTATTTCTACCATAGATGCATCCCAGTATTCTTAATTTGTTTTTAACTGCTGGCCATGTTTGGATGCGGTGTCTCAAGGCACTCCAAATTTTGATTTATGTTTTTTATATCCACCTCCTGTCAGTTCAAAACCTGAGCATCCCTAATCTTTTATGAAACCTTTGTGTGAAATTCCAAGCACCCAGAATGATTATATTGTGTCTTAGCTCTAATGAGCTTTGCACGAGCAGAGGCTGTGGTAATGGGAACATCGCTGGCAAACGTGCTCCTCCGGAATGCTGCCTAAATAGCTGCAGTGAACAGGTAAATAGTATTTTAGTCAAATACTACTTTTGTTTGATGTGCTATGACACCTCATTTTTTGGCAAGTAGTTGAATTCTAGTGTGATCACACTCTTGACTTTTCCTCCTTTATTCGGACAAATTGTGCTTTTAAATCCATTTTGTTTGGATTCTGACTGTGCTGTGACATTTCCATACTATCAGGGTGTCTTTCCGGTGCTTGCTTTCCACTGACCATGTATTATGCCAGATGGTTTCTGTCATGGGGCCTAAAGATGCTACACTGAAGTTTTTTTCAACATTCAAGCTCAGATTCTGTTAGCAGATTTTACACACATAGATTCTTAAGCCTCTGAAGAGCCCCTCTTAAGAGGCACACTGTATGCAGTATTGCTCAATTTATCTGTATTAATCAGCTTGCATTATCAAGGCCCTTAGCTGTGAAGTATCTTGTCATTTGTTTTGTATTGGAAGATACTTTGTATTACAGGGTGGGTTTTCTGGGGGGTTTGTTTGTTTGTCTTAAATCTTCATTATGAGGACTGAGGGTGATGTAAACACTAAAAGTCCAAATGATTTCTGAGTATGAGAATTAGGAACTGAACCATAAGGAAAAAGCAAAATTTTAATAATTTGGGTAACTGAGAACTGAGTAGAAAATGGGGTAAATACTTGTATGCTGGAACTACTGTTATGAATAGTATAGAGGTATCTCAAACCAATAGTAAAATTTGTAAGTGATTCTATTAACCCACTGTTTTTTGCAAATTTTCTTCCAAATATGCCATTTAAGGATGTGTTTAAAATATATGCACGTTTTGGTTGGTTGGTTTGTTTTTAATGCAACTATCTCATCATCATCTAAACTGGAGGGGTTTTTCACTAAATGTTGGCCCTTCTGTAGGAGTACTTGAAGCTGGAAAAAGCTTGTATTTCCAAAGTACCCTTTTACCAGCAAAAATGTCTTTGGGTTTGTTTTGCTGTTACTGTGTGTATTAAAACTCATGTTGGTATGAGTTAAATTAGAGTAAAACATGTTGGGAGATAGAATATACCACATCCATAGAGTTCCAAGTGGTTTTAGCAAGTATATAGGTAGGGCAGCTTTTACTTCAGTTGTATTTGTTTTTCCTGAAGCAGTTGGATTTTAGATGTAGCTTTGTTAGGAACAGTATTGCTTTATATTCAGAATATTCAGAAATGCCAGCAAAACTGCTTTTTGTAATCCTCTACAACACTGATGCTTGTACTAAAACACTCCGTCTGTTTGTTTACTGGAGATTCATCAGGCCAGCTACAGATGCTATTTCTACAAGATCTTCCCTAGAGTAGAGTTTTAATTAAAACAACTCCTTTTACCCCAGCTGTCAGTACAAGCCATGTAAAAGGCAGGAAGCTTGTTTTTAGAGAAGAATTTGAATATTTAGCTTGTCCTAAAGTCTATAACCACAAAATAAAATGAAGCATTGAATTTTCTAATTATATGAGCTCTTTTCTCCCTTACCAGTTTGCAGTAACATTCTCTGTTTGGAGAAGTTATTTTAGCATTTTAAAGCTCGCTTTCTTCATAAACAGAAGTTCACAATGCATATTCATTCCATTCAGCTGGAAAATGTGGAGGAAAACTTTGAAGACTCTTCTAATCTAATCCCTACTTTACAGATAGCAGGAGTTGCACAGCACCTTCAATGTTTCTGGTGTTTTACCCCTTGTCACCTTTCATATGAAGTGATATCACAAAGTTTCACATTCTTATTGAGTCAAGTCTTCCATCAAGCTGGTAGCTAGTTGTCTATCAAGAAAAAACAGCACAAAAGGTGGAAGATAGCTTGGAAAAAAAATAAGGTCATCTCAACTTAATTCTCATTTGAGTTCTTGAGATAATTCACATGATCTGAACCAAATCTGTGTATCCCGAATTCCTAAAATCCTTTAATCCCCAAACCCCTTCTGATTTTTCTACCTCTCCTACTGTTGCTAGCTTTTTGCTTTCTCAGCCACAGGAATAGCTGAGCACAACAGGTAAACTTCTCCTCAAACATATTTACCACAAGAATCGATTACTCTAATGCTGCTGAATACTTGTATTCTCTGAGATCTTTCAGCTGCTTTTATGGGTTTTGGCTTCAATCCTAAAAACATGCCTAAGAATTTGCAGTTATTTTGCCATTATTTTATGAACATTTCAGAAGTTAAGAACAACTTTAAATAGTCTCTCCCTCATTGGTTATTAATTTTATTACATTTTCTGTTGGTTTTTTGTTGATTTGTTTTGTTTGCTTAGATTGTTGGGGTGTTTTTTGGTGTTGAAGTTGGTTTCAAATATCCTACTCCCAAGTATTTCACCCTGTCCCCACTCAACCTCATATACTTGTCCTGCTGTTTTAGCAATACATCTGTGGTTCCTTGGTAACTACTGTTCCATGGCAGCCTACATGACTGATGTCTGCCTTCAGCCTTCTTAACAAAGATGAATGGGAGTTGTGTGTCATCTAGAAATGCTTTTCTACCCCTGTGCCTAGCCATATCTGCTTTAGAGCTCTGCATTGGCAGGTACCTTAAAAAAGCATGCTAAGTAGGTTTTAAAATGATTTCTTTTATTATTTCCTGTCTGTAATAGCTGTGCCAAAATATGTACTTAGGAGCCAACTAGTCTTGATGCCAAGCAGGAAGAGAAGGGAGGAGAGTGTGACAGATCTGCAACAGCAATCAGTTTACACTGGCTTACACTGCCATAGAACCATGCCTTGTATACAGAGCTATGTTTTAAGGTCGACCAATAATCTTGTCCTAAGTAAAGTTTTGAGGTTTTTTTGTGGCTTGGTTATTTCTTCAATTGGAGCACATTGTAAGCTGGATAACAAAAGAAATTCACCTATAGGTGTAGAAGCTGAGGTGCTGAAGATTGATTTACAGTATCTGGAAGCCAATATATGGAAAGGCTGACTTACTTTTGCCTTGGGAAAAGGAAGGCAAAGAAGTTTGAATGATGAGCTTGGTATCTCTCAATAAAGTGAGGATTTGTGTGGTACCTATTACTTTCAAAAACCTCACACAGAGTTCAAACCCTTGCCCTAGAAGACAGCTTTAACAATGAGATCTGCCCTTGGCGGGTACGGGATATTCGAAGCATTTGCTATTTGGAGGTCAGGCTCGTTTACAAGATGATAAAATGCTCATAGCCCTAGCAAGAATATGATTTTTATCTAATTGTGAACAACTCCTTTGTGCAGGAAGAGACTGTTTTCAGTTCTTGCTTCCAACGTCTGCACTTTATCCAGTAATTCAAATAAAAAATGTTTGCAATCTCTGTGGTGGTGCCAGGTACTTGGTAAATCCTAAAAGCAGATCTGAAGCAATAATCAAGAGTTCATAACCATATACAGCACTTAAATTCCTAAATAATTCTTCATTGATAGAACTCAAGATCTTGTAGACCCTTAGTCACCTAAGAATGTAAGGCTCTACACTTTTTGATATTTACTAAAGAGTATTGTATTGGATGGCTCAGGAGGTGCCCTGCTCTACCAGTTCTTTCTGACACTGAAAAGCTTGAGACTTCAAAATTAGAAAATTAATTTTTGTGCAGCATAACTGGGTATATGCTTTCATGATGTGTAAGACATGCAGGATTTTATTCACATTTATCATTTTAATTGGAGTAGCTACTCAGTCATTCTATTAATGATTAAGAGCATATGAAGAAATTATGATTTTTATCTTCAAATTTGAAAACAATACATTTAAGAGATTTTTATGAAAAAAAAATCAATGTTTGAATGCTGTGCTTTTAAAACCATGAATGGAAATTAACTTGCAAGAAAACTTCTGAATATCTTTTGGTTATGAAGCTTTTCAGTTTTTCTTTTTTATCAGCAAATACTAATAATTCTATCTTTCACACACACACAAAGATTCATACCCTTAGCACTTCACCCACCCACTCTGGCATGTTTGGCATAATTCCTACAGTAAGAATGTGGTAGAGGTAATGTATCCTCCAAAGCACTTCCAAATGTATATTATTTCAGCTTTAGAATATCAAAGATAGTTTAATTGCTTATTAACAACACTTTGAACTGCCTGATAAATTCTCAATATGAACAAATTCTCTGAAATTATTTTTTGTAATAACAAAAATCTGGTAACTATTTACTGCAGACTGTTAAGGAATCACTAGGTATTGTTTTTAAGTGACCATTATCTCAGAGGAAGCTACTTCATTATCCTTTTTATAAGCTTTTTTTAACACTTCTTAAAGACAACTGAAGCATTGTCTTTAATGCACTAGACTAGGGGCAGTGATGGAGAGCCTCTGAACAGAGGCACTGCAAAGGCTAAGTTACAGCAGTTGATGTGATTGTCCTTCAGTTCTGGGTCTGCTCTTTTCTAGAGCGACCTGAGGGTAAGAGAAGTCATTTCAGTAAGGTTTGGAACAGGAGTCCCTGGAAGCAGAACTAGGAATATAGGGAATTATCTTTCCTGAAATTTGGTTCTCCAGTAACTTCAGGGACCGGCTTTACCTTCAACGTTCATTTTGGCATGTTTAAAATGCTGTGTTATTGAAGACTACCCCTTCCCTTTGGGTTACGTGCAGAAGCACAATGCAATAAGTCCAGATCCTTTCCACATTCCTCAAACTCCATGGGCTTCTTTTTCACAGTAACTTCAGGGTTCTACCCCTGTGCTTGCTTAACTCCTGACAGTGTGTTGAGTTTATCACCTTACCCCTTCACAACCAGATGGAGGCAACAGGTTTTTAAGCTGCTTTGGAACCCTACATAGATTAACCAACAAACTAAGCACCAGAGATAACTCTCCAGCTGTTCAGCAATAGGGACTGCTTATTCAGCTGGTTATGGGGGAAACTCAATATTGTAAATATTAAGTATGTATTAAGAATAAGCAAAAGGATCAAAACAGCTATGGAGGAATTAAAAAAAAACCAAAACACACCTGCAGAAGCCTCGCTTCCACAGGTTAAAAGTCCCAGCCAGAAAGTACTGTAAAATAAGGCCTGTATTTGCCAACTCAGATACAGGTATTTCTTCTTTGTAAGCTTAAGAGTGACATTAAAATAGATTTTTATATTTATCTTCCACTGTTGGAATCACCAAGCTGTATCATATGTGTTTTAGAGATAAGATTTCACTTTAGAGGAAGGGCCATGAAAACCTTTAATAGACTGGAATCTCTAGCCCACTTCAAGTATCCCCTGTTGGGGCCGTTTCAGAGTCTCACCAGAATTTCTTGTATGAAATCTGGTTTGTTGTGTACAGGTCTGTTGACAAAGCGTTGGGGGGGGAGGAAACCCCACAAATTTTGGAGCTGTAAAACAGCTTCATGTGTAATGGGTTAGGTAAGTAAATTAAGACATTTGCAGTCTCTTGTTCCTAAAGATTGGTCCTTTCTAGATTTATATATTACTACTAATGGTGTTTATTCATTTTAAAATAAATTTTACCTGTACAAAGCTTCCAAATGTTGGAGAAATTGGGCAAATCAACATGAAAGGCTTTTTTGTTTGTTTACACACTTCTTTGTAGTTTGCACTAACTTTTTAGCTTGGTTCTGTTTCTCAACTACCTAGTTATCTTCGTGGAGCAAAGGCCAAGACAGGGTCATTTGCATGATAAATACAGATGACAGCACTTCCAGAAAACACAGTACTAATCTGCTATACGGATACAGGATTTATAATATGTCACACTTAAAGGTTGCTACAAATTTATGCAGAGTATGATCTGGCTAAGAGATTTTCAGTGCTTGAAGCAAAATAACTTGATACCAAGGTTGAGTTTAGGTCAAGTTTTGGTAGATTTTAATGATAATATTTATATAGAAGTTTTCTAAAACATGTTTGCTTTTAACTTGAAGCTTTATTAGCAGAAACCATGAAACAACTATGTATTTAGATAACTGAAAGATATTTAAATATCCATGGCCCTGCTTTTGGTGGTTGCTAATGGATCAGACATACTCATCCATTAGCAATGGGAAAGATTTCACTACTTTGTAGTTACTTGTACACTTAATCTCTGAAATGTAGCTATAACAGAAATGCAACATTCAAATAAGTTGATTATACCTTGTACCTATCAATGGATGCTTTGTTTTAATGGAGGGAACAGAAGTTTTATTTATAAGTTCCTTTTAGGCAGGACAATAGTCATCGTTTCAAGACCAATGTGATGGAGACTGTCATGTTATATAGTAAAATACAGAAACTTGAATGTTATATAAATAAGTCAGTAAAAACTGAGATTACAGCAGTTCTAATAATTTCCTTCCTAAACTGACAGGTTTAGATTTCTTTTTCACACTTTTTCCACAATACAGTTGATCTGAATATCTCAAGAGGATTTTTTTGTGTGTGTGCACTTGATTTATGTTCTTAGATTTTCTTTCTAGGCAAATATTTCTAGGGTGTTTTGTGGTTTGATGTGTTTTGTTTGTTTGGATTTTTTATTTACAGGGGCATTTGTTTAGAAATTGGGGGGGAGGGCTAGGCTTTTAGTTCTGCACTTTGTTGTTTGGTGGTTTTATTTTTTTGTTGGTTTGCTTTACATTTTGATAGTATATTTTTATGTAACAACTTTTCCTAATGGAATTTTTCTTGGTTTCTGCATATCATAGCATGCTTCACCTTATCAGCTATGCTATGAGTCATAAAAAAATGCAGATAACTTATAACCATAAAGAATCTGATAATAACTGTTTTGGAAGGCAAACAGAATTCCAAGTGTAGGCATCTAAAGCTACACTCTTTAAGTGTATCTGCAGGAGCATTTCCATTCAGGTGGGGCATGTGTTTGCAAACCTCCTCACTTAAGACATCTCTGTTCCTAATCTGGATCTTTTTATGAGATCAGAGCTGGGGTCCTCACAAACAAAACTTGAGGCAGAAGCCTCCTTCCAGGGGCAGAGGGTACACGCTCCTGTGTTTGTTGGGTGTTCATGTGCAGCACCAGGCTCAGCTGGCCTGGGTAAACCCTCCTGAAATGCATCTAGTGAGGGAATTCACAGCACTGGCTGTGGATGCGTTCATCTAGTTGTCATGCTAGGTGTAGAGAGAGGTGTTTTCTCTCCTGCAATTACTGAGGTCTCTGAGGAACACTACCTTCTTAGTTGAAATTAGTGTCTCTGAATATTATCTCTTAAAGTACTTGTAGTTGCGGAGAAATTATTTTTTCCTGAGGAATGTGGATTTCAACATATATCTCTTTTAAATGTTTTGCAGTATCTAACTGTATTGCTGATAGTAACTACTGGTAGAAAGCTAGGGAAGGGAACCATTACTAATTTCCCTCAGCATGCTTATCTTTACACTGGGTGTAGAGCAGGACTGGTTAGAAATGGAAGTAGATGGCAGTGTTGGCCAGGAACATAGATCTTTCCATGGATTCATCAGGAGCTGGATCTGATGGCACTAATCTGTTCTAGGAGTTTGATTGCTGTTTCATTGGCTGATTAATGTAAAATTCATAAAGAAGCCCTTGTGCAAGGGAGTGGACCACAGGTAAATTTTTTTATTCTTCCTTACATAGCAAATATTGTGTTTCCTTCACTGCAGGACAACTTTGAAGGGAGAATTCCATTCAACAGTGACTGCTTTTCCTAAAATTAGCCTCAACCATGGTTAATATTGGAGAAAGGGACTCAAATCTCAGCAGTAGTAGTAGGGAACCCCACCATAAATGTGCTATGAAAGTTGTTTGTCATAGCTGATAACTATTAAAAGAAGGTAACATCAATTTACTGGAAATGGTTTTAAAACAAACTGATAGCAACTGGGTTCTGAAGGAAGATCAAAGGGTGCCACTTCTGTTAAAATCAGGTGGCTTAGCAGACCTGTCATCCAAGCCCTGGAAGACTCTATAGGTCTTGAACAGGGGGCTGGGTCACCTCAGTTTTGTCTGTGTGTTCAGGCCCACTTGAAGTACCTGGTCACTCTAAGAAGGGTTGTTTTAGTGTCAGCCACTGAAACTGTTCAGGAAGTGGGTGACTGGAAACCAACAGGAGCTCTAAATTGGAATGCATCAATGGAGAGGGTGGGATGGTGGCAGCTACACAGATCACTGTCCAAAAAAATGGGGAAGAAGAAAAATAAAATGACCCCAACCCTAGTGTTCCCTCACAAACTTCACAATTCCTGTGGTTTCCATCAACTTGAGATCAAAGCAGTTCATATCCCATAGTGGTGCAACTCTTCACCACCAGCAACCCCTCAGGTGGCATGCACCTCCTTCCCTAACAGGATGTGTGGGTCTCTCACCTCCTTTTCTGGGGTTGAGGTTTGCCCTATTTAGAGGTGCCTTGTGTTGGAGATGAGTGGGTGTTGTGTGCCCATGCTGCCCTAAAATCCACATGCTGCTGGGAAAACACCCAAACCTTCAGATGTGCAGACCGTGAGGGGGTGTGTGTCCCTACTTCTTGTACTGTGTGCTGCTGCTGCTGCTGCAGGCTGTCCAGTGCCTGTTGGGAAAGGTGCACCTAGGTGGAGGTGGCAAGGACAATGATCTCTGGCTTTGACAGGATTCAAACCTGGCTCTGTTTTCTATTCAGATCTTCCCTTCTTTGTCCTTACTATTACAAATATTTACTATTCCTTTACACCTTTTGGAGATGACTCCTTAAAACTGCTTTGTGGTCTCCTGGTTAGTTTAATTTCACCAAAGGCCATAGTCTTCTCTGCATTATAATTTGGGGCCAAATGCTGTCACAGGCAGTTCAGGAAGTTCCTTTTGCATGTTCTTTACACTCACATCCCTGCCATTTCAGCTGTTATGCTGACCATGTGGATGCCTCCATAGTGAAGAACTAAATGATTTATTTTCTTTCTCCCATATGTTATGCTCAGGAGGAAGAAGACTTGGAGGTTTTATTTACTCAAATACCAGGGAGCAGACTGAACTCTAAGGATAGCCTCAAGGCTAGATCAGAAAGGGGGTAAAACAAGAACTTCCTCTTTCAGTAGGGAAGCCATGTATGTTTGTATGTTTGTTTACCATACCGTGCCCTGAGGCCCAAGTTCTCTTTCTGTTTCACAGTTTTATATACTGCTATAAATATTTACAGATTTTTTTTTTTTGCAACTTAATACCATCCAGCCCTTTTTCTTCTTTAGAGCTGTTTTGTCATTTGGAAACTTTCTTTTATATAAAGTTATGTAATATGTAAGACAGCTGTAAAGATTCTTCTCACCTTCCAAAGGGCCTTTGAATAAACTTCTTCCTTTCAGTTTTTTAATAGTCTCTCAACCAGGTAATATTTTTTTAACACCGAAATTCTGTTGACAAAACTATGCATAATACTTCTTTCATTAAAATGGAAACAAGTAATGAGTGGTAATATTGCTTGAACAACAAGCTTCTAAGGAATGGAGAGAGGGAATAAGACACAAAGGCTCTGGTTGAATAGTAATAAATCATGGGATTATGTTAAAAGTGAATTTAACTAATAAGCCTTTTCATTTAATGTTTATAAGTTGTTGGAGTATTGTAAAGAGTAAAATCTTCAAGGTCTTGACAGACAGTTACCTTCTTTCTATAAATCTTCATGCATGCACCTGTTTTTGTTGCACACTCTGTCAGGAAGTGGAAGAGATGAACCCCAAATATGCAGGTTTTGCCACGGAAAGCAATTGCAATGTATGACAAGGTACCCTGAAATGTGCAGTCATACAGAAGATGCTTCTGTTCCCTTCAGAGCCTTAAGCAATAACATTAACTAGAGCTGTTGGTCCATGGCAGGAGGAGAGAAGATGCCCTAGTTCTCCATACATTATCTTTGGTCCTTAAGCTGTCATCTCATCTGAGCTGAAATAATTGGTTGAGAGGTTTTATCTTTTTGGTAATTTGTGCTGGGATGTGTTTTCCGAAATGTGTATCCTAGCAACTACACCCCAAAAAAAGGGAGAAAGAATTTGTCTTACTTCCCTCTGTCATCTTCATTGGAGGCTGTACTCTTGATTATGGCCCTTTTGGGCTATCTTCAGAAAAAATAACTCGCTCATACTGCATACAACTGTTTGTAGTTTGGGAAATTTTTTGAGCCATTCTACTGAGTAAAATCAGCTGATGCAAGAGATACAGTTAGTGCTAGAAAAGGTACAAGGAATGGAACAAGGTTAGGGGAAGCACAGAAAAAAAGAATAGCAGAATAGAAGTGGGATGAGGAGGGAAGAAAGACAAACCAAAAGAATTGGCAATATCAAGTCACATGTTTATGTATTTACTAGCTTTCAGGTAGCTGAAACCAGTTCAAGGAAGCTTCCAGTGGAGCTACCACAAGGTAAATTCATGTGGCCCAAAGAGGAGGTGTGAGGATGTAACTGAGGTGCTACTCTTTCAGTATTGTGGGGCTGCTGTCAGTAAAGCAATATTTTTGCTTTCATCATCAAAAAATTGTAATACAGATTTGCCTTAACTTTGTTCAGTGGTATCACTTTGGTTTTACTAAAAAATTATTCAAAATGTAAGGGAGGAGATGCAAGTTATCTGTGGTTAATGGAAAGCAACCCTGTGAAAGAGTCAAATGCAACTTCAAGTCTGTATTTGAAAAGGACAGAAAAAAATTTGCTTCCTGTCACTTCATATAGGCAGAGCACTACTGTTCTCTTTATTTTCCCTTAAAGAACTAGCTTACTGAAGAGCAATGGTTTAAACCACCCTGAGTATTATGTTATACTAATTTCTAAGGATGCAGTCGCTATTAAGACTACAATGTATGTCCCTTGCACAACTGAAATATGATGGTGCAGTGCAGGCATCACACTATTCCATCAGCCCTGCAGAAACAGCAGAAGAATAGTCTGTTGTGCTTGGTGAAAGGAGGTTGAAATGTATTCTTTGTATTATGATTAAGATAAAAGATTAAAAGTAAGTAAACTTAAAAATAAGTTCAGTTCCATATCCTGCTTATGCTGGTCTTGATTCTTCTCAATTCACCAAATATTTGGAACATGGGAAAGCTATGTTGTGTTTATAACTGAGTAGCAGAAAGATTTCTACAAACACTTCATCTGTACTAATTATGAACTTAGACCAATCTGTGTGTGGAACTTGAGTTGTTTTGGGATTTGTTTTTTTTTTCCCCCAGAGACTTCAAAGGAAGATGGATTTTATTTACATTTTTTCTTTCAAGTTTGTGTGGAGTAAAAACAAATCTGTCTAATTGCTTTTCTAATTGAAAAGCAAGTAGACACCCCACAGACTTTCTAAAAGATTGTTTAATTGCTATGTTTAAATAATAAGCCATTGCTCTCTTCACCACAGTTAAATATTTCTGGAAATGGGCTGGAGCATTCTTTACTTTGGTCAGAAGTGGATGAAGGGTGATGGTAGCATACAGAACTTCAAGATGAAAGATTTAAAATTTGGCAGTTTACAAGCACCTGCAGATGGCAGGGTGGGGGTAAAACACAAATTTGCCCTTTTCTGAAGCAAATGATGGACAATAAATGAAATGGTATCAGAGTGTTCAACACAAACATAATAAACCAGAAAATAACAATCAGAGTGCTGAATTTAAAAACATACCTAAATTGCATCAGGTGAAGTCTATTTAGTTAGGTATTTGGTTGTATGTGGCAGGTATTTTCACTAGGTGGCATTTCAAATTGTAACTTCTTTAAGTAAAACCCACTTATTTGAATGTGTTTGAATAAGTAAACCTAGATTAGACAAAATATTTAAGCAAAAGTTATTAAAACTATAAGTCTGGAAATTACCAGTGTGACTTGAAAGTTTTCAAATTCCTGGTTCTGATCTTTTGATTGGTTCTTACTTATCAGCTATCTCATTTAATCTTTTTCTATCAATATAATTTCATAATAAGTTCACAAAAACGTCAGTTTTGCAAAGTATTTGGAGAACATACATTATTATATTGCAAGATTGTGATTTTGTTTTATATAAATCATAGCTGATATGCACAACCCTATCTGATTAGAGTGGTGATTCTTTTAATTGCTTCTATTCTGTGACAATTAACAATAATCCATGAAAGTATCTACCCAGCCTTCTCCGACCACTTCAAGTGACTCTTTACATGTGCAGTTCCTAGTAAGCTTCATTAAGACACTTTGATCCCAACACACCTGTTCTATTTCAGAGACTAAGTCTAATACTTTCAGATGCTTTGAGTTGTTTCCCTTCGATGTAATTTCTGGTCATTCATTGAAGACAAGTGGAGTCATATTGCCCCCAGCAGGGAAAGCACAGAACAGAATTTCATTCCTGTACAGCAAGCCCAAAGCACAGTGCTTATGTGGATATGCAAGATACAAGGAAAGTGAGTTAGCAGAGTAATTTTTCAGGAAGATATAAATGTAGCATATAAACAACCAATCTGAATGTAACATGTTTTAATAAGCAATTTTATTCTTTATATTTTTGGAACTTAGAGCTTGTTTCAGTATGCACAGCAATAGTTCATATAGAGGAAAAAGAAACTTTGCTTTTAAAATCTATTTTGAAGACTGGCCCAATATATTTTTCAGGATGTTTTTAAGACCTGGTTTGATAATTCTTCCTTAACTATATACTGAATTCCTTTTTGTCATAGTGGCTAGTCTTCATAACAAAATTAAAAATATATATACTAAAAATATACATTGAGGGTGCATGGTTTGTTTTTTATTTATTTTTAAAGAAGTCTTCTCATTTAGGAAGTGGTAAAAATCTCATAGGATATAATTTAGTAAATTTCTGTGGAGATAATTGTTTTAATTCATTTAAGATTTTTATTAATACTGAATATACTCAGTTTCATGTGTAAAATAAAAAGAAAAAATTATTTCTTTGCTCATTGCATTCTACAGCAACTTTGACTTTATGCTGGAATCCTATTCCGAATCACTGATTAAATACCTACTTTTTAAAAACCATGTGAAGCACAACGTATTTTTCTTTTCCTTGAGTAAGTTTATCTTTTGATAAATTTTTTTTCTTTTCTCTTATTAAAATCTTAAATCAAAACAAGAGGCATAGATAAGTCCTCTGACATATCACTTGATAAATTGATAGAACTTATCTATGTTAAATCTTTTTAAAAAAAAAAAAATACTACCTAATACCAAATCATGTCAGCTTAAATTGCAAGGTTCATTAAAGTTTGCATATCTTCTTTGGACTTTATTATACTTGATGTCTGATAAGATATTTAAAATTAAACATTTCTTTCTATTAACATTAAAGTAGTTGCATCAACAAGTAAGAATTTTTAACTCTTCTTGAACAGCATCCTAGATCTAAAAGCTTATTTAACTCTAGGTGGTTGGATTGAAAACTTGCTGTGCATGGTGTTAGGCTCAAGCTGATATTTATCTTCTTTGTTTCTGTTGAGAGAGTGGAATAGTTTAGTCATTACCGAGGGGGTAGCTAAAGAAGAATGCTGATTTTGCACATTTAGATAACACTTTTTCTTTGTGACTGTGGTCCCTGTGATTTAGTAGGTACTTAATGTTACCACAGTGCTGGGATTTGTGCCAGGCTGTGTGTCTTGCCATTTTGTTGCTATAAACCATGGGAAAGAAAATCCTAGTTGGAACATGTTCTGTTGGTATGCTGCTGGGACAGTGATGAGACTGAAATCTTCTTCTGAGTAGAAGTGCTTGTAAACACTACTGCTGAGTAGTTTGTGCATTCCATTCTATGTTGGCATGGGGCCAGCCAGAATATGTGCTAACCTCAAACACCTATTTTACCCTGAAAAAGGCCTAAGCCACATGGTGTCTGAGACTTTCTGTTTCTCAGTATCTCAGTAGCTCCCTTAACACTTGTCAAAATCAAGAATTTGAATTGCTTCATGCAAGGGTTAAGAGAAAATGCAATTGGAAATATATGAAGCTGGAAGGGTTTCTTTTGGTGGCTAACCCAAGTGAAAGATGCATTGCAAAGGTTAGACTGGGTTTTCAGATTTCACTGCAACAGCAATGGGAACATATGGGAATCCTATTTCAGGTAATGATTTGCTGTTCAACGTTTAGCACACAAATAATTGAATGACAAGGCTGTAGCATAATGCCTCTAAAATGAACGCTGTTTCTGTAAGAGCTTTTTTGGGGGGTTGGTTTTTTTATTTGTTTGGGTTTTTTTGGTTCTGGTTTGTTTGTTTTTTTTTAATAAAACTGGAGGGAATTAATAAATTGTGTGATGTAACTTCCCCCATTAGTGCTCTCTTAACTTGTGTTTTAGGAAACAGTAAGAATACCCATTTAAAAGAAAAAGTTGTATTGCAGAAAAGAATGTGTCCACTTACGTAGATATCCACACAGGGAGATACACACATCATTAATTTATCCTGTGTGTGTTGTAGTGCTTGAATTCACACTGTTGTGCACTCAGACACACATAACCTAAGTGAGCTTGGTTGCTGATACAGAAGACACAGATTTCTCTACATTTATAACCAGTCCCAAGAGGCCAGGTTCCACTTGCAACATTGCAGTTACGTGCAACTTACTTTAAAACTAATTTTCTGCAGTTACTGACTAAGCACAAGTTTCAAGGAGGTTTAACTACAGACAATATGAAATTGCAAATATAAATTGCTTCTGCACAAATAAAAGAAGCAAAAAAAATTAGTCTGGAACTGCAAACTGGAAATTGTTTAATCTAGAGCATTTCCAGGGTTTTTTTAATAGCACCTGGGAATGATAGAAAAATTGAAAAAGCTTCTACAATTTAGTTGTATTTTAGTGAGTTATTCGTGCTAAAAGAGAATCAGAATACCCAATTTCAATTGTGATAGTTTTCTGTCTTCCTAAATAGGTGGACAAAATAAACCTGAATAAAAGAAATCTAATTAGGCCCAATAAACAGCCTAAATAGATACTGTGCTGAACAGGTGAGCCTTTCTATTTGAGCTTCTCATCCATCAGAAGTCAATTATTTGAGCAGAGATGGTTGCTGAAATACAGCAAATCTTATTTCATAATCCATTTTTAAGTTTAGTAAGGTATTCTGTTCATTTTAGACCAAAAAAAGGGGGTCAGGTGGTTAGGGGTGGGGTATGAAATTGCTCTATATACTGCATGATATTTAAGTTGCACAAAACTGGAGAAAAATTATTTTGATAAATTGCACTCTTTGGAGAACTAATAATTGGAAAAGAACAATCTTCTGTGTTACCAAGTACTCTAACAATCTTAAAATCTATATTTTGTATGTGAGATCAATTTGTGATAACATGTATGTTGTCTAGATATATTAGTGTTATTCATTTTACTGTCTAGATTATATTTGCACAAATAGTGACAACTTGACACCAAAAGAATTTTGGTAATAGTCAATTGGATTTGTATACTAATAAATAATTTTATAAGTAGCTCTTGTTCATGGATGTTAAGCAGGGAATTGTTTAGTAGATTTTTACTAGGCTCATCCTCTCATTGTTTACATTCTCACGGAGGCTTCTTACCGAATGGTAGGCATCGTAGTTGGATAGGGCAGAGAATTCCTTAAGTCAGCATAAACCTTCAGTGACTCACATACAGCTCCTTGAGGAAAAAGGATCTACAGTATAAAAAGCAGAATCTGTGGTTTGCTTTTGGAGAAGCTTCGTTTAGTACTATTCTAGAAGTATTTGTGTAAAATTAAACCCTAGAGAAAAATGAAAGGCTTGACTTTCCTTGTTGAATTACGCTGTGGTCATCTTCACTCTTAAAGACATTCTGCATTAGTTAAACTGTTTCCTTATTTCACAGAATCACAGAATCCTAGGGGTTGGAAGGGACCTCGAAAGATCATCTAGTCCAACCCCCCTGCTAGAGCAGGGCCACCTAGAGTACGTCACATAGGAACATGTCCAGGCGGGTTTTGAATGTCTCCAGTGAAGGAGACTCCACGACCCCCCTGGGCAGCCTGTTCCAGGGCTCTGGCACCCTTACAGTAAAAAAATTTTTCCGAACATTCAACTTGAACCTTCTGTGCTCCAATTTACACCCATTCCCCCTTGTCCTATCACTGGTCACTACTGGGAAAAGCCTAACTCCATCTCCCTGACACTCACCCCTTACATATTTGAAAACATTGATGAGGTCACCCCTCAGTCTCCTTTTCTCACTGTCTGCAAGCAGGTTTGACTATTTAAATATAATCAGGAAAAGCTTTTCCCTATATAGTTAAACACTTTTTAAAAATGAACTTGGGAAAGGGTTAATCTAACAAAATTTAATGCATAGACTCAATGTATGTTGTGGAAACTAGAGAAGAAATTGATGGAAGAATACTCCAGCATGTATTATTTACTGCAAATCACCAATATTAAATGGAAAAAAAAAAGTCATTGTAATTTCCCTGATCAGTTCATTTCCCTCAGGCAAACACTAATAAAAATCACTTTAGTTTTATTAATTTGTATCCAATTTCTTGACACCTACCTCGAACTATAGATTCTAAATGCTACTTTTAGAATATTTCTTAAGTCCTTAGGGGCTTCATTTAAGAAAGAAAGAGTTTAAAGTTTGATGGATATCATAACAGTATTCACAGATAAATTTCAATATACTGTCCAGGTTTATTTGAGTAGGATAAAAAGATAAAATATTGCTAATAGTGAGAGACCATTTCTAAATATCTAATGAGCAACAGCATAGAATATTAGCCCAATGTTCATGAGTCCCTTAAACTATGGATTGATTTTAAACAGTGGTTTTAACAGTAAAGATAACTGCATAATAAAGCACCCAAGTTAACATGACTACATCTAGGTATTCTTTGATATTTTTCAAGTTTTCTTCCTCTCCTGCCTCCCTTCACCTCTCAAATATTCTTTCTTTACCAACCCTTTCTAGTAAAGTTTAGGGCATAATGGGGACTTCTAGGAGAAGACTGATTTTTTTTTTTAATGCTTTTTTATTTTTTTATTTTTTAGACATTTTACTATATCTTAGCAGAAATGAAACAGTTTTGTAATAATTAGGGAACAGAAGGAAAACTCGATTTACTTAAATTGGTCATTAAGCCATGGTGATGTCAATAAATTCTCATTTTTATTTGGCTCAGGACAATGAGAATACCCTGTGGAGGAAGCTGGCTGTGCCAGTCCATCATAGCCAGCAGAAAACTCCCCGCAACACACGGAGCTCCTGGGAGTAATGAGGTTATGGTGAGAGAAAATAAAATGAAGGGCAGGTTGTTGCTGAATTCAGCAAGGAAAACATTCAGTTAACATCAAAACAGTGTAGTAGTATTCCACATGAAATTAGTTGTCTCGCAGGGATGCACTGAAACTTTGGGTTTGCTTCTGCAGTTATCTATATGTGAAGAAAGAAATAATGCAGAGGGATTGTAATAAACCTGTAATAGGGGTTAGGTGAAGTGGGTTAAACACTGCATTCAAGCCCATGTTTTATTATGCAGCGAAAAAACGATGTAGGGAAAATTATCTCAAGCACAGATACCCTGAAGTACTAGTTTTTTCCTGACAATCTTAATAAAAAATGCTTAGCAAATAGTAGAATTGGTTTCTCCATCACAGCAGTGCCTTTGTGTGGCCTGTGGTTTATTTTCTGGTATACAAGCAAGTCAATATCTTCTCTAAACTTTTAACTTCAGGAAGGTATTTGATTTGTTTGCTTTCACTATGCTTTGGAAATATTTTTTGCTGAGGGAGAAAAATCTGTGTTATATTGTTACAGATCTTTAATGATCACATCTTTTGCATGCTATTTGAAATCACTCCAGTAGAATATCAGTAAAAGTACGTAAAAGTTATGTTAGCTGCTTTTCCACCAGCTATATTTCACAGCAGTGGTGATTTGCCTGATTGAGAGATTAGTCTCTAAGAGCAGCATATTGGAATGGGAATGAACTCCAAATGCTCAGTGGTTCCAGGTAGATTATTTTCCACGTGGTGGAGGTGGTTCTAATTATTTGCATATGGTCTGATTGCTACAGTGTGTATTACTGCTTGGATTACCATATTAGTGCTGTAAAAATGTGTGCTGTGATGGCAAAAATGGATTTGGTATTATACAGAGAGGAGCAAAGATGCAGGCAAAATAGAGATGTATTAGGGGGGGTTTAAAGGATCGTATGAGTTACATGCTAGTTCCTGAAATGAGTCTGCAGACTTGGTGACAGCACGTGCATTGGAAATTGTAAATCATCTTGCAAAATGCTGTGAATCTAGAACAAATTTTCAGCTTTTTTAATGCAGAAAACTTATATGACTATGTTCTACCATCAGTCTCTACATCCTTTCTTTCAGTTCTTTGGTTTAATACAACTAAACAGAATATTGTGCTCTGTGGGATGCTATTAATGCCAGAGTATTGTTCACAAAGGACAGCGTGTGTCCATGATAGTCCAGGAAGGCTTAGAGAGTGCCCTGTAGCCTGCAGAGCTCCCATCTCTCTGGACCACAGCTAGTATGTTAGTACCCTGGCTAAAAAACTTCACTAACACTGGGTGGCACCAAATTAGTAGCTATAATTTCTATTTATGTTTCAGCTGCCCTAGGAGGAGCTCTGGTAGAATTTATTTAAATCTGCATGGTCTTTTATTTCCTAGGGATAATATGTAAAAGATAACAGCTCTTCCTTCTTTCATACTTGCTTGGAGATACAATTTTTTTTTTTTAAACTTACTACAGGGAAGAGTTCTCTCTTTCTAAGATCTTCTTCATGGTGGGAACTTCTGAAGGAAAAAAAAAATCTTTTCTTACAACACCTCTTCAGCTTGAACTCCAGCAGCAACCAAACAAAAGTTATCTCCTGATTTAGATAATAGCATGCTGTAGAATGTCCTGGGCGAGCAGAATTTATATGAAAGAAGTTATTAAATCAGTATTTTACAGACTGTGGGTGTGTGGTTAAGGGGTAGAAACAGTGTGAGAAGCATTTGTTATCATCTGTCTCCCCAAACCAATAGCTGTGTCAGCACAGCCCTCTGCCTATGCTAATTATGAATAGGGATATGCTTTCAGAGGTGATGTGGGAAGAGAATACAGAGAAGTGCTTGGGAAATGCAGCATTAATAATATCGGATCATGCAGCATTGCCCAAGTAAAAATCCTTGCCCAATCTTATCAGTCACACTGCAATAAGTCTCTATAGAGTAGTTGGAAACCTCATAAGGAATGTAGTTCCCCATCTAATGTTATTATCTAGTGTTGAGAAGTCGTGTGTTTTTTCATTACAATACACAAACCCACTAAAATCATTGTAGCTGGACTCTCCAAGCCCTCGGGTTCTATATGACTTCCTCTAGGAGCAGGAAAGCTTTGAAAAGATCTTTCAGCTGTGGGAAAACCCATGGCTGTGCTCAGGCTGGGCCCAACATGGCCCAGAATCAGCCTGCTGACTGCCCAGCTTTGTGCAGAAGGGGTAGGGGTGGGTGGAGTGTGTGTGTGTATATCTATCTCACTCTGACTTCTTGAGACATTTGTCTGTCTGTCCTTCCTTTGACCTTGGCTTTTTCTTTTTTCTTTTTTTTTTCTATTCTTAGTGTAATATACTCTGATGGGTGAGGGTGTTATTTTTTTTATTTGGGTAATTATTCTATATCAAACAGTGTTTGCAAGGGAATATACTGAGACTAATTAGCTGAAGCTTAATCTCGGAAACTAGATGAGGGAGATGCCATGCTTTTCAAGTGCTGCCTGTGTAGTGCTGTCTTCTTTTTTTACTGCCCCTTTCAGCTTTCCTTCCCACCCCCCAAAGTAAAAATAATGATCATTTGAGTTCCTTTAAGAACAACAGAAAACATGTGGTTATGTATTTGCTGTGATCCTGTTTCTGCTTTTGCATGATTGTGACATGACAAGATTAATACCAGTGTAAGTCAATGTATACACCAAGTCAATATTCCATGCATAAAAGGGATCTACATTAAAATGGCAGCTTGTAAACTCAATATGGCGTGTGACAAGTTGACTAATAGTAAATAAAGCCTAGTAATAAAACCCAATTAATTTCAAGTCTGAAAACATATTGAAGTAGCTGATCCGGCAAACAAAGATATTGCCTCATACTCAGAAAATGAGAAAATAATCTGAAAATTTCCCTCCTAAATACAGCCTTTTACCTCTGATCAATTTGTAGAAAAAAAAATGTGTGCACTGTTACTCTAAGAAAACTGTTTTATACATCTGAACATAAAATGTTTTTAGAGTTTTTTGAATTACAAAATAATTAAATCTTAACTGACATGGGGTGAGTACTTACAGTTGCTAACTACTCCTCCATTCCTTGAAATGAATTCTTAAGTCAGAAGAGCAATGTCCAGACCTTCATGTTTATGAAGGGATAGTAATAAGCACTTAAGATGAAACTGCTTTTCTTTATACAATAAACGCCTACATCTGTGTTCTGCAGCCTTTCTGTTTTGAACTTCAGCTCTTTCTATTTGCTTGACAGACAGGGACACACTGAAAGTACAGTATGTGAAGCACTCCTCCCATTTATTACTGTAGCTGACTTTGCAATTGCTTTTCCTTTTGGGAATTCTTCTTCAAAGTATTGTAAATATTTATGCAAAGAGTGATCTCTTCCATGTCACAGCTTTCTGTGCATACATACATAACCTTAAGAAATAACATCTCTTCTTTTTGAAACAAATGATAGTATTTGAAAATTACCTGATGAGGGAGAGGGGGAAAGACTGTGCACCTTTTAAAAATACATTAATTTGCTGAAGGCCTATTTGTGTATTTTTTAGAATAGTAACAAAGCAAGTTCTGCACTGTATAAACCTTTTATTCCATTTAAATATAAGATGATTTATTCTAGTAAAGAAAAAGCTAGCTGAGTGATGCAGATTGGATGCAGATATTAAGCCATGTACTGTTGCTGCTGCTGTTTTGTTAGTAAACTTAGAAATGTTTTTCCTTAGTTATGTAACCACTCCTGATGTGATGAAACTTCCTGGGGTTTGAGAATAAATGCAGCATCGAAGGTTTCACAGGAGTTCACAGCTTCACGATGTTAAGATGCTGTATGACAATATGCTTTGGATTTTATGCATCCTATATGTTTTTCTCCTTTCATAGAATCATAGAATCATAGAATAGATTGGGTTGGAAAAGACCTCCAAGATCATCGAGTCCAACCCCTGATCCAACTCCAATTACTATATCATGGCACTAAGGGCCATGTCCAATCTCTTTTTAAAAACCTCCAGGGATGGTGAATCCACCACCTCTCTGGGCAGGCCGTTCCAATGCCTGATTACCCTCTCTGTAAAGAATTTCTTCCTAACATCTAACCTAAACTTCCCCTGGCAGAGCTTAAGCCCATGTCCCCTTGTCCTGTTGTTGGTTGCCTGGGAGAAGAATAACAAATGTTAATGAAAGGTAGACACTTAAAGTTAAAAACTGATGTACACTTGTGAAAAAAAAAGTCCTATTTTACAAGGCATTCTCTAATAAAATGGCCAGTACTCCTCTTCATTATCAAATAATTTGATATTTATGCTAATACTTGCCAAAATAAGAACTATCTGGTGCTGTTGAGAATTACCAAGTGTTTAGACATCCCCGTAAGCTGTAGCTATAAGAATGATCTTGTGTTCTTCTTAATCTTAACACTGATTCAAATAGCTGTTTTCCATTTCTCATCTGGCCTTATCCCTTCTACTTCAGTTTGCTGTTTAAGACTTGTACTGTTCTGAGTCCAGAAGCACAGTGATTCCAATGAGACTTCATTTCAGAAGTAGAGAACTGCCTGCTAGGAGTAATACCAGCCCATTTAATAATTTTTTTCTTTTGAATTAAAATTCTTAAACATTGGCCAGGAGAACAAAATGTTAATCCTCCGTGTTTCAGCAAAAGAAAAACATATGCCAGGCAGAAAGCTGAAGCCATGGATTTCTGACGTTGACTTGCTCTGCTGCTATTTTGGTATGTGTCAGCAGGTGGTGCTGAAATGCAGTGTAGTACTTGGGAGAGTCAGAGACAAAACGAAATAAAAAATAATTCTTAGAAATAATCTGTTTTGCTTTCTGACTGTTGGAAGTTTTGTTCTGTAAAGCACCTTGAAGTTAAGTTATAAAACTATTCTTTATTTCTAAGTATTAGTAAACCGTGTAACCTATAGTTCATTTTTGGGTTGTTTTTTTTCAGCCAGTGATACAGGAATATTTTTGTGAAATTCAAATCATTATCACACTTGCAGTGGTTTTATAACAAATATGATGCTAAGGGACACACAGGAAACCTGAGTGTAAAAAAAGGGGGTTTATATGGGCTTCTGAACTGAATTGTTAAAGCAGTAGGGACAGGGAACTCATTCCCCCGATGCTTGCCACACGTGCATCAAGAAATTGTACCAGAAAACCACCAACACCCTTCTTTCACAGACTCTGGATTTGCACAGTAGAAGTGCCATTTAGGGCTTAATTTTCCTCATGTTCTCTCACTACTCTTCCTCTGGGTGTGGGCAGACTTAAAGTGTACTTTTAAAGAAACACTCCTACCTTGTGTGCTGCTTCTGAATGATAAATACTGAGAAATGTCAGTCCTATTTAGGAAAAAAGGAGGCATTCATTTATTTTAAATCTTGTATTTTCTCCTTTTGGCTTGAAGCAGCTCAAGAAGTAACTAAGTAGCAGCAGTTGGGATGCTGTTTGCAAAACAGCATTCCCTGTTGATATGATCTTTAATTACACAATAGACCAGTGGTTTCCTTTCTGTCTCATGCAGTCCACTGGGTGATTTAGCAGGAATATTGGCTTTTCAGCATACCTGTTTACTGCCTTTCTGTTGTATGCCTTGAGCAGAACCTCCCCTCAGCTCCCATGGTCTTCAAACTTTGTATGGGGTCAATGGCACTTGATCAAATCAGAGGAGAAGAGGTAAGGTGTTTCTTCTGCCACTCACGTTTTCTTATGCTCAATGGGATTACCAGTGAGGATTTTGTTTAGGGGTAAGAAAGGGATTTTTTCGTATTGGGCAATGTGAACATAGAGGTGAAAGTTGAGCAGTGGGTAAGGTTTAATGCAAGAATATGAATGTATATATCATTAGGAGTTTGGGGTTTTCCAGATAAAATTATGGATGGAATTATAATATTTATTGTCCTAAACAATATAGAACATAGGTAACTTCACTGGCATAAATCATAATATCTGAAAAGTTTTTTCTTTTTACTGAAGTTTGTGACATTTTGCTGTAGCTGTTATATGCTTTGTTTGCTTTAAGTGCATAGCTCACAAATGAGCAAGTGTGTTTTCTGTGGAGGTTGTGGCTCACTCACTGGCCAGTGCAAGCCTGACTGTGCATGTTGAGCACTTTATCTCCTGTTTTTCAGATAGTGGCAGTCTAGAAGAATACAAGGCAAGTGGCCTGTTCTGAGAATTAAGAGGTGATTTTTGTGTGTGATGTAGTTTGGAGGAGTCTTCTCTGGCCCATCAAATATCCTAGGTACTTCACTGTTTGAGTATATCTTGTTGTATTTGGACTACCTTACATAGCAACTCTTGGGAAGTGACAGCCACCAGACATCAAGTTGCCAACACTTTCCAGAAGGAAAGGAATTCCCCAGAAAAGAAGAAAAGAGTTTATTTAACCTGGGGAAGAGACTGCTTAGATGTACTTTCAGATAGGCTATACTATCACTTATACTCTCAGTTATCCATTTACTCTATTCCCACCACAGATTAACACTCCTAGTAACATGTTCCTTTTCTTCTGCTCCAATGTGTCTCCTTTCCCCACAGCAGCTATCCCTATGTGGAACTCATCTTCCCCCAACAGCAGAAACTCTATGTTCTGCTGAACTGAGATGAAATATAATTTTAAAAGAATTTAAAATATTTACCCTTATTTCCCTTTTTGTTTCTTCTGATGTAGTTTTCCTGCAGCTTTTCCAGACTTTTATCAAGAGTCAGCAGCTGCCCAAACTGTTGAAGTACATGACCACAGCCTGACATTTCATGCCACCTCTTTTGATTAGGAATCCTCAGTGTTATTTGTGTATACGTGCACATTACAAACCATTAGAGAGAAAAAAATACATGAATTAGCTCTTCAAATGCTTTGCAGTTCTTTTTTCATAGAGAGTTGGGTGTACTATGAACTGTCTGAGATCAACATCTATGTAGAAATCAAAACATTATTTGAAGAGATGTGAAGATGAGGAATCTAGTAGGTGGAGATGAAGAAAGATTATAGATACCTATAATAAAATGGAATGCAGACTTAAGCTCACTAATTTATAGTGATTTAGCAAAAAAAAATGAACCATAAAATTGTTATATGCAAGCTTTTTACACAGGGATTCTTTCTAGTAAATAGTTTAAGCACTGTGTATCAGCTCTCAAGTCAACTCTTTAATCAATTACTATGTCATATTTTGAAGAGAACTAACTGTCCCAGTGTCAGAAGCATTCTTTACACATTATCTTATACTTTATCTTTAAAAAATTGTTAAAAACACAGCTGCATACTAACTACACTTCTTGTGAAACACGTGTTATCTACTTCACCACTCTTGACCTTATCATATGGTAATTTTCTAGCTTTTCAGATGTAATTTTTGAGATTTTCAGAGGTACTCCCGAGTTTCTTCCTAAGGTGCTTTGGCTGTATTAAGTAGTCTTTAGATGATTTACTTCTAGTACTTTCATTTTATATTTCATATGTTGATTGCTTGCTGAACTCTTACCCTGATGTATGATTAGTAAATGAAGGTATAAAAAGCTTTAAATTAAATTAACATCAGCTTCTAAAGTCAGCTTATTTTGTGTTGCAAAGATGAGTTTGCTAATCTTTACTAGGTAAACTATAGAGAAGATTTAATAAAATTTAAAATAACTCAAATTATTAGAAATTATTCAAGAAACATGAAAGTTGTTGTCTGCATGTCTGCTAAAATCTGCCCAACACTGAAGTAAAATGCTCTCTGTAGGAAGTGGTTAGAGGTTATTTGTACCTACAGCTCTTTGTCATGACATAGGATTTTCTGCTCCTTTTTCTGACCCAAGAGCTACACATGCTAAATGAAAGCAAAACCAGAGTATTTAGAGTGTGGAGTTGCAAAGTACTTACGTGTAGTCTCAAAGAATAGAAGCAAATGACCTACAAAAGTTTAAGCTTTCTTTTAATCCAGTGTATTTCAAGGTGGTAAGGGATGATGTGCAAGTATAATGCAAGTTAAATACATAGTTTAATTTGGATTTGTTTTGGAAGTGACATGTTTTTAATGTTAATTTATAATGATAGGGGCTTAACAGAATTTGATGAAGGTCAGTTAACAGGTCTCATTTACTGCTGCGTCCTGTTGACCATCAAAGCCCAAGGAGCAGGGACTGGGTTCCATGTGTATTTGGACATTACTCTTCACAAGACTTCTTCAGTCTAGTGTGCTAGGTTTTTGAAGATTGGACATTACCCTGCTGCAGTGGCTGTGGGAGTTAAAAATCATTTCCCCTTGGCGACAGTGGCTGCTAATGCTTTGGATGTTAGGACTGCAGGTATACCACAAAATAGCATCTCATTCTTCTGTAGTTTTTATAAAATTATATAGAAAATGTATAATGAAGAAAAATGTCTAAGTAATAGTTTAGGTTAAGTCATTGGATCGTCCTGCAGATTCCTGAATCGCCCTCATGAGCATGCTGAAGTGTTTTCTGGTTTGGTGGTTTTGGGTTTTTTNGCAAACAAGTAACAACCCCAAACCCTCAACTCCCCAGAAAATGCAAATCCACAGTTATCACATTCAGCCAACCACCATAAAAGATAATTACGTTTATAAGGGAGAATTCTAAACAAATGCTATCCCACAATTGATCAAAATCAATTGAAAATTCTAAGTTTCTGTTAATAAAACCAGAACTATAACTTTTACTGCATGTGAATAATGGTAATTTTTAGTAATTAAAATATGCAAAGGTAATACTAGAAAGTATTTTAACTTGGTACCTTTAGAAGTTGCTTTAAAATAGGAATTACCAGTCTACTCTTTGAGTGAACCACAGATTGTCACCTCATGTTTTCCTTAAATGCTCCTAAAACTCTCTTCTATTGCTATGCAGGTATTTCACTCCTTGCTGTATGACAAAACTGTTTGCCCTTAATACATCTACTAAATCTGGTCTTAAGCAGTTCTTACAAAGCAGCTCCAGCTACTAGCTTACTACCATAATGCTGTCCTGGTTTTCTAGAATTCCTATGGTTTCCAAATCATTCTGGACACAAAAGTGCAACTCCGGAAAGCACCTCAGACCCTTCAAGTCTTGCTTTGCTTATCAATTTCTAACGGTTCACGCATTCTCAAATTGCTAAGCCTGGTGCAACCATTCATAAGCTACTCAGCCCTTCACAGTCCATTTTGTCTCCTTTCTCCAACAAGAAGTTCCTTTTGCCCTGTACTGTTTGTTTTGTTTAGATCATTCTTCTGCTTTCCCCTTCTAGAACTCTTTCATTCTTTCTGTAGAAACCATTGTTTTTAATGATATTTAGGAGTGACAGCTATTAGTGTGCACTCATGCTGGTTTCGGGAAGAACACCTACAGGAGAGGAAAATCTACCCGTTCTCACAGGAGTCTCGTGTGAGGTTTCTAGATGAATGAAAAACAAAACACAGACCAAAAAATAACAACTAATTAATGCTCTAATTCAGCTGGAATACTTCGAAGTACTGCACGCCTTTCATGTTGTGCAGGAAACATGCTGGAAAGCCCTGTGGTTCCAGCAGGAAAAACTTTACACAGATTACTGTTGCAAGATATTTGGGCAGCTTAAGGAATTTACTTCCAAGAAATAGACCCAGTTATTATTAACCATTAGATAATATTAAATCCATCAAACTGTATTTCCTGAACTTTTTTCAGTTAGATAAGGATTTCATAAAATGTTGTATTTCTGAGGAAATACAAATCCCTAGCCACTTTGGCAGCATTAAGAAGAAAGGAAACAGGACAGTGCAGCCTAAATAGTGGCTTACAGGAGCAGCAGAATAATTGGTGATTTTTATTTCTTTTCAAAAGGAAAAATGTTATTTCCTGACAAATTCTTAACAGGACTTCTATAAAAGAAGCAGAAGCATTGTGCATGTCCACTGGTAGTTCACTTATAGAAATACCTTATTTTGTAGTCCCTTGTTAGTGTATTGTTATGGTCCATAGAAGTCCCTGACAGCCACTCACTCAAAGTGCAACAATACAAAGGAGAAAATAAAGAAATAACTGCATTAAATTTGTCTACCATTTAAAAAAGTTTCCATTTTCCCCACAATCTGTCACAAAGTAATTGTTTTGCTATCTAGCTGTAGCAAATTTTAACAGCAAGAAACTCGTTATTTAAACGACTCTTAAATTTCACATTTTATCTCATTCAACAGTAATCTTTCAAATTCTGTTCCTTTATTCTGCTAATACCACGGACTAAATTGCTAGCAATGTATGATTTCTCATTTGGGTTGATTTTTCAATGCTGAAGAAATCTGTATTCCAACGTGCTCTCGGTTTTGTTTTCATGGTGTTTTTAGCACAATATTCTTGAATACTTTTTACATAAATTATCTCAGGGAGCTGAGTGTATCTGAAGGAAGGAGGGAACAAAATGTCCACATATTTAGGTACAGGGCTATGTTGAAAAGCTAAATTTCCTGCACTTGAGTTTGAAAATGTTTATTTTTTTTAGGCTCTGCATACTTTACCTGGGGAAGTCTGCATTGCTCTGGAATGGATCTGGAAATATGTGGGTGGGTGGTACATGGCTGAGGCAATAAACTGTTTTTTTCCTTCATATGTCATAGTAGGACAACCACCATTAATTCTGACTGTTCTTACACTTTGAAATCTTAAAATAATACTCATAGTGATTTTATGACAGTGTATGGTGGTGTACATATTTGTCTACCTGGGGAAAAAAAGGTTAAAATTATAGTTTAATGCATGGGAATCTGTATCATGATAAAAAACACATAGCATGTAACTAAAATTATTAATTATTTTACGCAGTTATGCATCTGTTTTCAGTGTATTATCATTAGAAAGATTAGGGTTTATTCTGGTAGATGATGTGGGCTAATACCTTTTCTCAGCATTAGGGATGATTTACTATCTTACTAAAAGGACTTGGATTAAGATTTCAAACTCTTCTTCCTCCCTACTAGAAATTAATGGATCCTTATAAATTCTCACTGAAGATTGAGTAAATTTCTGGAATGAGCTGCTTGTAGGAATGTAAAGACACTTTGCAGCTTTGGAAAACCAGAGAAAGCATGTGGAGCTTGGGTCATTGGAGTTAGTTCTTTTCTCTTAAGTGAAGTCAAAATCTGATCTTGGACAGCTTATTTGGGGAGATCTGTATTGAATTTTTCTGAGGAAAAAATGTTTATTAACAAAGAACCTGTTGTTATTCTTGAAATGGGCTGAACTACCAGGCCTTCGGTGGGAAGGGGGGGCAGCGTAGGGCTGGGATAACATTTATGCCCAAAATAGGAGGACAAATTATGGTTCCAGGACAACATCATTATGAGGTTTAAAGCTATTAATCAAATGTCATAACTTTGTACCTTTTATTCTTGGTTCAGAAAGATAGCACATATGCTGTAGCCTTTGTATGGTAAAGGAGATAGAGATGCCCTTTACTGAAAGGAACCAGTTTTTATACAGATATATCTAAGTTCTCTGCAGGAGTTTGTCAAATCAATTAGACAGAAAAAAAAAAAAGAAATTATCAGTAAGACATAGACCCTAACCTTGCTAGAATGTACATTCTAGCAACATTTAGCTGCTCTATTAGGTGATTGTTCTTCTAGTTTATGCTTAGGCAGTATATATTTTGAACGTGTGTGTGTAATGTAGCTATGAAACCTTAGGCAAAGTATGCTGCAGTATCAACCCTTCAAGGTGACTTTCTTTCACGCTTTGGTGCATCTTGCATTTCCATTCGTCTGTGTGCCATATCTTGCTTCATATCCAGCTGGATTACACAGAAATTGATCATGATTTTTAAGATAGAGCCAAAACTCCCAGGAGATCGCCTTTATGCAAATCACATTCTCTAGAGGAGTGAATAGATGCTTAGAATAAAGGGAAAGTGGATAATTACCTGTTGGGTGGTAAATAATCATATGCCTAAAAGAAGGCTGAAAAATAAGCACTGCGTGTGTCTGTCTTTGATATTTTTGCCTTTGATATAATTTAGAATTCTTGGTGTAGTACTTAATACTTAGACACAAAATGTTATTTTACAGACAGAAGAATTCAATCTGGTTATATTCTCCTGATCTATTGCTCATCCTTCATTTGTTTCCTGAGTCTATCTGTATATTACATCTCTGTAAATGTGCTTTCTTGTTTGTTTATGGGGCGGATGGCTCATTTCAGTTTATAAGAAAAAAAAAATACACATTTTAAACTTAAAGCAGTATGTGATTGGAAAATCCTGTCAGTCAACAGTTGTTGTTTGTTGATTTGGGGGGTTTGTTTGTGCATTGGTATTTTTCATTTTATTTGCTTGCTTTATGGGGGGGCGGGGGTGGAGGGGGGGGAGTGGTTGAGAGGCAAAGCCACTCACAGAAGATTTAATTTGGGAAAAGTAAGGAGAAATTTAATTCACTATCATGCTATAAATACTATATATATACACACTGACTATTTGTAATGACAAAATGTAAAAGGTCAAAATCCCTTTTTACATTTCTCTCCTCTTCTAAAAGGACTGAGGGAGTTTGTGTGTATGAATTGTGTGTAATACTTGAATGATAGCATTTCTAATTTGAGACATGGCTTCAGATAGATGCTTTAGAGTATATATGTAAATTTTGGCATCAAAAGCAACACTGTTCCGATGTCTACTGTTGCTCTGTCCACTGACCATTCTTCAGGTGTGGTGTGCATGTGTGAGGAGTTAGCAGTATTACAAGGTGCATATATAAGTCAAATGTATGAGATGAGTTGACTGATTTTTAGAAGTTTGCAGTGAAAAATATAGGCCTGAGTCCTCAAAAATATCAGCTGCATAATACATGTCAATATGTCTCTGTATATGCCTAATATATGTGTGGATGTCTATATATATTCCTAGCTTGATTGCTTTGAGTTTTAGGAGGATTTTTTCTATGCTTCAAATTAAGCAAACACAATTATTCTCAGGATCAGAACCTTGTCTACTGCTTACAGGAGCTTATTAAAATATTTATGAAAACAAATTCCACTCACCTGTGTAAGTTCTAAACAAATCTTTGAAGCTGTAAGAATTGTGCTGCTGTCTTTTACTATTTATTTTTATACTACTATTCCTAGATGGGTTTTGTTTACTTAACAACTACGAAGTTATTTTGAATGTATTTTGCTTGTGAAATGTGAATAGGTACCTGCAAAAAGGGGAAAAAAGGTAATGTAAATAAAGGTAAACTAATTTTTTTCTTTTGATTATCTGTTAAGAGATTCCCCCCAAATAATTATGTTTCTGATGATAATGAATTAAATCCTTCCTTCCGTTGTATGTAAGTTTCCTCTTAACAGGTTTCACAAACCCACTAACAGTTAAGTAAAATAGCTTTTTAGTTCTTATATGAGCAAACTCATTTTTTTCCTGTGTAAAAGTAGTATCCTGGTATCACAGAATCATAGAAATGCCTGGCTTGGGCATCAGTGTACACAAGGCCAGCGCATGCACAGAGGCTGAGCAGTATTTTCCCACAGTCAGCCCCCCTGGTGCGCATGGATGGGGGGTCTTGGGGCACTTCTGGTGGCTGTTAATTCATCAATCTTCAGCTCCCTCATCCAGACCTTGAGATGTCCTTTTGTTGTTTGGTTCTTGATATCGCTCGCCAGACAGCGAGGAGCTGGCTAAGACTGGCTGGCTGCCTGACTCCCCTGTGCACCTACACATTTCAGACCTGGGAGTGAGTACTGTGCTCTCCAGGGCAGTGCAACAAGAGAGAGTGGTGTGCCAGAGGGCCACAACAACAGATAAACTGGGCACCACTGCAAAAGCATCTCTGTCCTCTTGAAACCATTCCCTCTGGTATTTATGAGATTCCTCCTGAGCCTGCTGTTCTGCAGGCTGAAGCATTTGCATTTCTGTATTGGAGAAGTACTCTTAATCATCTTAGAAATCTACGAATCCCTTAATTATCTTAGTGGCTCTGTGTTGGCCTCTCTCCAGTAGCTCCATATTTCTCTTGCGCTGAGATGCAGCCTCAGCTGTACTGCACAGGGACTAGGATCACCTCCCTCAGCCTGCTGGCCATGCTTTGCCTACTGCAGCCCTTGATACAATTTGCTTTCTTTGAGGCAAGGGCACGTTGCTGGCTCATGTTCAGCTTGTCCACCAGGACCTCCTAATTTGTATCCACAATTTATTTGAATTCTGCAGATGCTTTTCCTAAAACATTTTTGAGATAGACTTATCTGTTATTTTTCTCTAGAAATTAAAAAATAAGTACCTGAATTGGTTAGTAAAGAACTATTTAGTCCTATCTTTTGGAATTCATAATACTTTGCTATTACATTTTTGCCATTAGGATTATTCTGGTTCTGTACTGCAATACTAATTAGATTGTCTCAAACATTATACAAAGTTCAGGTTGTTTTTCCTACAGATTAATTTTCAAAGAGTATTAAATGCAGTATCACCTCTATTTTGCAAGATATTAGAAATTATGTTTATGTGGTCTTGAATAGCTCCCAGAGCACAAAGAGTAAATACAGCTACAGTAAAAATTGAGCAGCTTGCTTTCTCTAAATCATCAGCTTGTGGAACCCTTGCTCATATTGATAAACACTTTACAGATAATTACATTCTACTAATCTTCTGTTCAATGTGAAGAGACTAACAGGACATGAGCTCCTACCTTCAGTTCTTTTGGAGTAGTCGAAACAGGTGTTAAGGAGTATCTCAGGGATAAAATTGAAGAAAATGGCAAATATGATAGATAACTAATCCACAGCATAATGTAGCTGTAATGAAATGAGATGGCAGAATAGTATTAATTTATTCTTCATAAATATTCACCAAACATGGAACAAAAATTATATTCAATAAAGGAAACTTCACACTGCACTCTGGGACTTAACTATGTCCCAGGACCACCTTCTCTGATGTGCATGTGTCTAGGTCAGCCAGCCAACCATTGATACTCATAGGGTTTTTATTTTTTTCACAATTCTCTGAGCACCATCAAAAAACCCCAGTTATTGGTCCTCATTTCTCCAGTTTCAACCTCACCTTCTGATATCTTACAAGTTCCATGTGTATATCTTAAATTCAGTGCCCCTCTCTATAGGATTCTGTATAAATTTTTACATTTTAATCTTGCAGTCCTACAAACATTTTTACCGGGGGAAACATGGTAGTTAAAACTAAGGAAAATATGGTTCCTTCTTTCTGGATCTCCAGGAACTGATCTAAAAGGGTGCAGCCTTGAAACTCCTCTGCAGTGTGTTTTTTCTACAGCAGTTATCACTTCGTTTCCTGTGAGGGAGCAAAGATATGATAAGATAAAAGAAAAGAAGCTTTGTTATCTTTGTAATCCTTATTCCTGAGATTACTTTTAAAGAAGTATTTTCTCCTATCTCAAGGGAGGCTCCAGTGTAATTTCTACTAAAATTTATTTCAGAAAGGATGTTGTTTGTAGAGATTATAAAAATAACACCTAACATAAAAAAAATCACAGTTGATAGTTACACAAAATAATACAAATATAAGACATTTCAGTTACACCTTGTTTCTTCAAAGAGAAAAAGCAAATATCTCCACAATTTTTTCATAGCAATTTCTTATGTACACTTAGTATTTACCTTTCTATCTTAATATTCAGCTTAAGTAATATTTTGCCTCTAAAAAGGTCATCTGTTAGTCCATCAGTTATCTTGTTAGAAGCAGCATTAAGCTTATGCTGTGTTTTTCAGTATTTCATAGGAATTTCATAGGTAGCTTATCTAATAATTATACATATTGTCCAAAAATGGCCATTTTATCATGGGAACTGTTAGTATCCTCAGCATCAAAATTAACTATCAGTGTCTTTGACTGGAAAAGGTGGGATTAAACAGTTGACATGCAGCACAACCGTACCTTGTAAAGAAGGGTCTCGTAATATAGAGAAAAAAAATCAAGGTAAAACCTGGCAGAAATATGGAATGAGGGGCATTCAAAAACCGCAAGTAAAGAAACTCTGTAATATCTGGAATCAAACTCTCTTGTTTAAGACTTTACAGGTATTTTCCTTCTTGAAAGCAAGTATTTAGATCTGAAATAAGGAGGAAGTTCTTTACCACAAGAGTGGTGGAGCACTGGAACAGGTTGCCCAGGGAGGTGGTTGAGGCCCCATCCCTGGGGACATTCAAGGTGGGGCTGACAGAGCTCTGAGCAACCTGCTCTAGTTGAGGATGTCCCTGCTCTCAGCAGGGGGTTGGACTGGATGACCTCCAGAGGTCCCTTCCAACCCAGACATTTCTATTAAAACTAATTGAATTTATATTTTTTTAATGGTCTATGCTTTAGCCACTTCTAGAAGCGTAAAGTATACTTCTGATGTATTGTTTTTATCAAGCTTATGTATGGCTAAATTCATTGCAATTATTTCAAAGCCTATCTTAGTACTTTAAGGGTAGAGTTCAACCATAATTTTATCGGGTTTGTTTTGTAACTTGTAGAGGGACACACTGAAACAAACTTTCTCATCTGAAAAACAATGGACATGTCTTTTTCTCTTATCAGGAAATCTTGCTAAAGACTGCTAATGATATATTTTATCCTTTCAAAATTTGTAACTTCTTTCTTAAACATTACAAACTGAACTATCACAAAGCTATAAAATTATTTTTTTTTAGTAAGAAGCCATTTGCTAGTTGTTTGAAATCTAGTCTAATAATATTCATTTTTATTTATTCAATCTTTTCTACTTAAAATATACAATTAAGGTGATTGTTTCTTTTAGGGAAGAATGGTATTTCTTTGCCTGAAATATCTTGTCTGCTTAATTAAATAGGAACTTATCCTTTATTAAAATGTAGTACTACCATATAAGAGCATGCGTGGTGGAACATTAAAACTATCAGAAACAAACATAGGAAGTACTATTGGAAGGCAAGTGCCCTACTGCAGTGCAGGAGACAGCACAAAAAGGAACAAATCTATGGGCCCTAATGGGATGCGTGCCAAGCCACTCTCCGTGATATTTGAAGTCCTGGCAAGTCAGGTGTTGTCCCTGGTGACTGGAAGAAGGGACATGTTACACCCATTTTTAAAAAGGGTAGAAAGGATGACCCGGGAAACTATTGAACTGTCAGCCTCACCTCTGTGTCTGGGAAGATGAGGGAATAGATCCTCCTAGGAGCTCTGATAAGGCACGTGGTAGACAGGGTCATGATTTAAGACAGCCAGCATAGGTAGGTCTTGCCTGACCAACCTACTGGCTTTCTACAAGAGTGTGATTATTGTAGTGGACAAGGGAAGAGCTGTGAATGTCATCTCTCTGGACTTCTGTGAGGCCTTTGACATGGTCCCCCACATCATGCTCCTTCAAGTTGGAGAGATAGGAGAGATAGGAATTTGATGGCTACACTATTCAATGGCTAAGGGACTGGCTGAATAGTTGCATCTAGAGGGTAGTAGTCAGTGGTTCAATGTCCAGATGGATATCAGGGGTCCTTGCTCGACCAGTGCTGTTTAAGATCTTCATCAATGATACAGACAGCAGGACTGAATGCACCCTCAGCAACTCTCTGGATGACACCAAGGTGAATGGTACAGTTGATATGCCAGAGGGGTGTAATGTCTTCCAGAGAGACATGGACAGGAAGGAGAGGTGGGCCCAGCTGAACGTCAGGAGGTCTTGTACTGAGGTCCCAGTTCTCATTATCAATACATGTTGAGGGATAAGGTGATAGAGAGCAACCCTGCAGAAAGGGACTTTGGGGTACTGGCAGCTGAAAAACTGGATGGGAACTAACAATGTTCCCTCACAGCCCAGCAGGCCAATTGCATCCTGGGGCGCATCAAAAGGAGTGTGGACAGCAGATTGAGAGAGGTGATTCTGCCCCTCTGCTCTGGTGAGACCTCACCTAGAGTACNATGCACCCTCAGCAACTCTCTGGATGACACCAAGGTGAATGGTACAGTTGATATGCCAGAGGGGTGTAATGTCTTCCAGAGAGACATGGACAGGAAGGAGAGGTGGGCCCAGCTGAACGTCAGGAGGTCTTGTACTGAGGTCCCAGTTCTCATTATCAATACATGTTGAGGGATAAGGTGATAGAGAGCAACCCTGCANTGCCAGAGAGCTGGTAGTGGCCTTCCTGTGCCTGAACAGGGCCTACAAGAAAGCTGGGGAGGGCCTTTTTGTAAGGGCATGTAACTATAGGATGAGGAGCGGTGGCTTTAAACTACAAAAGGGTAGATTTAGTTTGGACATTAGAAACAAGTTCCTTACTAGGAGGGTAGTGGAGCGTAGTGGAGCACTGTAATAGGTTGCCCAGAGAGGTGCTGGAGGCCCCATCCATGGAGACATTCAGGGTCAGGCTTGATGGGCTCTGAACAACTTGATCATCTTAAAGATGTCCCTGCTCACTGCAGGGGGTTTGGATTAGATGACCTTTAAAGGTCCCTTCCAACCCAAGGCATTCTATGATAAATTAAAAATTGTTAACAAAACTGATTATTAACAGTACTTAAGAATCAGCCAAGAAAAATAGCATTATATTACAATACTTCATCTGTAAAATACTTTGGTTTATGTATCAAAAATTACAGTCTGTAATGTGTGTGAAGAAATGGCAAATGTCAACTTTAGAAATTTAGAGCTTAATGAAAATGTTGTTCTCTGTTTGGTCCTTCATTAAAGGAAGGTAGTTGCTTTGTACTTCCTTCCATTAACCACACCACCATTCTTCTGTTAATTAAAGGCTATCTTTATTCACAGGAAGATTATTTCAAACTTTAGAGTACTGTGTACTTTAAGGAATATAGTTCTTTCTGGTTTTGTTTCACTGTATGTTTCACAATCTTTCTTCTTGTTGACTTTGCACTTGATTCTATTTACAAAATGAAGCTTTCTCTTACTCTTTTCTCTTTCTTAAAGTTTCTCTCTTAAAAATTGTGTTTTGATGAAACATCTTCAGTCAAAACCCAAGAAAGCTGACTATAAATAATGGGTTTCTAAAGGTTTTGTTTGTTGGGGTTTTTTGTTTGTTTGTTTTTCTTTTTTTTTTACCATTTATCCCACCTTCCCAAGAGTCTAGGTGCATGTGTATGAGTATATTGGGAAAACTACGTGACTTGGTTGTGCCTTGTGTGCCAGGAGGAAGTCATCCTTACCAAACATAGTAAGATTATGACCTCTGCTAAAAATCATTGCTGCAGTCTTACTAATAAGTATGTGAAGACAGAACAACTCAATATGTAAAACTGATGCTGGTTTTACAAGAAAAAGCAGGCAGGAGGGAAGCAGAGACTGGGGGCAGCACCAGAGATACAGTTGGAGGTAGTAAAAAAGCTCATCATTGCCCTGTCTTCTGTAGTGCCATGGTGGAGCTGGTCCTTGCTGAAAGAGGCATCAGCAGCACTGCAAACGTGTTATGATTGCTTACATCAAATGATGAGCAAGAGTTCTGAGGGTTTCTTCTGAGGGTTGTGTTTTTTCCTTCCTGCTAACATGCTGAGCAAACCAGCTTATTAATGATCCTTCTCTTTATGGGGAGTTCTAAAGTGACAGGAATTTGAGAGATGCATTTGGATGCTGGAGAACAAACAGAACTCCCATATGCATAATATAAGCAGCAAGCATATTTTGTCTTTCATACATGCATGCTATTAAACACCAACTGGTTTTGTTATTTTGAAATTATTTTAGAAATCCTTGCAAAGTCTTGCTGAGACTTCTTTGTGTCTTGAAGCAAACATCCCTCCCAGCTAATCATGCCCAGCATTTTAAAACTTTGTCTGTTATGAGAGGTCACAAGGATTTTAAAGCTGCTTTAGAAATCCACAAGAGAGACCAAAGCAGCAACCTGTGAGTGGAAGTGCCTAGGGTTCATATCAGTAAATGGTCTACCAGTTTTAAAATGATCTATTGGCTTTAGCTAAGTGATGTATTTTGTAATTGCATCATATCTAACAGTCTTTTAAGAGTATTAGTTGAGTGGCTATCAGAGGTGTATTGTTAGCTGATGATACTTGGGTGTTGGATTGGTTAAAAGGTCAGGAAGCCATTGGACTCCTGTAGCACAACAGTCATGTACATTTTCAGTTGTAGAAAGGAATGACCTTAAAGTTTTCACTAAAGTACGTAGAGTTTAGCTAAATACAGCAGTTTTATATATTAAATATTCCTTATTCATGAAGTATTTCTGACACTACTTTCCACTTGTGTCAGAATTTGTGGCTTCCTAACCCAAGGAATTTAGACAAATTGTTCACATAGATCTTACAACTCCTTAGGTAAATTCAATTAAAGATTAAGTATACGTATGTGTGTACATAGTTGTATTTGACAGTTTTCTCATTATGAAGTTGCTAGAGGAAAAGATGTATCAGGGAGCTGTGTGTGCTCTATTGTTTTTTCAAAGCTGATGGGGAGAAAATAGAATTAAATGTTTTTAAAAGCTTTGGATTTCCAAGGTCGTCACATTGAAAATAATTCTAAAAATCTTATGATATCATCTTCATTAACTCATGAGAGTTCACAAGTTTCCTGTCTGTTCTCTGTTATCGTTCCTTTCCTTATTGACAATGAAACAGTAAATAACCAGGGAGAGATCTCAACTTCAGAGGGGGAAAAAGGCAAATTGGTCTTTAAATAACGAATTCCTTCATACAGGCATATAGTTACTACTTTTTCAGTCTAAGGGGACAGTTTCATTTAAAGTATAATCATAACAAATATGTGGAATAAATTGCTTTCAACTCTATAGTAGCTAATAAGCCCCCTTAACACCATGACAGCACTTAAATCTAGAATAGGTTTGAAATAAGAAAATAAAATTGTGGTTTTTCCACCTTGGGAGATTTGGATGGGCTTTAGAAGTTCCCAGCAGATGAAGGTGTTTTTCTGTTGATTGTTTTTGCTTATTTTGCTGCTGTGAATAATACCGTGTTCTATGAGATATTGGGGGTCAAATCCCTGCAGGCAAAAACATGAGGAAACCCTCAGCAAGTAGTGAATTCAGTTGCTGAATTAGTGTACTTACTATATAGGCTTCATTTCTTCTAAGTAATGTTTTGTTGTGCTTACTGATGTAAATACACTTGGTATCCAGTGTCCTGCATATGCTAGAGAACATTAATTTCTGTTAATTTTTGCAGATTTGGGGTGAAAATTCTAGAGCCTTCAGTACCTAGAGTTCCTTTTCTAGCACTTCCCTTTGTAAGCATTGGCATTTGGGGGGGGGNTGTTTTTAAAACTGTGTTTGTGCAGCCTCTTAGTTGTTTCAATACTGTTAGAAAGTTTTCTTCTGTAACTTTTTGGAGAGTATTTGATCACAGCACTGTTGTTCTTAAAAACCCAAACACCCACTCCCCTGAACGAGTAGTCCATAATCAATGCTTATTGAATTCTGATAACTGCACTGCTTATTTCCAGCTAGTGCAGCAGATTTTCTTTTATTGTTATCTGTGTATATTCTTGGTCAAAAGCAGTTTTCATTTCAAGATGGCAATTACTGAACTCAATTACTAATTAATATTAGCAATTAACATTATACAAACAGCATGCTTTGCTCTTTGCAAACAAATGGGAAGGCAAAGTTCCGGCTTAGAAGAGCTTACAGCTAACCAAACACAAAATGGGTATGATCTGCAGAGAAAAACATGACACATTTATAAATGTTTGTGTCTGCGTGGGTCTAAAATGTCTGCAGTTAGAGATGTGTACAAAACTTGGCATTATTTTCATAACCTTGTAAAAATTACAATTTTGGTCTAACTACTTGTGCATCTTACCTAGTGGTATGATCTCTCATAGTGTATTTACAGTCATGCTTGGGGCAGAAACATAGTTTTTTTCCAAGGAATAGTTGATAAAGTAGTCAGATGTAGAAATAATTATCTTTAATGTGACTTGTCCTTGTGACATCTGGAAAGGGCACCTATATCCACATGTTGTTTCTCCAAATGCAGTTAACATGCCTTCTTGATAAACAGTTTTGTCTGTCAGCATTTTATCCTACCATGCACATCTTTGCATATATTTGTGCCTGTGCTCACGTGCACTGTATTTAGTGTTCCAGTGTGTATAATGACTATGAATACCACTAAGTGATGAAGTGTCACACACCAAATGAAGTACCAACTCTCCTGGAGGTTCTGTTTGTAGAATATGGCTTTGCCAATGAGTTTGCCATTTATGGCTTCATGCTTTCTGTAGAAATGTTTTAAACCTTAATTTCAATTATTCCAATTCATGGTTAAAGATTTTGAGAGATCCTCTTGGGATGGTTCTGTTAGTGTTGTGGCCTTTTGTCTCAGCCTTACTTCAAACCACCCTTGTACCATGATTGCCTTTCCCTTTTTGTTCCCCTCACTTGCAGCTCTGACTCATTTCTATCCTCTGTCCCATCCTAAATGAGTTGCACACCTTCAGAATGACTTCTTCATGCAGTCTTCCAAATTGATAAATGAATACAGCCCTATGTATATAAAATGGTAGCATCCAGTTTAAAGATACAGATTCCAAAACATTCTTTTCATCTTTTTGTCCCCATCTGTTTAGTGTTCTCCTCTACTTCTTTTTCTCTATTTGGAGTCTTCTCACAGTAACAAGAATTAACTGTTTCTTATGTCTTGAGTTTTTACAGTTTACATCCCCACCCACGCCATCTGTGGTGCTGGAGCTAGAAAGGCAACAGACTTTCTTAGTTCCTTTTCTGTGCTTATGACAGGACGTAGTCACTACTCGGATTTACTAGAACTCTGGGCAAAGCATCTCTTTTCCACCAGTGATCTGAGTGTCTCAGCCCCTATATAGAGAACCAGCCCCTGAAGATCTGGGGATATGGATGCTGCCTGTCTCCTGCACTCTGCCACACCCTGGGCAAAATCGATAGGTGAGGAATCTCACAGGCTGCTTTTCTCTTGGAAAATCAGTACAAAGCAATAACTGCTTGAATTACATCTCAAATCATAAGATGTCATACACCAAATGTGGTATCAGCCACGGCTTCAAATAATTCTGCTACACCAGAGGGTTTCTCCAGGGGGAGGCTCTGCTCCCCTGATCCAATTGGAGTGGCAGAGCTACAGTGGAGACCAAGACACACTCTGAACCATACAAACTCCCCCAGCAGGCCGTGACCTTGGGACTCTTATGTCATTTGAGACATTTCCTTTATCTGTTTTCCTACCATACATAACTGCTGTAGCCTCTGCTTTGCTTAGCTGGGTAATAGTAGCTTTACATCAGTATTTGCAAAGGCTCTTCACTGTTGGTTCACCCTAGTCCTAGATCAGTACTGGAAAGCTTACCAAACAATTATTTGATATACTATATTAAATCCTAGAGCAGCACAATTAATTAACTCTATCAATGTTGTCCTCTGTTAGTACTGTCCTTAAGCGAGTCCATTTCAAAGATTATGGGTTCTCTGATTGGTGCAATGTCTTTAGATATTCTGACACTATAATCCTACAGAGTTGCTAAAAATGTCAGGTTTTGTATTGAAGACTAAGCTGCAGAGAAATAGGTAGGATTGACCTTCTCCCTGTTGGGAGATGGACTTGTGGGTCTATGACCCAGAATTATGCAAGTATGCAAAGAGGTTGTACAACTGGACTTGGGTGGTTTGGCTTTCAAGAGAAAGGCAACCAGTCTTGTGAGTGGTGCCTGTAGGAGGCTGCTTGAATGGCCCAGTCTAGGATTTCACAAGCTAAATTTAGTGCATTGAATGAAACAAGTCTTAGCACAAGCTCAATTTTAAGAGCAGTCTGTTGCAGATAAAGGTGCCTTAAGGGGGAATGGAAAAAATCACTGTTCAGTAGCTGATTGAGAGATAAATAGATTTAAGATCTGTACCTGAAAAGTGAAATGTTGCAGCAGTCAGGCTCAGGATGGCCTTAGATTAGACAGTTTCTGCAGGCGAGTCCAAATTCTGCCCTATCCACACAAGTTTTATCTCTGATACCATTAAGAATCACCTTGCTCTCTTCAGCCAACCACTCACTTGCTATTTGTTTGTGTTTGCTATGTTCATTTATCCACAACTGCCTTTGCTCTGCTTCCAGGCTACCCCGAGGCATCCTGCTTCTCGCCCATGTCATGGTACCAAGATGCAGCTTCAAAGTGTGAAATCTTGAGGCAGCCTGGAACACAGCAAAGAGAGCTGTAGATGGTTGAATAAAACAAACACTGTTCAGAATTCCCAAACTTTGGTGCCTTGAGCAAATGCCTTGTTTGTTTTCCCATCATTCCCCTTCAGGGTCTGCTTTGAAGGAAACAGTGCTGTGCCAGGCATTGACTTAGGAGAAGCAATAGTACTGCATGTATCAGCAGATCTGAAGATTTTTTTTCCAGTGATTAGAGGACTGATCTTGAACTTAAAGTGTTTCAAGGGCTGAGCATGTGCATAAAAGAGTGAAAGCAGTTGTAATTGAGACAATAGGAGCAATTTGGAGTAACGTATTTGTTTTAATACCAACTGAACTATAGAGGCAGTAGGTAAATATTTTGTTTATCTACGTCACTGAGCAAAATGCAGACCTTAGTACCTGGAGTATAGTTTTTGATTTTTTTTTATTTTTGTGTGTGTGCTTTTTTGTTTGTTTTGCCAGTTTGCTGAAGTTTGATTGCTCAATTTAAATAAACAAACAAACGAATATTAACATATTCTAAAATATCCAAAAGAGATGACATCAGAAGCCAAAATGACAAAAAAATCCCTCTGCACTTTGACTGCAAGCTGCAATATGTAGGACTAAAAGTAGCTGCACATTGCTATAAGTATGGTTAACTCATAATTGAAATGACAGTGTAGTAAATTAAAAATTATTTACAGACATTTGCCAGCTACAGAATTGTAGAATTCATCAGAAGCTGCAAAATGCAGCTAGGAAGCGGCACATATTTGGAAAGTTAACCCATCTTGAGTCTGTTTAATTGCATTGCTGACTTGAACTTGGGTGCAGACTGAACAATGGCATAGCCCTAAGCTCATGAAATTGTGAGCAGTCACTGAAAGGTGTTACATGGCCATTCCACCCCTGCCTGTGGCTTCAAGCTTTCCTTACACTGACTCACACAACATCCACAGTAACTGAAACAGTGAGTCAAACAAAGAAGGAAGAAAACAATAAAGAAAGGGAAAAAGAAGGGGGCAAGGAATAGTTGTTATTGCTTTAGCTAGATAGAGACAGTGCTGGTGTAAAGGAGTGAAATGTATGTGGAAAAATCTACTGAGGTTGCCTTTTGAATAAGAGCTTGCTTGTGTGCCAGAGTAGCTGTAGTAAGAATTGTATTCTAGATTGTTTTAACAGTATTGCCTATGCTTCCAGCACAGCCACGCTGCTGGCTGCAGTGGACACGTGTGGATATACCTGGGGAAAAGCTCAGATTTCAGTTCGGTTCATTTTCCAGCACTTTCTTAAAGAGCCCACTTCTTTTACTGGATAATGACTTGATCACTCTCTGGGTCTGCATTTACAATGTTTACTATACATTAAAATCTTCATTTCTGCTGCCTGGGAAAGAAAATACACTTTGCTTTTATCACTGGTATGCCCAGAAAGAAGCTGTATTTTCTTTTGCCAATTACAAAGTCTGCAGGCAAAGGATTTTGTTTCATTCCAAATAAATGATGAGTGGGGTTGTATAGTGCAAACTGTAACCTTGAGTGTACAAGATATCATATAATTGATCTCATGGATGTTGCTAATAGTGGATTCCCTGCTAAGACAGAGTAAACAGAAAGGATGAAAAACAATTGGAGAAGTGATCTCAGTATGAAATACGATCATATCCTTTCATCAGAATCACAGTTTACTGTCAGCATTAAGGACCACAGTAGGTAAACTTACCATGTGTAAATTAAAAGCTAATCTATGGAAGATTGCGTTTGAGGGGCACGAATTCTTTACTTGCATTTTTAAATGAAGAAAATGGAGGATAATAAATAGCACATTTCAGATATTCTAGAAGTACATGTTGTTATTCTTTTATTTTCTTCATACTCTTTTGCCCAAATGAAGTTTATTTTACTAGTCAAGGCTTTGTGCTAAATAATATTGCAAAAATGGCCCTATATTTTTAAGAGCTGTTTATCATCTAAAGCTCCTGTGAACTTTTACTGGAGCTATGCATGTTTAGCACTTCAGAAATCAGGTCCATAATAGCTGCATCCTCCATACTGCTGATATTATTTAAAATACCCTTTGAGAGAGACTGTCTAAAAAGAAATTACAAATTCAAACATTTCTCTGAGAAAAATGCCACCACTTATAATCCCTTCTCAATCTGCAATAAAAGTCACAGCAATATTTCTATTTGCTACATTTTGTATATGCACACACACACAAAAACATATACAGGGACCCGTGACTCAAGCTGTGCGAATAATGGATTTTTGGTCCACCTCCCAAAAAATGTAAAAGGTCCAAAGAACCCTCAAGTGATTTATTCTTACTAAGCCCATTTTGTTTCTTTCAAAATTCAAGATGAATAGAGAAGTTGGAAAAGATCTGGTGTGAAAAGAAGCCTCTTTTAATTAAAGTAATACACATTAGTTGCCCATAATTTAGAGGATATGGATTTTTGGTTTGGAAAGCAACAGAATGGAAGGTTTTACAAGTGAGAAAAATGCAATTACAAATCAGTCAGTTTTAATGAAATAATTATTTGGGGGAAAAAAAAAATCTCAACTGTTACACCGTTAGAAAACAGACACATGAAAAACAGCCAGGGTAGCTTTATCGAGAATAATTCATAGCAAGCTAATTGATGTTGAATTTGTTACAGAACAATGGGCTTTGTGAATTGAAACACCATGGTGGATGTCACATATCTTAAATTCACTAAAGCTGTTGATGCTGTCTCAGATGAGATTCCTGTAAGCAAGCTAGGAGATGGTAGTTTAGATAAAACCAAGGTAAGGCAAGTGCAAAACTGGGAAACAAGGTGGTATTGGAAAGGTTAGATAGTAACCTTCCTTCTAGTTAGATAGTATCTGCCTTTAGAAGGGATGCAGGTTACCAGATTGACCTCTTATAATCCCTTCTGGTCCAATTTTCTGTTTCAGTATAGGCCTGTCATTTGGTGGTGACATTTGTAATAGAAAAAATACTGTAGAGATGTATTTAAATGGCTAAAGATATCACAGTATTCTCTGGTAGGTCAAGAGGATGGAAAGTTAAATTTTGTTTCCAGTTCTAAGGGTGAACCTAATTGTATTTTAAGTCTACATAAACTTGATTTATCTAAGTTTAAGTTTAGTGACTTTTTTTCCTTCAGCTTTTGATACAGTTAATATTTTTAGTAAGTAATTGAGTGTGCTTACCTGTTAGACATCTTTAGCTTCAACACATCGTTGGCAGTGTGGAAGTTTTAAAGTGTTGAGCTATGGTCTTTCATTTTTTATTTATTCTGTCTTTTCCTTACTATTTGATAATTAGTATTCTTTTCTGTATATGTGCATTCCAAGCCACAGTGTATTTTGGTAATATAAAAGTCACCTTTATTTTACCTTTACAGATAGAGTGGTTTGGGTTTTTCTTCTATATATTGTTTTGTGTTGTGGTTTGTCAGCCTGTAATGAGACTCACCAAATCTAATCCAAATTAACAAATCATAGTAAATTTTTCTTAATAATCAGGAGTTATTTACAATGTGTTATCTTTGTTTTAGAATAAGGAAAGGGATACATTGCACATTATTGATTTTTAATGGAGAACAAGTTAATGTAGCTCATTATTCATTACTTGTTTGTAACAATGTTATTACATCTTTCATAGCTTTTCTAAATACTTTGGGGTTTAACTGATGTCATGTTTTATAAATAATGATTTGCCTGCCTGATACATTAGTTCCCTTATAGACTGTAATCCTGATTACAAGTGTCTAAAACAGTAAACGATATTAAAAAAAATAAAGTGGAAAAGCAATTACTTGCTCTGAAAGCTGCATAATGTCATGGCTACCATTTCACACCTTTTGGCTCCTACCTCACTCTGTTCTTGTCTGTAAGACATTAAAAGGAAATCTAGATGAGCACCAGTGTTTAATTTCCCCTATTCTAAGTTTCAGACTTCTTCACAAAGTGGTTCAGCTGCTGAGAGTGAGAAGGGAATATTAGATTTTTGATTGTCTATTCCAAACACCAGAGGCTCAGGATTCCATCTAGTGACCCTTCTGAACCTTCCTCGCACAAGAAGTGTTCAAGCTCTCCCTCGTGGCTCGAATGCACTTTTCACTATGCTTGGAGCTCATTTTCAGTGTTTTAACAGAGCAAGTGCCAGACATGGGATTGTTTTCGGGATCTATTTTATGTCAAGTCGGTTTGTCCAGTTACATAGTTGAGTATCTCTTCCTTTATGGGAGTGGGTGGAATTTGCAATATGCCATCATCAGCTCTTTGATGGCTTGCACTTTGGATTCCAAAACTGAAGTTCTACAAGCTATTATTTCTAAAACAATGTAGTTAGACGTTTTATTTAGACTTCATCTAAGGCCACTACAGCCTAAGCTGTAGGCTTTTATCTTTAGTAATAGCTGCTTTCCTTGCCAGATTCTTCACATTTTCACCTCTTTGCTTCCTAAGTTATGTGCAAAGAATTCTTATATAATTTCATTTGAAGGAAGCAATGCTTCCTACCTCCAATGGAATCTGAGTGGAAAGAAACAAGTTCTGAACTCTGTGTAAATTATCAAAGTATTTAGGCAGGACTTTTTCCTCATATTAGGTTGATACCCATATCCAACATGATTCATATAAGGATAATATATTTAATTTGTATCATTAAAGAGTAGCTGTGGTTACTTTGAGAGTAGGAGTGGTCCATGAAGTTGTGCATACAGTCCATGCAGTCAGTGGTCTGCAGTCATAGAGCAATCTCACATCTTTCTCAGCAGGAAACCCTTTCTAGGTGAAAATAATGTTAAATACTAGTCAGTAGGCTCCATTAATTTAGTATGTAATAATCTCAGACTCCTGTATTTTAAGGTATTTTGAACTTGGTACTTCAGTAGTAATTTAATTGTGATGTCACCATGTGCAGCAAGTTTTTTCACCTTCTAGTAGAGTCCACCAAGTTAGGTACTGAGACACTGATTTGTAGGCTGAGCTAAACATGCATAAATTGTACAAGTCAAACTGCTTAACTGCAGAATTCTGACATGCTAAAATGAACTGTTAGTCTGTTCATTTACCTTAATTAAAGATTTACAAAACCTTTGTGAGCTATTTAAGCTGTTAGTAGTAGGTATAGAGGGGTGTTTGTGTGAGGTGGGGAAGTCTGCTGTACACAAGACTAAGAAATGGTATAAAGCACATGTTCAGGTGGATTCATCTGTTCACATACATGTAATAGAATTTGCAGCTCACAAAAGAGGGCTTCAGGCATCAATCCCTGACCTAGGAAACTTTTGTAAATCTGTCATTCAAAAATGGAAAATGAGATTTTGTATGAACTGAAACTGTGTTCTGCTGACGCGCAAATTCCAACTGGTTAACTGCCTGGCTGTCTCTTTTTCCCTGTGGAGTACATTGTAAATCAAAAACATTTTTTTTGAGCATCTAATCCTCAAAGGTTAACAAATAATTTTTTTGTTCTGTTCATACATAACACATAAGGAAGACATCCTTGTTTAATACAGAGCTTCAGCCCTGAAGAATTTGTCACACATAATATTGAAAAAATATTACCTTTTCTCTGATAAAATATTCTGAATGCTTTTTGAATGCATTGTTGTATTTTAAGTAATTAAGTCTGTTTTGCTCTTTTGAAAACTGATATGAGCGAAAAACATTCTGCAAAAATTAATATATAGTGCCAAGTCTAAGAATATATAGAATATTGGATTTTTACTAAAAGATTTTATCAGCATAATAAATATACTTGCGTTAATTTATAACAATTTCCGATGTCTACTAATCTTGGTTTATGGCTAAATAGCAAAGGTTCAGTTTGCTGGTGGGTGTTTGCTCTGAAAACCCAACTGATTACTTATTCCCCTACTAAACATTGAAATCTGTGAAAGGTAACAGTAAGTCTGGATGTTAACTGAACCTGATCTTCCTGGGACACATTTCAGAAGGCAATATTATTATAATTTTTCCTTTTTTATGTGACATAGCTACTTTCACTTTCCTCTGTGGCATTTTTAAGAAATTTGAATTTAATAGGTCTTGGAGCTGGTGAAAAATACAAAAGGAAGGAGAAGGCTGTGATAGCCAGCTGTACAGGCAGAGCATCGGTTTGCCAGTTAGAGAAGTCCTTCTGTCCTTGCCGTGGATTGTCCTGTGCACAAATTAAGCTCATACATACAACTTCATAATATCAAGCTTATGCACTGAAAGCTGTATTGAAGCCTTTTGGTTTCTGGGGCAGAGCATCAAGTTCTCTCCTAGCGTGTGTTGGGAAAGAGGTAAATAAGTTGTATTTTTCTCTGTTCCTACCAACTAGAATTGTCTGCTTAGGGGTTGACCTGAAAGTGCACTGGATATTTTTTTTTTCCCCAGAAGAAATTAGATCAGTGGTAGAAAAGCAAAGGCAATTTTCTTTACTGTCCTCTGTTTAGGCTTTAAGGTTTCTGAACCAAAAATCTGTATTCTTCTGCTGTTGGTTCTGGACTTTATTACATATCATGAAGTCTGTGTGTGTTAGCACTATATAAACCCAGTCTTGGAGGGAATGTGTAGAAATATCTGAAAGGACATAACAAAGAAACATCTGAGTTTAACAGCTGATACAGTAGGATTGCTGGGTAGCTACTTCTTCTGGTTAAAAAGGGAATGCCTATACTTTTTTTTACCTTTATTTGACATTAAGACAGAAAAGAAATGCAGTTCTCTGTTGTTCTTCCTTTACCCATTTAATAGAGAAAATTCATACAGAAATGGCATATAAAGTGAGGGCCCTGTGCATGCTTTTTCTGTTTCAGGTCTGCTAAGGAATTAGAACTGTAGCCTTACAGTCACAAAACCTGACCACAGTGCCTAGTACTCAGTACCAAGCTACAATGAGTTACTTATAGCTGTACACTGGGGAAAAAATATAGATTCTGTACCTCAGGGCTATATGCCCTTTATACAGTGCACATCACTGTGAGTTTTGTCTTATTTTTTCTTTTTTTTTTTAATACCATCCTGTTAGGTAGTTCAAGACCAAATAAGATTCCCCCTTGATTTCTTTCCCTAAGGCGAAACAAACGCAGTTCTCTCAGCCTCTCTTTTTATGGGGGCTCCAGACATCTAATCTTGGTGGCTCTCTGCTGGACTTAGAGAGGGTGAGCAGAAAACTGGAGGCTACTCCCAGTAGGAAGCAGAAAAAAAGAAAATATTTGTGGATTAACTCAATAAGAAACTCTTAATGTTTCACATGATGGGAAATAGAATTACCTGTTGAATGCCTGAATGCATTTTATAGAAATCCCAGAAATTTGAATGGAGATGCATTATGATTATCTGAGGAAAATCTCATAAATTAGCTAAATCTTATATTTTAATGCTCTTAATTTTTATGTGTAAAATTACTCTTTCAGATGTCAGATTGTAACAGTCCATTCTAAAGCTATGCAAAGCAGTTTGTGTTTGGTGTGGTTAAAAGGCCATTCTCACTGTCTGATTGTGACCTCGTTTGCAGCGTCTCTGAGCTATGTAGCAAGGCAAGGAACATACAGTGCAATACAGCAAGGAGAGTGCATACAGTGCTAGCTTCACATATTGAAGATAAAATGAGGAAAATCTGAGGTTATTTATCATGTTATTACTCAACATTTTGAATCGAAATAACCCATGACATTTTTCAAATGCAGAGCTTCTCCAAGTCATGAGTCAGCATGAATATGTTCAAGTCTGTGTCTGCACTCTTGATTTTTCCCATGTCTAAATGAATCCAGTGTGAAAAGAGTGCTAGTAAATGTTTTTTAATACATTGATACTTTCACCATTTTATCTTTTTATTTTCTTTCCTTTTTTATTCTCTGCATTGATTAATCCACGCAATTGTACTAGTGGGTGTCTATCTGAGAACACTCAAGATACTTTAGTCAAAATTATTCCAAATTATTCCATTTATTGAAGTCTAAGAATGGGGGGAGAGAGGATGGAATAGTTTTCTGAATTATTGCCTAATAAAGTAGCACAAGGTAATCAGTTTAACGGCAGTAGAAATTAATATGGGTAGTCCTGATTCATGAGGTAGGCTTAGTATTTTCCACTGGGAAAGAATAAAAAAAAAAAAGCATCCCTACAATCAAAGCAGCTTGTAGACAAATGGATATCGACCTGAATATAAGTAGGTTGGAGTTAGGCTTCATTTGCAAGTTTGTAAAGTTTAACTGTCCTCTACCTTTTTTTATACATTTCTTATCCAATGTTAAAAAGAACCTAATAACTAACAAAAAAAAAGTGTATTTCTTATTTAACAGTAAAAAAGTTAATACTGTCGGAAATATTTCTTCTTAGATACCCACAGGAGTCTAATGAATAGAAGAATCTCAGAGGGGACAGTGTGGGTCTCATTATTGTTTTTCACCTTTATCAACATTCTAGTGCTTACAAGCTGAAGTAAGCCTCACACACCTCAGAGACAGCTCTCCACATTCAAAGGGTGATTACTTTTTATTTGAACCTTCTATTTTTGTATTATCAATCTTTCCATCTGTATGAAGATCAGCATGTATGCTTGGCTTAAATAATTTAAAAACCAGCTGCTGTTAATATTAACAAAAGAATCTGACTTTATCACCTTTAAGCCAACTTGAAACAAACTTTATGTATTAGCTGGAATCCAAGCAGAATTGTAAGTGTTGAGATTAATCATATAACCACAGACTTCTATCCATGCTGCATTTGACTGTTCAATTAGAGCCTGTAATTTGAAACAGTAGTTTAGATTTAGACCCATTTTAAAATTCTGATATGTTTATAAGATTCTGTTTAATGATAGATAATCAGCACCTGTCATCCACGCTAGCTGTTTTATATCGGATTAATACATCATTGCATTGTGGTAATTTTAGTACATTAATGACTTGGGAAGTTCTTTTTCTTTGTTCAAGATCAGTCCCCAGTCTTGTCAAGAAAGACGAATGTTTCTCTTCAGATGGTTGTAGTATATTACCTCATCATTTTAAGTTCTGTATTTTGTTTGAGATAGAATTTCATAGACAAAGTGAATTCTATTACCTACAAAGTCTTAATATATTTTTGCTATCAGAAAAGGATTTAAGTTCTTACGACGTTTTGGAAAAACATATCTGAGAAATAACTTCATGCCTGCAAGTATCTAGAACACTGATTCTTATGCTAACAAAAGTTAAATTAGAAGTTTGATTTAAAAAAAAAAAAACAACCAAACAAAAAGCTATTGGTAGATAGGGGATGTGCATAAGCACATCAATTAATCTTGAAATACATAGGATAAAGTAGAAACTGAAAGGAGCCAGCCGTACGATTGGAGGAACCTGAAAAAATGTTGTGGAAGATACAAACTGGAACTTCATATATGATTTACTCATCCTTGTTAATTAGGCTTAGAAATTATCTCATTTTATAGTCGTAGAGAGACAGCAGAGCAATATTCAGAATTTCTGATATAAATGTAGAAGCAAAAACGTATTTGCTTTAAAGCAAGCCCGCTGGATGGGAATAGCCATTACAGTCAACAATGAGGCAATGAATCTGTGCCTAAAGCAGCATAGTAAGGCTTTTCATAACTTTTCGTATGCATAGTAAAGAGTAAATCTGCTGGAGCATCCACAGAGATTTAAATTAATTTCAGAAAGAAAATTATTACATTAATTTGTTTTCTACAAATATAATTTTGAATTAGTTATTCGGTATGGTTTTCCCAGTTGCCTTTAATAAAATGATAGAGATGGGCTTATGGGGAGAATCTTAATTGTTCAGCTTTCCATTTCTGTTTGACTCATTTTCAAACTTAGTTATTAGTGGGAAATTGCTGAAGTAAATGTGTGTTTGAACTCAAGTGTCTGATTCTGAGCTTTAGCTTGTGCTTGTTAGAAGGTTAGTAGATGTTTCAGAATACAAAACACTTCAGTTTCTATCAGCGTAGCATCCTTTGTGGAGCTCAGTTTTAGAATTTCACTGTGTGTAAAGTTGCACAGTCATGGTTTAAAGTGAAGTTTATCATTATTTTGACCTTAAGAGCAAAGCGTGTTAATTTAAAACATGTTGCAGCTCATGTTACTGTAATTCAGTTACAAGTAATAGTGGTTAAAGCTTTTGCATCATATTGCTCCACAACAGTGTTAAAAATGGGCAGGGTTTATGGCACAGAGGAGAGTAAATGAAGAATGGGCAGCTGTCAAATACAGAGGAAGAATTGGGATGCTTATGAAAAGATTATTTTTCATTAATAATTTTCACCTGGATATATACAGACTACTGATAGGAAAATTACCTTCTCATTTCTTTAATAGATTAAAAGTTGTTTATTCATTTGCTTTGAGGAATCTGTTTCTGTGAAGGTTAAATTTGTAGTGTCAGACAGACTCTGTGAAAGCAGATATGATACCAGCACAATATAACAGTATTGCTGAAATGCAAAAAGGGTTGGGTAGAGCTATCACTAATTTTGCCTGGAAATTCAGCTTTGTAGGTTTAGGAAAAAAATTCATTATGACCTCATTGTTCATATGATGAGTCACCCTACTGCTACAGATTTGTCATAATAGTTAGAGACCGAAGTTTATTCCAAAATGAAAAAATAAGATTTACTTTTTATGTTTTATAACAGTAGTTATTAAAAAATAATTTATAAATACCCTGTTGAGAATGTCACGGTGCACTTTCAGCTAAGACTGTGATGTTATCTGGACTGGTAGTGAGGTGAGCACAGTCTTTGTTTTTGCCAATAATCTTTGTAAAAAAAAACAAGCAAACAAAAAATTGGAATTAGATTATTCTGATCCATATCAGAGATTCCATATTCCCTTTCTCCTCTCTTTAGTTGAAGCATTTCCATCAAGTTTCCTTGAGATTCAGCACAGGATCTCACTTCTCCAGTGAGGTGCGCAGTATGGCACACAAGACCTGTAGCTTCTAGCTTCAAAATCTTCCTATGAGCCTCTAGTTTTGCAGTGTATGGACTATGACTGTCTTGGTGACTTTTGTTCCCCCATTAATCTTTTGTATCTTAAAAGCATAAAATACAGCTTTTGGACATACACCAATACATAACTTAGAAAAGTAGTACTTGTTTGCAGTTAAGGCAACAAGATTTTGAAGTGGACATTGTATAAGGTTGTACATAACTCAAAATTGGAACACAATTTTTTTCCAATTCATAAATATCAGTGTTGAAGTGAAAGGAAGCTTTGAAGAAATTGAAATGGGTGTCCATGTGACTGTTTCTGAAGTTGTGTGGTAAAAAGTTCCAGTAAATAAACTCTGAATCCAGCTCTGGAATGAGGTGTCTAAAACTAAACCTATCTTGTGTGTAAAATACATGAAATAAAAAGCTAATTTAAGAGTAATGCTGATTAGATGTGTGGACAATGCAAGGACCTTCTACCTCAAAACTCGGGCTGTGAAGACTTTCTGCTGCCATTGTTTCAGTCCTTTTTTTTCCAAGACAAACCTGGTCCATCTTCCTGATGTCATTAAACTTTGCTTTACAAAAATAAAAAATTCTATAGACTTGCAAGTAATGTCTTCCATTGGATTAAAAACTAAAAATAATTTAAATGTTAAAATAATGAAAAATGAGCACTTTTCAAATCTAGTATGTTGCTATAAATTCTTACAGCAAAGGATCTAACTACAAGCTAGTCACATTGCTTCTGAAAGTTCAGCCTTCAACATATAGCAAAGGTATAACCAGCAGGGTACTGCAATGAATTTTCTTTTTGCAGCGCTAGGTTTTGTGCCTCTCATCAGCATAATAATTGAATGTTAGTGTTGACTGTGCTACTCCTATTTAGAGGATAAACAGGATGTTATTTTCTATAGCTCCCAGTGTGATGCATTTTGAGCTCTAGGCTCATTTGAAAAGATACAATGCTCCTTCTATAATAAATTTCTGTTACAAATTCGGGTTTGGAATGGAAAAGTGATGGGAGTTACTTATTTTTACTTGCTTGATATTTCCAGTCTGAGTGATGTTCATTGGGGGCAGGGAGAGGTTCTGGGTAGTTTGGGTGGAGGTGAGAGGATGGTGTCAGCCTTATTAAAAAGGCTCAAATTAGGCCATTAATTATGATGATGTTCTTCATCTGAAATAAATTTGTCATTTCTATCCCCTAGAAGTTAGCCAGACAGTACAGTTCGTGTGTAATGCCCCTGCAGAAGGCATAGCAGCATTTGGAGGGTTAACTTCAAGGCATAAAGTTTTGATACAACAGTTTCTAAACCTTGCTGCAAATTGTGTATAGTTTGTCAGTTGGGTTTGCATTTGTCATATGACCTAAAAGTGTTTGGGGCCAATAACCTTTTCTGAGAACTTAACAGAAATCAAATAGGTAGTACAGCAGTTATACAAGATTTTTGTTTAGCTTGTTGTGGGTTGGACATATACTTTGCATTGCCTGAATGAAAAGGAAGATGCACCATAATTTATATGTTGGATATTAGCATGAATGTGTGCAGTTCAAAATATTTTACTGGGTTCTGTGTTTCTTCGGTGCACATCTTGGATCAGCTATTCATTTTTTGTGCTGCAGTACAAATGAGAGGTATCTAGTATGAGTGTTGAATGAAATTGCTTGTATTTATGTGCCTATATCTGAAGTGCATATACAGAGATGCACTGCTGGTTATGATCTGACATACTTTTGATAGTATTTAAGTTACCAGCCTATCCAAAAGGATGAAAGCCCCATGTATAGCATACATTGGTTTTGTACAGTTGCACTATATATTTCTGGAATTCTAAATTTTGAAAGGGGAGATGGTCAATGTGATTTATGTTTGGGATTTTTTTTATTTTTTCAATTATTTCAAAGTATCTTAGAAACATTAGTTGAGAGGGATCTCACAGTGCAGGTCATTCTGTCATTCCTACAGGGAGTGGGACTATTGAAAGCACTAGTCCAGATTAGCTATAGTTTTGTCTAAATGAGTTTATAAAATCTTTAAGGGATGGAGATTCCACAACTTCCATCACTGACACCCTCATAGTGAAGAATCATCATGTCACGGGAAATCTTTATTAATTTTCTTTATAAATCTCCAACGTGCAATGTCTATTGTCCTTCATTTTGTATTGCTAGTGTGAAGAGTTTAGCTTAGTCTCTTCCTCCAGTTCCTATTTCCTCAACTACCAGATGAGAATACTCTTGCCACAGCATCAAAAGTTTTACTGTAGTGGAAGCAAATGATGCATGTGACTCTCCTCCCATCTGTATAGCCAGTCATAGAAGGCAGTCAAGCTGGTAATGTGTGACATGCCTTTGGTTAAATACATGTTGATTGTTCCCTGTTATCTTCTTGTCCTTCATGCATTTAGAAATAGATTCCAAGAGTGTGTACTTCATAATCTTTCAAGGGACTGCTTTCTTTGTTCAGAGCTGCTGATAAATACAGCAGTAGAGCAGCCATTCTCAAAATTAATGTGTGGTACCTTGAAAATCTAGGCCCCCATCATAGTATCAGCAGACATTAGATTGCTTGCAGTAAATTAGCTACTTTTTTCCTGCTGATTGGTGGTACAATAGTGAAAGGATCCATTGTCAAGGAAAGATCTAATATTTTAGCTCCAGCCTTTGATTAGTTATAACTGATAAAGTTTAATTTCTCCCTTCCATTGAAGGCAGATTTTCAGATGAAGTTCTTTACACAGGTAGGAAATAAAGTTTCTAAGAAAAGGGAAAAAAATTGTTATTATGGAAAAGGTTGCTATTGGTCTAATTAGAATTCATATCCAATAATGAACATCTTGTTCAATATTATTTAACTCAAATCATGATGCTAAATATAGAATTACATATTGAGTTAATTCATTAAAAGTTTTTAAAGTAAGCTGAATAAATGTGCCTCAGAGAATGTATTTGATGAATCTGTAAAAGTATTTAAATTAGATCTGTAAAGTATTATGAAAAATCCACAAGGGGCACACAATTAGACGAATAAGCTGTTTGAGGCCAGGAGCTATTGCACATTTATTGTACAGTGCTTTCTGGTGTACTGTTGATGCAACACAGGTGAATGGCAAAAAGAGTATCACTATGCCAAGTTTCAAAAACTAAGAGGTGAGGACTTGAATAAAAATAATTATAGTAATTTAAAAAGTAGTTCCCTCATAATTAGTTTTCCAGTCTTTGACTACACATTATTACTATACCACTGAACTAATTAAATGTAGGACAAATGATTATTTAATGCATGCATGTTTTATAAAGTTCATTTGTAATCTCTCTGTCTTTTCCTAAACGTGTACATTGGCATTTCTGAATCAAAAAAAGCATATAAATGTATTGATTATTCCACCTTTCTGGGGAGTGTTGCTGTCTAATTATACAGCCTTTCAAGAAGGCTGTTTGCAGTTTTGCACCCTTTGTATGATGCTTATGATTGAAGTGTGCCACAAGTATATTTGCAGTAGTTGATGAAGTATGATGCTTCTGTTCTCTCTTTTCAGGGTTTTAATGGCTATTATGAGACTTGCTCCTTACCTGTTCTCTCCTGCTTTTCCTGATAGGTTTGCAACTGAAGATACATGTCCATACAGTTAGTATGCTATTGCAGCATGGGTGGACATAATCAAGCTAACCTTGTGCTAGTGAATTCATACCGTGTACACTGCAGCACAGGGTGTCAGCTGTCTGTCAGTACTGAGCATCCTTGCTAGGACAATATGCCATAGCTTGTGCTGCTGCTTTTTCTTAGTCTTTGCTACCCAGCTAACTAGAAAAAGGTCAGATTTTGTGTCTGCCTGCTTGGAATCATACCTGCTATAGCTTCAGACCTTTCCTTCTCTTTTTGTGCACAGCATAATATATAGTTAGAGCTCAGGGATGACAAGTAATTACATCAGTCGTGACATTCATGTGTCTAGTTGATAAAATTATAGAATGGTTTGGATTGGAAGGAACCTTAAAGATCATTTAGTTTGACCCCCCTTAACATGAACAAGGATAACTCCCAGCTTGCTCAAAACCCCAGCCAACCCGGCTCTGTACACTTCCAGGGAGGGGGCATCCACAAATTCTCTGGGCAACCTGTTCCAAGACCTCACTACCCTCACAGTGAAGAATTTCTTCTTGCCTCTTATCTAAATCTACCCTGTTCCAGTTTGAAGCCATTACCCTTCATCCTACATGCCCTTGTAAAATGCCTCCAGCTTTCTTGTAGGCTTCCTTTGGGTACTAGAAGGCTGTTAAAAGGTATCCTCAGAGCCTTCTCTTCTCCAGGCTGAACATCCGCAACTCTCAACGCGTGCTCATAGGGGAGGTGTTCCAGTCTGTAATGATATCTGTGGTCCTCCTCTGGACCCACTCCAACAGATCCATGCCCCCCTTATGTTGGGGGCTCCAGACCTGGATGCAGCACGCCTGGTGGGGTCTCACAAAAGCAGAGTAGAGGGACATAATCACCTTCCTCAGTCGGCTGACTACACTTTTTTTCTTCCATTTTAAAAATGTGGGGTTATGTTTCCCCTTTACCAGTAAGTGGGAACTTCATTGGACTTCCACAACTTCTCAAATATGGGGAATAATGGGCTTTGTTGCTTCATCCACCTGTTCCCTCAGCACCTGTGTATGCATCTCATCAAGTCCTTGAACTTGTGCACCTTCAGATTCCTTAGATGGTCTTGATCTCCCACAGTTGGCAGTTCTTCATTCTCCCAGTCCCTGGCTTTGCCTTCTGCAGCTTGTGTTGCCAAAGCATTGCCAGTGAAGACAGAGTACCTCAGCTTTCCCTGTATCCTAGGAAAACAAGTCTCCCTTTTCCTTCTGCAAAGCATCCCTGTTTTCCCTAGGCTTCCTGTTATCACTAATGCCCCTACAGAAGGTTTTCTTATTGCCCTGGATGTCCCTGCCCAGATTTAAATCTCTCAGTGCTTTACTTTCCTAAGGTGTTCTGTGGCTGCTTGGACAATTTCTCTGTATTTCTTCCAGGTTACCTGTACTTGCTTCCACCCTCTGCTGGCCTCCTTTTTGTGCTTGAGTTTGTTCAGGAGCTCCTTGCTCATCCATGTAGACCTCCTGGTGGTTTTGCCTGACTTCCTCTTTGTCAAGATTCATTGCTCCTGAGCTTGAATGAGGTGATCCTTGATTAACCAGCTTTCTTGGGGCCCCTCTTTTCTCCAGGGCTTTATGCCATGGTGCTTTATCAAACAGATCCTTGAAGAGGCTGTAGTCTGCTCTCCTGAAGTCCAGGGTGATTCTTTTTCAAGTATAGAACAGCTGAAAATGTATTGAACCATGAAGCTCAAAGGTCTAGATGTTAAATTTTCCTCCTGTTAAAGTATTTTTGCAAGTGTTTTTAATGCAATGTACTTATTTTATTCCAGTGGTGATAACCTAACAGTCTGTGAGAGCAGCCTTAAAAGAAAAACCAACAGAGTTTGTAGTGTAAAATCTCTTCCTAGAGATTAGTCACTATTAACAGATTATCAACAAAATGCATCTGAAGACTTTCCCTGGGCCACACTGTACCTATACATCTCCAGTAGGAATGGTTGTTCTAATCTTAAAATCCTGACATTCCCTAGGGAGCCACTCCTACTCCCTTTCATGCACCAGAGGTAACACTCCACCTGCTTCGGTGAATCAGCAGTATCCACTTAACCTCTTCTCAGCAGGATAAGCACCTGCTAACAGCATGGGGTAGTGCTGGGAAAATTATGAGTCTGCTAGCTTGTATGTTAACAGTGATTAATATTTGGTATTACTGTTTCAATATGTAGGAGGCATTATCACTATTGAAAAACTGCCTTAACTCCAGCTGCTGTTCCTACAGAGATCACTCTCATTTAGGAGATGCAGTTATGTGCTGCCTCTACCAAGAAAGGAATCAGAAGCATCTTTTAGGACTTAGAAAATAGGGACACAGTTAAAATAATGTTATAGTTAAAAATACATATATACACATGTCAGGATTTGAAGTTCTATACTGTCTTTATGAAAAGTTACAAGTAGGGACTTTGTGTCTTCTGAAGCGTGTGGAGAGGGGGCATTAACACCTGTCTACTTTTGCAGAGATGGAAGTTTTGTGATAAGACTATGGAAAAACTTATTTTAGTTTCAAGTATGTAAGCACACTAAGATCATGAGAATACAGCAGTGTTCAAGTTTTCATCATAGCCACCCATTCCTTCACTAAAAAGTAGTGTTGCTGATTCCTTCAGTGTTGTCAGGTGTCTGGACAGTCTTGGGCATTATTTTGTAAATTGATTGTGTGGTGTTCCTGATCCACCCACTAAGGACAATTAGTTTGAATGGTTTGTAGACTATATATGTAGCAAGGAGAAGACAAGAAGATATATCAAATATTTGTTTTTTTCTTAGCCTTCAGGATGGCACTACTGGGGTTTTAGTATCTGCACCAACAAATATTATCAAAACTTACAGGAAAACTGAAAAACTTGAATTGATAGAATTATGTTTTAATCAATCTTCCAAAAGGTTTCATTAATTTGACAGATTCCTTAAAAGGGTTTGGTTAAAACAAAAGTGAAACATCAATGACTATTTACATGTTGTTGTAGGAAGCTAACACTGATTCTTTTCTAGACATCTGTCCCTATTATAAATCAGTGCAGCTCCTTTTGTAGTTGTTCTCTCTTGTATTTATGATTGCTCTGCAGTTTCTAAATGTATCTAGGATGTAATTCAAGAGGAAAACTTAGTAGTGCAAGATAGAGTGCAGTTTTTGCACTTCAACATTTGGAAGAAAACAATATATAGCCCTGTATTTAAATGTTATAAACCAGCGAACAGGAAGAGAGATTCCAAAAAACCCAACACAGCCCAGCCCCCAAACCCTGTTAATACTTTGAAACAGCTAAAATATGCTTTCTTATACTACTAACATCAATATTTGGCAAAGGAATATAGTTTGCTAGAGTGGCTAGACAAAGTACTATCTTTTATTCATTATTAAGTTATAGAGCATCAATTCAGCACGTGCTTTTAGATAATTTGATGGCGTGATTTCTAACAGCCTGCTCTCTAGCTAGGAGTAGAGCAGCTGCTGGGGAGAGGAGGGAAATGTATAGTTGTGGATACTTTATGAGTAATAAAATCATATATATAATCAAGAAAGGGTCTGGTTGTGCTTTAGCTTGTTAAGAGCTGTCTTTCAATTCTTCGTTTAAAAAGTATTTAAAAAGTTTAAAAAAGTATTTGCAGTTTTTCTATTTCACAACTGAATTTTTCTCAAGGCTACAGTCCCTTTGTAGCTATATTGAAAATATATAAAATCTAAGAAATGCATCTTTTTGTATGAAAAATTGTTAAATTATGCTGCTGCAGTTAAAGATCATTGGTGATTGTCTATTCTGCTATCACTGTAGTTTTTAGATATTCAGTTATATTATGCACTGTTAGCCTAGAGGTGCCAATGTTTTAAATGTATTATATTAAAAATTATTCTAATCTTCTCTGCCAATATTTCTTGAAAAACAGAAGAGGAAGAAAGGAGAAAATGAAACTCTTTCCACAGAGCTTACTGAAAGGTTAAGGGGTAGTCTCTTCAAATGTTTGTGGGTGTTTTTTCTGGGAAGAAAGTTGGGACAGATAAGCACAGATCTTAGTGGCTCCCTGTGTAAAACAGGTGTTCATCGCTGTGTGATTTCCCTTGGTGATACATAATATTGCTACAATAAATATGGAATATATACATACTCATCAGCATATCTGCTGATATACTGCTAATTAATTTCTTATGCAAAGATGGAGCACTCTTGAAGCATGGTTTAGGAATTGTATTTTGTGACTTTTGTCATCCTATTTGTCTAAATGTTTTTTCATTATGTGGAATATGTATTTCTCCAGCAGAAGTGGACAGCAGCTGGAGACTTAAAATGCATGTATCTGCTAGCCAAGAACAATGGGATTCAATTTTTATTCATAGTAATTATGGTTTATCTTGAGAGGCAGCACTTTCTTCTTGATTGGTAAGGACTGAATTTTAATTGTGAAGTTACTGCTTGGTGATGTATATATGTATCTTCTAAACAAACCTTGGCTACATAATTATATAAAATAAGTGATTCTGGTTAGCTTGCCTCCAGCATTGTACTGTGAATGTTCACAGACTTCATTATGATGCTTACATTGGTATAGTCTATTCTAATTTAACTCCAGCAAATAACTCGGTGTGGAAAGCATCTCTTCTTTTAAACCTATGGTAGATTTTGATAAACATTCCTATGAGTGCAAGCTGTTTGCACACACGATGACACACTTGATTTTGGTTCACGCTAGCACGTGTACCCTTGCTTCTTTTATTTCTTTTTAGCTAAGCTGGAAAGCAGTTTTTACTTATCTTAGTATTGTCCCAGTGCTTTTATTTCTTACTAGCATCATAAGGCTGCAAATATTGCAAGTCCCATACAGTGAAACGCAGACCTCTCTGCACCTTTGCACCTGTTAATAAGGTTACTGATCTTCCTTGCTTACCTGTCCAAATCCTGACATTAGGACATCCATTGCTGATAGACTGGGAAGATGCCAGGTTGCATTAGGTCAGTGCAATTTTGGATACATTGTAATGAGTTTTGCAGCTAGAATATGCTTGTTTGAAATAAAGGGATCCTATGAAGTTTAGAATGGATGGCAGCTGTACTCAAGGAGAATCTTTTTAAGGTTTAGCTTATTGAATTAGTACTTGTAGCCTTTTTATGCACATCTGGCTAAGGAAAGTGAAATCTGTCAGGGACCCTTTAACACATACTGTTAGCTTTCTAAGTTATAGAGTAGTTCATAAGTCATGGTACCAAAGAAAAAAAAATATTAAAAAAAATATATAAACTAGTGTCACTGTGCAAGTAGCTGATTTACTCTGACTTTGCCCTCTTGCCATATATTAGCCCTGTCAAAATAGGGTACAATATATTTTTTACAACAACATTTTAAAATAATGTTCTCTGGTCATAAAAAGTGGTAAGAATAGTATCATTTCTTTGCTATTTCTGGAAAACAATTCCTGGTATACATGCCATGAAAACTGGATTCAAAATTCTGCTATTTAGCACTTTACATGTGTCAAGATGAGCAACATGTTTGCCATCAAATTGTAATTGGAAATGCTCCTTAAGATGGTCCTGAATGATGAGTAGAAACAAAACTAGGGCAGTGGACACAGCTACACCTACCCAGTCTTTCACACTCTATACAGGAGATGGGAACCCTAGGTTCTTTCTCAAACACATGGGGATAATCAAAGACTGAAGAAAGTCTAAACAGTGTATAGTTTATTTGGAGTGGCATTCCCATATGGTGAAGTTGCAAGCTCGTTCAAGTGTAAGCAGGAGGATATGAGTTGCATGAAAATATTACAGTAGTAAAACTTCCCTAATGTCTAACACTGTGGGCTAAATGATTTTTCTAACGTGATGGGAAATACACATCTAAGCATTGCTTAAGGAAAATTTGTATTGGACCAAGAAAAAATAGAATAGTCAAGCCTATTAAAATATCTGCGACAATAAGCACGTAAAGATGTGTAATGTATCTATTTGATTGGAAATTGAAGTCTTTAAAAGAATAATGTTTTGAAAGTCTAATGCAACCAGCGTTGTCATTTTTTGAAAATTCATCAGGCATTGAAAGAAGAATCAGCATACTTCTCTTCCATTGCAACTATGGATTTTTGCACTGGTACCATATATTTTTCTCAGCTGAGGTAGAAAAAAAAAAAAACAACATAAAAATGGATCTTGTTCTGCATAGCAGTTCGTGTGAGTTCACTGTTTGTAAAACTGGAAAACAGTGCCTTTAACTAAAGGTCAGGTAGATGCCATAATATTAGGACTTTTTAACTTTCTTGTGCAGTCTAAACACTATCTGATTGGAAATAATAAAATTCACATGCCTATTTAGCTCGAGTAATTTTGAGTTACCAACATAAGCAGCACTTAATTACAGATTTGCAAATAATCTCCGTAGCACTGCCCTGGATATCCATACTTTACTCACAGTTAATTCAAAACAGCATTGATGATAAAACATTTCATGATTGTTCAGTCTAGCAGAAGCCTGTGCTGTATCTGCTGCAACCAACCCTTTCTTCACATATAAAGATTGTCTTTAACAATAAGCAGCATTTAGTTTCAAATATTTGATGCAAAAGCAGAACTAAAGATCACTGCAGCTAAGTAGACACCCAGAACTGGCACTTGCTTAGGGATAGATATGTCTCCAAATCTGTATGTGAGGTAGAGAAATTAAAAAGTAGCTCTGCAATGTGATGATTATAGCTAACCATAGTTGATCACAACATAATTTCTACTGGTCTACTAGACCTATCTTTAGAACTGATGGTAAATTTAATAATTATCTGTATTTTGAGGTGACAGCAGTGTGTGTTCTGATAAACAGGCCAGTACATAGCAAGTTTATTGCAACATTGGTGGATGCTGCATAGATGTTGATGGATAAAATATTTTTTCATAGTCATGTGATGCCTGTACAATTTGTTGTAAATAACACAGCAGGCATATAGTGTATTCCTGCATGCTAGAATCCATTTCTTCTTGGAGGTGACAAGATTCAAAAAGCACCCCTTTCTCTCAGTCTAAAAAATACAAATAAGTAAAACTTTGAGTGGACTGAAAGAACATGAAGTGACATCTGTACTTTGGAAGTTCACAAAATTCAAGCAGTGTAACTTTGCCCGGAGTATATCTGTTCTGTGAAGTCATAGAACAGTTAGGTTGATCAGAAACAATTTCCCTAGCCAGTTTATCAAACCAAGTGCTATAAGAGGTATTGCATGAAGCCAGCTTTGAATATTGAGCTCAAATAGCCATTTACAGGTGGAGCAGAAAGCTAGCACCAGCGTGCAAATTCAGGAAGAAGCTATGAAATAAAATCTCCCAGTCCTTAGTGTGACTCTGAGCCTACCCCTTATCATCCAGGGGCAATCTGCTCACATGAGGTGCAGTGTGGAACCAAAGGATGGGACTGCTTCCCTAGAAGAAAGAAGAACTGAAAGGTTCCCAAAAGTGCCTGGAAGTGTGCTTGTCCTTTCAAAGCAAAGGAAAATACCCAAACATTTGCCACATGTTCAAGGAAGGTCACTGATATCAGTGTTTCTAGGTCACTTTGCACTTCATCCAGTACTCAGTCTATATGTCCTTTAAGGAGAAATGGTATTTAAACTGTTTCTTTATATTAACTTTTTTTTATATTGTTGAGAAAGAAAAAGAAGCAAACTTGGAAGAAGCTTCAAATCTGTTTTATTATAGGACGACACTGTTTAGTTTTGGACAGGGACAAACCAGTTTCTGTTAGTTTTTCTTCTTTTCCTCTGTTTATGCTTTGAAAGTATTTGAAACTAACCTTAAAGGAAGCTGCTGACCAGCAGTTTTACGACTTGATTTGTTTTAAAGCCTGAATGGCTTAGGGAAATGTTTTATGGAAGATATAATCCATCCACATGGAATTAAGTCTGGAAAATTAGGTGGCATAAACCTAAAACACAAAATGTATTCTCATGACTTTCTCTTAAGCTGTTGCTTACTAAACTAATTTAATAGTGGCTCTGTATTGCTTATTGCTTATAGCTACAGTTTCTGGAAGCTAGAAGATGTTTTAAAAGTGCTTTATTCGAAAACCTTTATTAATATCATCTTTGATTTGGTTGTTAGGAATGTCTGTCTGACATAAAACTTTGATCAGCACATGGAATAGCCGTGAAGCCAGTAATAGTGTTGCTGGTTTTCCTTGCATAATGACTTCAACAGCAGTGCTGTAACATTATGTTTATCTGTGCTGTTGATTCCTCTTTATAAGTTGCTTATGAATCACTTCAGTAATGATTTTTCCCTTTCTGGCCTCAGACACAAAAACCTATCGACATCTAGGCAAGGGAAGATATTTCACAGTGCTTTGTATCATTTTGTTTCTCACAAAGACTTTTGTATGTATTTTTAAAAGTGAACCTGGTAATAGAACAGGTTTTTTGGACTCACAACTTCTAACTCTGAACAAAACCAGTGTTTATTTTACATCAGTAATGCATATATGCAGACTGAGTCCTCTGAGTTACAGATGTACCTCTGTATATAATTTTTCCACCAGTTTTTATATACTGATCACTTAGTGCTGGGACGATGTTGGGGGAACTATTAAATATGGAGAAGTGAGAATTTATTTGAAGGTAGAATTAAACAGTTGTTTGCATCTCTGTTGACTTGTCCTATGGTACCAAAGCCTTTTGAAATGCTCTGCTATGTGTTTTTCTAAATTTGGTTCTTAGATGACTTAAAAGGGGGCTAGGACAATTATGAGTAAATAATCAAGGGCTGCTGAGGGAAGTGAGGGTGGTCTGATCCCTAGATAGATCTTTCACTGAAAGAAGGCTACAACATGCTGGGGACAGTAGGCAGCACACAATACAAAACCTAGACCAACTGAGGTATTATCTGTTTGATATTCTGCCTTGAATATTTAGTTGGGCTATTTGTCTTCCTTATTTTCTTTTCTAAATATGAACATAGCCATCCTAAACCCATTTCAATGGGTAGCATACAGTTGTTTAATTACATGGAAAAGTTTCATGGATTTGTATTAATTACTTGATATTTCTATTGATTTATTTTGATAGAAAGGCTGTTACAGGCAGCATCTTAGAGGTATTGTAATGGTTTAACCCCAGCCAGCNAGTAGTGCTCAGCCTGTCCCCAGGCAGTGGTCTTCCCACCACTGTCCTTTCCCTAGTTGTATTGCTGATCATGTCATATGTTACAGGATATCCCTTTGGTCAGCTGTCTTTGGAAAGACTGACTGCAATGCTCTGAAGGCTCAACCTCAATCTGAATNCATCAAGCTTCTTGCTCACTACCATCAGTGGGATAGGGAAAAGGATCAGAATGGTAAAAGTAAGAAAACAAATGGCTTGAGATAAAATTTTAATAATTAAAAAGAAATAATNAAAAACAAGTGATGCAACTGAAAACTACTGCTCACCACCAACTGAGTAGTGCTCAGCCTGTCCCCAGGCAGTGGTCTTCCCACCACTGTCCTTTCCCTAGTTGTATTGCTGATCATGTCATATGTTACAGGATATCCCTTTGGTCAGCTGTCTTTGGAAAGACTGACTGCAATGCTCTGAAGGCTCAACCTCAATCTGAATTTGGGTTTAAGTGAGATGCAAATAATGGTTGAAAAGTGCATTGAAATGTTTTAAACATTGATCTGTTATCTGCCTTTATTCTATAGAAGCCAAATTGGTTGGGCATTTCTTAGAAACCCCCTGAATCCAGTAGCCTCTAAGAAAAACACAACTGCTGCATTGCAGAGACAGTAAAGTAAGACAGCTCCATTTCTAGTACTGCTTTGGTTGAAATTTGTTTTCTTTGAATTTAAAAGGTTTATTTTGTGTTGTTTGGGGGGGTTATTATGTTTTAAATATATCCTGAAAGAGATTACACTCTGCATCAGTATAGTCCTCATCTTTGAAGTGTTTTAATTTTGGCTCCAGTTTGTTTTATCCAGAGCTGTAAAAACTGCTTTATCTCAGGTGTGCAGTTCTCCTAGTATGTCATGAATGACATCACTATTTCAATATCAAGTTCTGAACTGTTTGAGGTCCAAATATTTTAAACAATAAAAAAGAATAAATAAAAGCTCCCAAAGTTCTGGAACAAATTATATTTTTTCAGTTGTCTTTATTTTAAATGTGCAGGGGCTATTGTCCAAATAGCTAGAGAAGAGGATGACTCATTATCTGTAGTAAAAAGGCAAGGCATATTATTGTGCTCAATCAACATGGCAACATTAAATAACTCTGTAAAACTTATTTGGTTATAGTAATTAGGATTACCTGGAAAAATGAGTAAGATATATCTGGGCCATTTAGACCACACAATTTCTCTAGGAAGAATGACATAAAATGTAGAGTCATGTATTGAGAAAATTGAAATATTCAGCAAAACAATGGTGCTTGTAACTAAATAGAGTGATACTGCTTATCTCAATGTTATTTAAAATCAATATATCAAGTTACTATTCGCTTACATTTCACTGTTGCCTTTTTGGAGCATGTATATGGATAAATTTCAAGACTTTTTTGTAATTATAGCAATTTCCACGAGGTGGTGCTGAAGCAATAAATTTGAACTTGTAATAACTAGGAGTTACCAAGCTGAATTGGAAAATTTGTCTGTCTAGCAGATGTTGTTCTCTTTCATGCTGTATCTTAAGGTTGGAATGGTGAGGTCAGGAAGGCTAATGAATTTATTATGTGGTGAAAAAGGTGCCCAAAAGGCAGAAATACCAACATTTTTTGCAGCCTAATGCCAGAGGTTTGTGTCCATTTTGACATGGAAGTCTCATCATCATTTTCATAGCTCATTGTTTGGTTGTTATTTATATGCTGTCCACTTCTGGTTAGGAGTAAAGAAACTAGCTTTCACAGAGAGAAACTGTACTAGTTGCTCTAAGCAAAATGTTAGAGAGTTCAGTAGATTTAAATAAATCTGTCATAGAAAAATACACTTGACACTGATTCACTGATCATTCAACAGTAAATAAAAAATGTAGACAGTATGATAATGCAAAGAGGCAGATGATGTGAGAGAATGGCAATGACTATAAACAAAGCAGACAGTTTGGCATAAGTGTTTTTCCCACTTTGATGAAATAGAGCATCCTTAGCTGTTTTGCTTGCTGAAGTGCTGCATCTGAGGTTTTCTTAACATCCTCTGCTAACCTCTTATTCATCTTCCCCTTCAAATTATACAGTCCATTTATAATTTAAAGTTCCCTGTGACTACTTTTAAAGAAGAGTCAAGAATTAACATTGCCAGCCGCGTTGTTGTGGTGGTTTTATACTTAACCATCAGTATGGTAAGAACCACATCTGCAGAGAAATCTTGTTTCTTCCACTTTTTTTTTTTGTCTGGTTTGTTGTTTGTTGTTTTTATGCTGTTTGTTGTTTTGTTTTTGTTTTGTTTTAATTTGTGACCTTTTTTCTTTAAATGAACTGATGAACACAAATTCTACCAAAAAAACATTGGCCTTATCTCTACTACAAGCATTGCTCTTGGCCATCGTGTGCTCAACTTAATATGATAACCACAGTTCTAGTAGATATTTTTTTGTATTTGTAACAGTAGTGTCAAGTTTAAAATACAGTATGTTTTCTTTTTTGTTCATGGCTTCTAATCTCAGGGTTCTGATATACAATTTCTATGGTTTTCTAGAAAGAAAATAGTGCAAATGGGTGTCTCTTAGTTATTTTACTTTCTGACAGCTGATAGAGCAGTAACCATCCTGTTTGAATACAGTGGAAGGGTCTGTGAATAAGGAAGTTTCATCTACTGCATTATGCAGCCATTTGGGAGTAAAGTGATGACAGATCTGTGAAAAACAAATGAACTTTCCCCCTCTACTTTTATTTATATAATGCACATGGAGGCTGCATGCTCCTGCAAGGTGTTAGGTCACAAAAGTCCTACCTACAAATGTTTGAGGATCTGAGTCCAAATTCATTGGTGGCCCATTTGTAGATATTTGGTTAAGCTGAATAGAAAGGATACAATCATTTGCAAGATTTTTTGTTTACATTCAGATGTTGAGCATTTTTATGCTGGAACAAATTTGGATGCCATACATAGATTTTTAGATTTAATACTAAATTATGTCTGTTTATTCACTGGTTCTTTGTACAGGTACATTTAATAAGAGTTTTTGTTTAGGCTGGGAAAATAATTTCTGCTACTGACTAAACTGAAATACTAATTTCTTATCCTTCTTTTAATTTTCTTATTTAAAATGAGTACCTACTGATCAAAAATAAATAAATAATTGACTGCTTAGCTAGCAATCAATAAATGCAAGAAGGAAGAGAGGAAAAATTATACTTTAGTATCTTTGCAATCCATTGTGAATATAATATAAACATTCATTATGTGCATAATGCTCCATGACTTGTCCATGCCATTTGACAATAGGTAGCAGTAATATAATAGCACCAATAGTTACAAGTCCCTTTAGCCTAGTTAATGCTTGTCATTCAGAAGCTCTGTGATTCCCTTTGTGGCTGAGATGTAGTAGAGGGAAAGATTTTATAAATCCACGTTGATTATAATTAATTTAAGTTTGAGGACCTCTTCTATTTAGGTTCTTTTTCAGAAGCATTTTTGTTAATCACTGACAAGGCTGTAGGTTTGCATTCTTGTGGATGAGAACGCAGTATGGACTGTCTCTGAGCAAAGAAGTTTCATCAAAACTTATCTCTCAGTACCTGCTCATTCTGTCTTCTAATTCCACAGTGCTGTACAAAGGTAGAGTTACAGTTTTCCCACTGGTACTGTTAAATTGCTCCATTACAGGCTCCTTTGCATCCTTCAGCATTTTAACAGCTCAAAAAAATGGTTTCTTTCACTTATCCTGTGCTCTCATAAGCTGCCTTCACGTTTGCTTTTGACCATTTTAACTATGTGTATTTGTATTTTCTTTCATCCTTTTCCAGTTCTTGTGGGCATCTGCCTTCACTGTCATGCCAGTTGAAAACTAATTAAAATGCCTAGTTGAAGTATATGCAGAGTTTACTCGGTAACTGTCTCCTGGGGGTTCACAAAGGCTGTGTGTGTATATAGGCTTTCAGCACAACCTAGCAAGAACTTGAGACCCTCTTTCTAAAATCTCAGACAGTTGTGGTATAAAGTCAGTAGTTTTAACTGAGCATTTAATTATTGCTCTGAGAGCAGCCTCCTCAGAATCAGTAAAACTTGTGGCTTAATTGCAGGTGAGAAAAGGTTGACGGAGGCTAAAAGGATCTGTGATTTATTTTTCATGTGGCAGAAAACAGCCAAAGAAAAATGAGGGCAGAAGCTTTCTGTATTTTACACTGCGGTCCATAATTTTTCTTTTGATTCATAAGAGATGAATTGTGAAAGCAGATGGAATAGAAAACACAATTCTCAATAAAAATATTGGGGTCTGTCCTTTTGTTTTCTAAAATCAGTTTAGTATCTCTGTTTCAACTAATGAAGCACAGTACCCATTTTCATTGCTTTATTTGGTTTCAGGAAGTTTCCGTTATCTAAATGAAGTGAAATTACTAATAAAATAGTTCCTATAGTAGAGAAACATTAGAGGATATGTCTTTGTAACAGAATTGGAAAAATGGTGAGGTGAATGCTGACATAAAGTACATGCTGTGAGTATTTATCACTGATCTCGGAGTGCAACAGTTTCCAAGGCCATTCAACTGTCTTGGAAAACCCTGGATAAAATTGGGTATTGGCACTGCAGCTCCTGAAAGCCAGAAAGCCCTAAAGGATCTCTCGTAAGGCCAGTAAACTCCCGCAGTGTTTTGAGTACCCAGCAGAAGCCTGGCGGTGTGGCAGAGGAGTGGGTTGGCCTTTCAAGCTATTCTCTTCCTAGTGAGCTGGTAGTAATTCTTGGAGGAAGCAGAGTAAGGCTTTTCTGTTTGCACCTTCTAATTAACAAGTGAATGTGAGTTTGTGATGGGTGGGAAGGTTCATTCTAGTTCCTGCTATATCTCCTGAAATTCTTTACAGAAGTTGCTATTGTTGACTTACTACAAAAGCAGTTGCTGAAATCTTTCATCTAGAGGGTAATTCAGGGAAACTAGCCAAGTCACAGGAACTCAGGGAAAAGGTTCCCATGTTTTTGCCACCTGAGTTCTTCACTGTTCACAAGAGTGAAAACATGTCAAGAGCTTTAAAAGACATTTTTCCTTGCGAGCATCACTTTGTCCTCTCGTTATTAGTCCTTTTTTTATTGCTTTAAGTTTTTGCAAGAAGAATTTCAAAATTATTTATTACAACAATAGCTTCCGTGGTTTAGTATTCTATCCCCTATACTGTTTTAACAGGAACAAGCCTTGGTTAATGCTTTCAAATTTCTAAATGCATTGCAGAGAGTTAAGAATTCACAAGCTGACTCTGGGTGTTTTTTGTTGGTGTTTTGGTTGTTTGTTTTTTTTTTTCCCCTGGCACTGCACAGAAAAAAACTCAAGTCATCCAGTCTGGTAACAGAACCTCCATACCTAACTTCTTTGTGCATTGACAGTTGACTGAAAGGGCATGCAGGTTCATGAATAGGTCAGCCATGCTGTTAATTCCCCTCTCAGATACTGTGAACCCTGTGGAACTTTAAAGACTGGATTAGTTTAAATTGTTTACTAAACAGGAGACTGCATTCCTCCACTTCCCTGACCCAAATGTGTCATATAACAAATATATCATACAGAGAGACATAGCAAATCACAATCATTAACGGATGTGTGAGGCTCAAAATAATTTTTCCTTTTAACAATTTAAAGCTGTCTTTGCTTTACTATCAAAAATAGACCAGCTGAAACTGTTGGTTGTCATATCAACAGATTGATTGTTACATTGTTGTCACTTTTAATTTGTAGTTTAACAATTTCTTCAGACAAAAGGTGTGCCCAGTTTAAAATTTACCCTTTACTTTCATGTTTTCTCTCTTCTTTTTAATCACTACTAACTCCCTCAGAAATTACACAAAATTATAGGTTCCCAAATGCCTCTGAGTCAGGCCTTTGAAAAGCACTCAGCTTTACTGCAGCATCCCACTCGATGGAAAGTCACACAGCTTCTACCATCCCCTTCTCTTCTACACGTAGTTTCACTTTGGTCATGGGTTATTACAGAAATCTCTTTGCCAAAGCTGTCGCTCACACAAGGCTCCCAGTTCTGTGATGTAAAGCATGTAGACCATATAGAAAGCCAATTCAATGACTAAGATACTTAGAGCTCAGAAACTGTGTTCACTTTCATCCTTTTGCAGATGTAATTTTGTTAGAACTTTTAGGCACTGAACTAGTTAATACAAATGTTACTGTCCTGCACTGAGCATACATACATGGGAGAAATGAAGACCTTGAAAAATGCTAAATCTACTGTACTGAAAAGATAAGTCATGTCTATGGTGTTACTTTTGTTCATTTTTATTTCCAAAATGTTAGAATAGAATCTAAATACCTCTTTGTAAATTAAAATTAGACCACAATTATTTCCTCAAATTTCAATAAGTAAATCTTCTGTTCATCTAATTATTGTTTACCTCAGAAAATCATATATGAGGCTATGATTGCAGAGGTAACTAAAAACTGTATTTTGTGCCTAAATATAACCACTTAAGGAAAAACTTTGCATTCTTTCTAGAGAAGTATAATTACATTCCTTCTAGGAGGAAGATTAGAAATGGTAATTCTATAAGTAGGTAGTCATTATTTTATCATTTAGTATTAGCTATAATAATGTTAGTCATGATGAACTAATGTGGTATTAATATGGATTTCATATGTACTCTCCTAGGAATGTAATTGCAATTTACCCTTTTATTCATATTCAGTCATTCTAAAGTGTTGCTGAATTAACAGATCCACTTAGTGTTAATCACTACTCACCTCGGTTTATATCAATGACAACTTGTGCTCATGAAGACCTTGTAGCACTAATAAAATTGGTGTGGAACCAAGAGATTGTAGGCATAAAAACAAAAGCAGAAAATAAACTAATAGTTTGGAAAAACATGGTTGATTTTTCCTAGTTCTTTTGCTGGGATAGAGTGAAAAGGTAAATGCTTTGCAAAGAACAGCTGGATTTGCTTGCTTTAGCCTAAGAAGAGTACTGCAGACTCTGGAGGTAGCTGTAAATCAGGAAGAAATGACTGAAATGAGGAGCAGCTTAAATAACGTGAGAAATATGAACCCTGTTTCTTTACATCCCTGCAGGGAACCCCCTGTTTTTTCTGTTGTCAGAATCTTTTTCTAATTTAGTTTGTGCATTGTTTCTTTTGATTTAAAAAAAATAGGATGGAATTTTAAGGTCTGAATGCACAGCTGAAGGGTTGTTTGCTTACTGAGGAAACTCTTTCTCTTCAAGGTTCCATTTTCCTGCTACCCTGTGATTAAAACATTATGCTGGTACTCATGAGGTATTCCTTCAGTTCCACTCAAAAGGATTTTTGTAGTACAAGTCAAATTCACTACTTTCTGATGATATTGTGAATAACAACCAAAAAAGTTGTCTCTTTGTTGTGGTAGTTTCATAATCCGCTAAGAGATGAAGCCATGTATTTCAGTAATGCTCAAGCTGTATTGTCATGAGAGCACAAATGAATGCCCAGGACTGCTAGCAGAGAGTCTAGGATGTGTCAGCACAGGATTTGTGGGATGGACATTTACTGATTGGAATAAAGATTAGTGTTTATTGGTTTTTTAATTCAGGTTGAAAAGAGAAATGCCTCCTGCATAATCCCAAAATCATCTAGAAATACTGTTCTGTCTTTTGTGCAGGCATAAAATAATATTAAATTTATGCTGTAAGTCTTTGAGTGTAACTATTTTGTTGGTTTGGTTGGGTTTTGTTGTTTTTGTTTGGGGTTTTTTTGTTGCTGTTGGAGGTTGATAAAATCTAGTCAAACCAGCTCCAAACTCCATGAACTATAAGAAATTTTGTGCTAGGAGAATTTGGCTCATAACTCTCTGTAAAGAATTTATGAGAAGGTGTCAAAATGGTGACCTATTAATAACAATGAGATTAAAAAAAAAAAAAGAAATAAAAACAGCACAGCAAATTTTTTCTGCTGTCATGAGCTCTGAATTGTGACTCAGACTTTTCAAGCTGCCATTGCTGCTGCTCTTAATCAAGTATAACCAGAGCAAAAAGATATTAATAGGATGAAAGGACAATATGCTGAAGTCACTGCACAGGAAAAGCAAAAGTGTCAGCGAGAGCTAGCAGTCCTGAAGACCATTTTCCAATTTAATGCTTTTGGTTCAGAGGGCAACATAATATTTGGCTACATGGACAAAATAAATTGATTTAACCAGTCATGTTGAGAAATATAACATTGTTTGAAAGGTGGAACTAATCTAGCAGAATATAAAGGAATATGGTAAACCCAACAGTGAGTCCTGTAACGAATACTGGTTGTCATTTGGAAATATTTTCCTAGAAGGCAGTGTGTTAGTGCAGGAAGCACAGACTAAATTCCACAGTTGGCACTTGAAGTCAGATGGGACAGTTATAATAATGGTTTCTGGCTTTATAAGCTAGGATTATTTTTGTTTACCTTTCTATAAATGTAATCAGTACCAATTTCTAGATGTTTTTGTAGTTCAAACTTCTGAAGAAGCTTTCCTATATGTAGACATAAATATCATTGGTTATTTTAAAGCACTTCAGGACACATCCAGTAAATGTTTAAGCAGGTACTGCAATATTATTATGCATCTGGTAGTATTAAAGTACAGGATTAAGAATGCAGATATGTTGCATAGCAGATGATTAGAAGAGGATGAAAAATCTTCAGGAGCCTTCAAGAGATAATGAGTAGGAAATGTTTTAACTTGGAGACTGTACCAGAGATTCAAAGCTACCTTTGACATAAATGGATCCTGAATCCACATTGCTCTCTTTCATTTTGCCACTTGTTTGTTATCTCGACAGTGTTCACAGTCACCACTTAATGCACACTTGCAACTATTCATTTCAATACTGACAATGACAAATGCCTATAAAATAAATTTTTTCTCGTTTGAAAACCTATCAAGATAGTACTTTCTGATTCTTATTAGTAAGTTCTTTCTGAACCATATTAGGTTTTGTTCCACACTTTTGCATTTAAAGTAACTGAGTGTGGATTGCAAACCAAGGTTTGCCTAAAAAAAACCCAACCCCAAGTCGGTGTTCCTGTAGGCAGCTGAAATCTCAGTATTGTATTAGTTGCCAAAACACTGTTCAGAATCAGATTCCTTTATAGATTTGTAAACAGTTGATAAATATATTGTATTGAGACAAAACTACGTTGTGATTCAGATCTGTAGTCTCGCTTTATTTTAAGAATACAGCTGATTTTGAGTGACAGTAATTTGAGTTCAAATGCTTTAAAATGCTTTAAAAGTAAATATTTTATAACACTTGTTTCTGGTTATGCAAAGTCTGGTTGTATCCAGAGTCTAGCAGACTCAAACTACAAAACTATTAACAGTATATTATGATTCAGTTTCGTACTATGGAACTTTGGCAGCATCTGTAATTTCATGTCAAAATGAAATTGCTGCTACTCAGGAAAGCCTGGCAGATTTTTTTTTTTTTTTTTTTTTTTTTTTGAGAAAGGAATTAAAAAAAAAGCCTTTGAATGCAGCAGTAATTACCATTTGATTTTATTGTAAAGGCTACCAATAAGAAGATTTTGAACTAATAATCTTATAATTAATACTACTTAAAAGGAGAAAGGATTGTAAGGGAGCTCATCATTAGCTGTAGAGATGAGAAATGTAGTTCCTAATGTCAGGTCCTACTGTGGCTGAACGGTAGCTGAACATAGCAGAGTAGTATGTGGTGTGTTAACTGGAGTGAGGTACTTAGATACCACGTCCTGTCAGCAAACTGAGGAATATAAACTAGCTGCTACTAGAGCTACTAACCAGTTTCCTTTCTATACGCATGGGCAAGTTGACATGGAAATTTATTCTAATGTGTCAAACCAGTTTCAAGTGGTTTGTAGAATTTTAGTGGATATTGTGCTGTTTTCTTAATTAGGTTGAGCTTAAAAAAAAATCCCAATAAAGCCAAAAACCAAATTAATCTCAGTCTTTCAAACATCTGCAAATATTTTAGAATGTTTAATTGTTTATCTTTAAATGAAAATTTGCTTTTAGATTTATTGTTAGAAAAGACCCTCAATAAAATATTTGATTAGTTGAGTTAGTGTTTCTTCAGTGTCTATTTCTACTCACAGTTTCAGTGGGAAATACATTTGGCTCTTTTCCCATAATCAATATAATCTCTTGAGTTCAGTTTCAAAATCAGCTGCAGAGACTAACAATTAGAGGTTAGTAGACTTAATAGATTTTATAAGAAGCAATTATGTCATTAACAAATTATCAAGTTATCAAGCTGTCTCATAGCGATAATGGAGAAAAAGCTGAACGCTGCTGACTGTACAGAAAGAGATGTGTCTAAGATAGGAAGAACATGTTACTAATTGAAGGGAGTTATACAGAGTCAACCTTTAGAGCTTAGTGATGCTGGAGTCAGGTGCTATATCTAATAATGGATTTTAAAAGCAAAACATAGAGATTCTATTTTGATATCTAAATAAGAGCTTAGGTGGACTACAGGCATTTAAATCTAGCCTTTCTCTATTAAAAAAACCTTCCATTGCTATTGCCTAACAATTATTAATATTATTTACCTGCTTCTCTGGCATAGAATGAGGTACCTTCTGTGGAAAGCTGTAGAATCTAAGCTATGGCCTACTTATCTGTGTTACATTCAGCAGTGTTCAGGTAGACTCTGTGCTTGGATTTTGCCCTGCCAATGGAGCTTGAGATTTTTTTTCATTCATGCTGATACAGTGACTTTTGAAGGAGTTGGCAAGGGTAGTTGTCTCAAGGAAGCAGTGTCACCCAATGGCACATTTCAATTGGTATCTTAGTGGGTTTTTTCTATTTCTCAGTTGTCCATAAATCTGTCCCTAACCATCTGAAAACCTGGATGTGATGCCTTTCAAGGAGACAGAATGAGTGGGTTTCAGACTTTCAGTTACAGCAAGGATGTGAATTTTCTCTTCCACTTTGAGTAATGCAACAGCTGCTATTTTAAAGGTCAGCACCTCATATACAAGTTCCCACACTGTAAATGAAGAAAACAAACCTTGTTTGGTTCTTTAAATGATGGGATTTTGGGTGTGACAAATCAGACCCCAAGTGGTCGAATTTGTCTCCCTAACATCCTGAATAAAACTGCTAAGAAGCAGGAGTTAGGAACAAGCTCTGGCCCCAGAACTATCCTCTGTGCTAGATCTTTGTGGGCTTACAAGCAGCACTTCTGCTCTTCAGTCTGCATGCTGTTCTCTTCTGTCCAGAAGTGTCCAGCTTTCACACTTGCAAATGAACAAAGGTACCTCGTTGAGCCTTTGTATTGCAACCACAGACAGAGGTCTACCCCTCATTATACTATTGGTTCTGGTTCCCAATGTAATTATTAAGTGGTGAAATTTGTTGACTTTCTTTAAAAAATTTCAATCACTTGTTTTTACTACCCTAGAAATTATCTAGAAAAGCCAAGCTGATATTTCAGCTCTGTAACTTCTGCTTACAATGGAAGGGCAATTTTGACTGTTCTGGAATAAGGTCTTTGGTAGGACTAAGCCACTTGAAAAGAATTGACTAAAACTGCTTGAGTGTGTTTGCTCTGCAAATTCATACACTTCAATGAGCACTGTAAGATTTTCAGTCTCTACCAACTGTAAAGATTAAATTGTTTTCAGATACAGTATGGAAAAATAAATATTGTATGTGTCATATTTTGTTATATCCCAAGATATGCAAATATCTAAAATAAGAACCATGTTAAGCTGTGTGACTTCTGTCACATAGCTTAGCTGTCAGCATTAAAAGAAAGAAAATTACACAGTTATCATCCATACCATGGGATATTCCAGTTCCTAGCCCATGACTGTACACAAAGCAGAGGAAGGAGAAATATGAAATGCCATTTAAGGTAGAAAAGGAACAATACGTTGTAAAATGCCTGCTCTAAGTGGCTAAACATCATCTAAGCAACCGAAGCCAGACAGTTGTATCTTTAATAATTATACAGGCTATGTCAAAAGGAGGATAAATTACAGGAGCAAACTAAAGAATGTCTGAGTTTCTAATTCTTACAGCTAAGTATAATTTCAGAAATTTTGCATTTGGTCATTTTATCCTTTTGAAACTTTATCTATGTTATCCATAGTTGTTACAGAATAATTCATTGTAGGAATGTTCTGTATGGATTCAACACTTCTTATAATTCAGGTTCTGAATTCAAGTAGCTGAAGCAAGTTGCTGTGCTTCAAAAGACTAAAGATATCCATGGCACAACTGGATGCTCCCCTATTAAACTTTATTACTCGTAGTTCTAAAGAGCTGGTAATGCAACTCGCTGAAGTTAGGAGCAATGGCAAAAGTGAGACTCTCACAGGGTATTCTTCAGTGTAGTAGAGAACACTGTAATTCTTTTCCAGAACCCAGTGAAGACTGCTTTGCAGTTCATTGTTCCCATCTCTCTCTCTGATTTCCAATTATGCTAAATTACACAGCACTACATATAAGAACTTATGGTTTTTTCTAATAACTGCATTTTTTAGTTTGTACTTATTTTTTTCTTTTAGAAATTTTATTCTTTTCATTTTAATAGGTAAAAACTACTACAAAGTTTCAAGTAATGGTTTACACGTGTTCTCTAGGTGTATTGCAAGTGATTCATTCAAGCTAAATATATGATACAGCTAACATCTAGTAAAATTACAAGTATTTATATAACTTTGAAGAGTATTAAAGCTACTTAATCTTGAGTGACATCAATATGGACCCAATTAGCACAGTTTACAGCAGCTTCATAATTCAAAAGAATGTGATCATTCAGCTGGAAGCGTATTTGACAGAAACTCCATAGTCATGAAGGTAAAAGCTTGCAAGATCACCCAGTAGGATGGAGAAGCTGTCATTCTTTTATCAGTGCTGTTGAATACTAATGTCAAGGTCAAAGGAGTGTAATTTTAGGCTGCCAAAATATTGTTGGATTTGATCCGCTAGCCATGTTTAAAAAGAAAGTAGCAAAATAAAAATGGATGTACAACTTTGATATGATAGCTAGAAAGTTTCTGGTGCTCCCTCACTGCAAATTTTCTGAATCATTCACTGCTTTGATTGGCACTTATGTATGTATTTTTTTCTAATTCTAATATTTGCTTTAAATATAATTCTTCTTGTCTAACATAAAATTGCAGCAGAATATATATTTTACAAATTCTCCATGTCATTTTAAATGCTGACGTGGGTGACTTTGTGTTCAAAATATGTCATAATTAGAGCAAAGATTTGGATGTAAAAATATCTAAATGCTTACTTTAGAGATTGGCACGTATAATAAAATGATAGATTTGTCTTTACTTACACTTTTCATCTACATAGCTTCATCATACTAAGCAGGGTTTCTCACTGCTGTCTCCATCTAATAAGCACATGTAGAGAAGATGGACCTAAGCTATTCTCAGAGTAATCTTCTGAATCATAAAAGCATGAGAGGCAAGGACCGCAGCTTTCAACAAGGCAAATTCTTACTCAATATAAGGAAAACCAGATTCCCAGGGAGGATTGTCAAGCATTGCAGCAGGCCATTCAGAGAGGCTATTAAATTTTTATCCTTGGAGATACTCAGAGCCCAGTTGAGTTCGCAAGGTGTCCTGAGCAAGCAGATTTGATGTGTGTCTGATTTGTGTAGGTAGGCTTGACCAGATCACTTCCACACTTCCATTCTTCCTTCCCAACATTCCATGATTCTGTCATTGTCACTTTGATAAAACAGTTCCTTATGTAATTGATATAACATTTTAGAAGGTATCAAGTATGTATACTTTTGAAAATGCTTAAGAGGCTTTTGTAGTCCTAAGGTTATGAAACATAGGAACCTTTTTGTAAACATCTTTTTGTGAAAGAGTAACTCTCTTCCACGTCACCCTTCAGGAAGTTTAGCTTTAATTGCCAAGTTCACACTGCTTCCTTGCTGATGTCTGCATCTATCTTTATTAACATCTTCACTTCTCTATCCAACCAGAAGAGTTCCCAAAATAAATGAGCTAAATCTATAAGCTGATATTGCTGAAGTAGTTTAAATCTTTACATTATTATAACGTAAATTTGTTTTTTTAACTTTCTAAACAGGGAAGTTCTAGAAAAGCAAAATGATGCAACCTCTTATTTTCATCAAGTAGATACGTTTGGGTTTTTTAGTTCAGTTTTAGGATTTTATTTAAGTGCTTTTTTGGTTTTGATTGATTTTACATTACATGAATATGTCAATGAGCAGTGGCAAACAATACCTCAGTAGGATTGCTTTTCAGATCCAGATACATCTTTGAAAGATGTCGAAAATGACATGTTTGCAGCAAAATATACATGGCCGGGTGAACTTCTCTGGTACTGCGCCTCAGTAATTTTAATACAGAAACCAAAGCCTTTGCTCTGATAAACTAGACATGTTCCTAAAATATATTTATTAAAATGAAATATTCAAACATTCCAAAGAGCAAGTATACATACAGCAAATGTATTCTTTTCCTCCTGTGCATGGTTAACTTTCATTCATATTAATGGAGTTATGAACATGCTTCAAGCAGAGAAGAGTATAATTTTTAAAACCTGTCTATTGAATATTTGGTTTGGTTAAATTTATGTTGTCTGTTTACTACAGTAGGGAGAAATAGTTGCTGGAAGGTAATGTTTCTTTTGAGTTTAACTCTTTTATGAATATCCTTATCTCTATATTCACTAGTGAGTATTTTGAGAAATGTTTTTAGAGCCTTGAGAATATTTGAGTAAAGATAACTATATTTCATTTTAATAATTAAAATCTTTTATACAACAGAACTCTACTATCTGACATTTTTTGCTTGTTTTTTTTCCTTTATCATACAAGTCCTTTTCTACAAAAAGAACGAGTGGAGTTTATGCAGCTCTAAATCAAGTGTGCTGATCCCCAGTACCTTTAAAAGATATTTATTGACACCAAATTAAGAATATTTCTTCTACTTTTTTGTATAGCATTTTTAAGAAAAATCATTTAAAAAACCCCAACCTAGTCAACTGTGTATAAAGATTGAAAAAAAATATTGATGTAATTTGAAACTTAAGTCATAAGCTAAGATTGCTTATATGCAGTAAAAACCAGTCACAACTGTTGGCAAAATCGTGTATGTTCTCCACATTGCCCGGCCACATTCATAGTAGAAGCCTAATAGTTGAAGACAAAATAGTCTTTTCAAAAGAGTTCTTATGTTGAAAAAGCTCTTTAGCCAAAACATTATTATGCTGGTGTTCTCAATTTGTTTGAAAACAAACTTGTTACATTATGAAGTACTGAGGCATTTTCTGAACAGCTGACTGCGCGTGTTTGTGTGTTATGGTTTTCCTGTCTGAGATCAAATTCACCAAATCCTCAGGTTTTACATGTAGCTGAAATACGTGTGTAATAATACAATTCATATTTTATGATAGTCCTCAAAACTGTACACTTTAGGTATCTACGTTGAAACTTTAGTGATATTTTGAATATTGGATAGGCATCAAATTCTCACATGCTTTGTGAGACAGTCTCAAAAGAATCTTTGTAACAGGCAGTGCACGTGTTATACTGCTTTCAAATGCAGTTACGTGTTTAAATGAGTTGAGGGAAAAGAAAACTATGACTCAAAGGACTTTGTTCTATTGAAAACATAGCAGAGTTAGTATATCCATATCCTTTCAATTCACAGGATCTTAATAGGATTCTATAATTACTCTAAATTCCTTTGTTTTTCTGCAGAGAAGTGACTTCATACATGCCTAGCACCGTGCAGTAGCTTTTTTATTAGTTCCAGATCCCTAGCTGATCTCAGAAATGGTGATACTCTGGAATAAGGTGTTTATCATTTAAGTGTACCTCATTTGTATAAATTCAGTGCTTTCATACTTAGTGGTTAACAAACAAGCAATCTCTAACATATTTTCATATGTTCAGCTTGCACTTCTGTTCTCTTTGGAAAGAAATATGACTTCTGGTTCTAAAGGTAAACTTTAATGGAAAATATTTCGGTCATTTCAGTTTGTTTTCAGTAATTTAAGGTCACTGTTACCTCTGAAAATCTGAGGTGGTTAAACATACAGCATGGATGATCCATGGATGATCCTTTGGCACAGTACATCTGATAGTGGCTGTTTATATGTGCAATAAAATCCTGATCAATCTCTGACACTTACTAGAGAGTCCCTGCTGTGTCAAAATGTGTACTGTAATAGCATTTGCACATTTGTTTCCCCTAAGAGTTCAATATGCTGCTTCACAGGAGCAAAGAAAATTAGAAATAACATCGCAGACACTCTGATAGAAATAAATAAAGCAGCAATTTGTAAACTCTTCCAGTCAGATCTTTTATATATGAATGCAGGAGTCTCTGTGCATAGGTATAATGTGAATATAACTAAGTATGATTATTTTTATATCTTGTGTGTCTAAACACAGTTAATTTTACAAATTACTATTTAAATTGTAAGAACCTGACCTTTGTCACTATTACCAATATCTGGCTATTGGTAGATATCAAGAGATACCACTTAGTACACATTTACCTTTTAGAAGCTGGGTTTTTTCCCCCCTATTTTAAGCCTTTCAATTGAAAGACTACAGTTTATTAATCATGTTGTGAAAAATAATCCACTGAATTTTAATAGGACATTAATGGGCAAAATCACCAGATCATCACTGATTTTACCTCTTTAGCTGGCAGACAGGTAATGCAGTTCACTGGGATATGTGAACATACAGAAAATAAATAGAGAGGGCATACAGCTGTTAACCACTGCAGAAGAATAGAAATTAACCAATGGGAGAGGATAAAAGGTGGAAAAGGACAGAGAAAATTCCTTAGGGGAAAAGAAATTCAAAATGCTGTATTCTAGTATCAGCCCAAATTAAACTATAGGAACCATGTGTAAGGTTCCTCCATCCCACACAGCATCAGTTACTTCTTCTGAATTTTCTCTGACATTTGAAGCTGATTATTGAAATTGAAGAAGCTTAAGTATATCCAATGTCCTTAAAGTAATTCCCTCATGCAATTTATTTTAGTCAAAATGTGCTGGGGTCCAGTGAGGTACAAGAAGAGCCATTTAAAGATATATTTGATATCTTCCACGTCCTAATAGGGTTGATTTCTATGCAACTGAAGTTTAGAGAAGTGCTTATTTCCACTGCTAAAAAGGGGAATTTGTATATGGACTCTCTTTTTGGGTTTCTCCTTTTTTTTAATCTCACTTAATGTCATGCTTCAAAATCTGGCCTCATAATCATGATTTCTAAACATGTAAATTTTCATAGTATGAAGTATTACCAAACTTCTACTAAGAAACCATTTTACTACGTGAATCCCATCCAGCTGAAGACAAGTATCCCCTGAACTGTGCCATCATCTTTCTGTACTTCTTTGTAGTACATCCTGAGTCATTTACATATTATAAATAAATAAAACCCTAATGTCACAATCTTTTTTTTATTTTTTTTCAAAAACAGTACAATTGATTAAAATCTTCACAAGTAGGATCAGCTTTCTAGAATTATGGCTTACAGTGGGGAAAAGCTGTGTCTCTACTTGTAGGCTATTGCTGTTGCACCAGGTTATTGCTACTGATAAAGACCCAGCTGCATGGCACACATTTAAAATAATGTGAAACTGTTATAGTTAGCCTCCCACAGAAATTTGATTTAAAAACCCCACAACTAATGTATTTAATAAGGTAATCTTGACAACAGTATTTTCAACATTGCATGTGGTGCAAGCTTCTGTCAGGCTGTGTATGAGTAGCAAACGGGCATAAGTTTGTGTATTTCTGGGAACTAGTATACAATTCCTAGCTTTTTAGTTGCAAAATATCCCACATTTCTTTCTTTCCTAGTGAGCTACTTGTAGGGATTGTTGGTCCCTTGCCTTTACGCTGCAGAGAGAACACAGGGGAATGCTGTCCTAGAAAAGGCTGGAATATTCTACTACAAAATCCTTATAGAGTGTTCACATTTCTTTGGGGCTTGCTTTGTTTGGTTGGTTTTGGTTTGTGTTGGGTGGGTTGTGTTGGATGGTTGGGGTTTTTTGTGCATTTTTTGTTTGGTTGGTTTGTTTGTTAGTGGTTGGTTTGTTGGGGTTTTTTTGGCTTTTTGTCACTTTTTCTCAGTAGCACAACTTCACTCTGTGGTTTCTTTCTTTGCTAATTTAGTTTAACCGTTTTTATTGAACTTTGTGAGGCTATTTTCCACTACCTTTTTTCTATACCAAGTTAAGGAAAAAATGCTGGAAAAGGCTTCTCTGAATGCTGAGTTACAGGCCTCTGTGACTTAGGAGTGGGTTGATTTTTTGTTTTAAATCTTTTGGTGACAATCTTCAAGTTTTAAGTGAGGATAATGAAGGACAATTGAAAGGAAACTGCTATCAAAATATTTTTACATAAAATGCACACACATAAATTGTATGTTTGCAGTCATTACTAGGAATTTTATCAAGACTTTAAATGGTACTTTTTTAGCAGATGGATCACAAGAAGACTTCACTATCATGTGTATACAGCCTGTGGGCAATGACCTAATTATTCCTATGGGAGTCACAGTCATACCTCCTTTCTATATATTTGGAGTACTCCCTAACACTTACTGTTTTCCAATCATGCTTTCTGAGGAAGGGGAAGTTTTCCTTTTTAACACATTATGGTTGGTTTATTTACTAAGCTGTGCTTTACAAAGTGCTTTGCACCATTGCACTTCAGTCCAGGGTGCTACAGAGTAGTTTTTCTGTGATCAGCAAAGCATTAAGTAATGTAATATTTGGCTGTTGAGACCTTTCATTGTCTAAAATAAATTTATCGTGACAATGAGCAGAGATAGAACTTGAGGGTGGCACCTGCTAATAGAATATTATTAAATTAATGTGCATGTCTTACTATCTAAAATTATCTACAGTTGCTTCCAGAAACACAGCAAAATTTGTTCAAACTGTATTTTGTGCACTCGCTAGCAGTTTGAAAGACCTTTCAAATGCACTTTCCATAAATATGTGATTACAGTTAATTTAAAACCAGTAAATCTAGATTAAAATAATCAGTTAAATCCAGAATTATTTTAAGTGAATTCACAGAACTGAATCAGACCTATTTCAATGAAAAAGCAAATAAAATACTCAGCTCATGTTGAAGGGAAAGGCAAATCTCACTAGAACCTGCATCTCCTCTCCTTTCCTACAAGTCATAACACATTCAGACTTTTTCTGTGTTGATTTAGTTCTACTTTGTATGCAATATATAAATTTATCTAAGTTATATTAATTAGAACATAGGTTTCCTATGTAAATTGCTTCAACAAACAGGGAATAGAATATTTTTTACTGTCTCTGGCTCATTTAGTATATGAATATTTATTAGAAGTAGCAAAAAGTTTAATTGGGAGAGACAAAAACATACTTGTCAACAAACTCTCTACATTATTACAGTTAAGTGATTTCCTGGGAGATAGGGGCTAAATAACCCTCAGGTAGAACTCAGAAGTGAAGGTGAGATTTCCATGTAATGGGTGATTCTTTGAAGAACGATGTTACCAAGCAAAAAGCGAAGAACACAGTAGTGGTATCTTTTTCTCCCTCTTCCTGTGAATAGCATCTGTGTTTGTTTACCATGCCAGTGAAACAAATGAGGGAAAAAAAAATAAATTTGATTTTCTTTCAGCTGTAAATTACTGAGGAAATATGTGCAAACCATAGTCACAGTCAGGTTTTGCCAAGAGATGTTGGATTCCCCTGCTCTTTGTAGGGAGAATTCCTCTACACAAATCTAACAAATTCTTTCTCTTTGACAACAAGACACATTTTCCCTAAATAAAATAAACCAGGATATTTTAAAAGTATAAGTAATTACAGAGAAATATTCAAAAGCACTGTTAAAGTCCTAGAGGAGAAAAAAAAAAAAATCTGTAAAGATGATTAATGGTTATCAGCCAGAAAATAAGTGTTTTTAAGCTCTGTCAACTTTGCTTTTCTAATGAGGACTTAACTGCTCCTAAAGCAAAGCCTTTATCCAAGCTGTGTTTTGTATTTCATTTAGTTAATGCTTTGTACAGACACAGTTACTGTCATCATAACCTTTCAGTTCTTGTGTTTTGGCATCTCACAGATTTTGTATGTAAGTTTGAGGCTCAAGAGATGCAGATTTAGCCCTTATGTCCAAGTACAATTTAATGTGTGACGCAGAGCCATAGAACCCCTCTCAGACTTGCTTATTGTTGCAAAGAGAGCCTTTGTAATTACCAAGGGATTATGTCAGAGTAGGAAAGACTTTGAAAGCAGCTTTCTTGCTGATCAGGAATGTGTTCCGCATAAACTCTGAAACAATCAGCTAGAGTAGTGAAGCAGAAGTATATTAAAATGTGAAGAGTTCACTGAAAAGGTCCTGATAGAAAGTCCTAATTAAAGAAATAACAACTGACGTTAAAGATTGTGAAATATTCTTTCTTCAAAAGGCCTGAGGAGGACTCGAAATGAGATAACACAAAACCAGTGCTTTTGTTCCTCTTTTTTTCTCAGCAACAGAAGTAATGAAAATTGAGTTTAATGGTACATAAATAAAAATAATTAAATGAAAGCTAGACGTAGTGGTACATTACCTGAATTAATATACAAGATTAAGAGACCAATAACCCAGAAATAATTTAGTTACTTTTCTGTTTTTATGTAAATTAGTGAACAATTTTATATAAGAATATGGTATAGTGTAGCACCAAACTACTTATTATATTGGATCTGACTTCTTAATTATTTTTTCTCTGATTATTTAGTCACTAAGGATCACTGTATTGTTTCTGAACTAATTGCTATCAAAAAAGGCTGTATATTAAGCCATGAAGTTTTGCTTTATCAGAGTTAAAAGCTAACAAAAGAAATACAATATTTTATTGCATTATGTGATGAAAATAGTCTCCATCAATGTTGTAAATGCTATTTCTTTTATGTTTGCTTGGTTGTTTTTTTGTTATTTATTTATGGTATATTTGTGTGCCCTAATCCTGATCATAGAGGATTCAGTGATAAATTTTCTCTTCCGTGATGGAAGCTTCTTTGGCCTGCATTGAGTCATCCAGTAATGCTTTTTTCTCAGTGATGCTGGACTAAAAGCAAGTTAAGGTGAATTATCATTCAGGAGTTATCAGGTAGAAAAAATAATACAGTGCTTTTGGAAAATTATATCTATAAATGTAACTAATACAATTCTAAACTGATTTTTTTACCTAAGTAATTAGCAAAACCTGAATCTTATTCCAGTTTGCTTATCTATAGAATGAATTAACATACTTCCATTGTAGGAGTATTTCTGAATAACATCAGAAGAAATGTGGGGTTTGGGTTTTTTTCTAAACATCAGCATACATGTTCAAAAAAGTGCTGAAGTCCATTTGACCATAATTTTCTTTTGTGAAATATTTGTTACATAGTTGAAAGGAAAATTCTAGAAATAGATCATGTTATTGTTTGTGACAGCACCTCTAGACCATGGTGTTTTTATCGGTAGTCAGTGACCTGTTGAAATAACCAATAAAACCTAAATAACACATTCCACTGTTATTGATACTGACACCTGCTCCATCTGTTAGTCATATCCATATCCCACAGAGTACTGGTGTTCATTTAATAGTTGTCCCATGAACATATCTGAGACAGACACAGCGTAAGTTTTATTAGGATGCATCATTTACTATTACAAATCTAAATATTTGCATCAAAGCAGAGTCATATTAAGATGATTATATTTTTATTGGAGTTGGATGAAAATTAGGAATTTCCTGCACTAAGTCTTTTGCCTTTCTCCCACCCAAAATTTTAATTGAAAAATGCATGAATTTTCATAATTGGAAAAGATGTTTTACTCTATTGGAATGTTGTGGGGAGAATGGAACATGGGAAATATTAAAAGTTAGACTTCCCATGAGAAGCAAAATTTATGCAAATAAGCATGTTCATTGGCAAAAAGCTAGATTGAAAAAATCCTAATTTACCTTTGTTATTATTGGGCAAAATAGAAAAGATGGTATTATTAAACCAAGCACTGTATGAACGCAGCAGCATGTTCTTCCATTCCTGTTCAGAACTAGTGTTTGTGTGTGCTGTGGGGAGATGTAGAACAATGGGCATTAATATTGTATAGCAGTGGCTAAGAATGAACATTTCTGAGTATTTGGCATTTATATCATCAGCAGATGGAACAACTGAAATAATTAAGCTAAAAATGTTCCTTTATCCAAAGTTGTGCTGTATTTCTAACTCAACTTCTCAGATTTACCAGCCTTTTGCTGTTGAAACACGCTTTCTTTTTGAGAGATTTCCATGCAGTTAACTTATCATTGATATTCCTGGAGCTTCTGAATGCTGTCAGAAAACTATGAAGGTTTTAGGAGTAAAATAGTGAAAATGAAAGAAAAGTAAGATTTAAATGACATAGGTGAATTATGCTTTGTTGAAATTTAAGCAACAAAAAATCTGTGTATAATCTTCAGGAAAGCAAATGAATTGGTCAGTGCTAATGGCAAATTTTGGTGAAAACAGGTTCTTAGGTCAGTGCTGATGGCAAGTAGTCAGGAATTCAGGTATACTTTTCTGTTATTCTGATTTATTTTTTTCATAAAACAGTTTCAAATTTGTTTGGAGGCTGTATAGAATAAAAAAATATAGAATACTTTATTAAAACAAGAGGCTTATACTCATGATGTCAGAAATTCAAATCTAATTTTGCCAGATGATCCATACTAACTTTGTGTCAGTATTTCCAAAACAAGAAAAAAAACCATGACCCCATGCTAAAAACTATGATGAATGTACCCTGCACAGTGTGAAATGTTACCTTAATAGAGCTTCTGCTGTAATATCTTCCTCTCACTCCACGAGTTCTGAGAATGTAATTTATAAAATAGTTCTTAAATGGCAGTCAATCCTACCTCCAGACAGGCTATTAGTGTATATTACATACATGTATGTCCTGCTTTGAGTGAGAACAGAACTAATTCTGTTCAGTGAGTTTACTTTTCAGCTCAGTCTCTTAACTGCACTTTCTGATGTGAGCAGCCTATTCTCACAGACAGTGTCTGCTGCCAGCAGTGGTAACACCCCATGGTTAGAGTTACTACCAGTTGTCCAGACCAAGGACACTGTTGGGTCTTGTGTACCATGCTGTGGGGTGCAGAAAGTAAAAGGTGGCACCTGCAGGCAGGAGGGAACAGGACAGGTGACCCCAAACTGACCAGCAAAGGATTCCATCCCAGATATGTCATATTTGGTATAAAGCTGAGGGATCATGAGGGTCAAGCTCAGATCGGCTCTTCCAGCTTTTTGCTTGCTTCTTCAATGGCCAGCATCTGAGGAGACTCTGTCAAATACCTGAATACATTACTGGTGGATAAATTGATCATTTATATTTTAAAACCACTGTTAACCACTTTTTTTTTCAAATTAAGGCTAAATGTGGAATGCCTTTCCCCTTTCCAAGAATAGAGTCGCAAACTAGGAATGAGGAGAACTGCTTTACTGCTTCATCTTCCTCTCTCCACCCGCTCACCTCTACCCCCACAAAGCTGAAGACCTCAACATGTGGTTTTGGTTTTTTTAATCGCACTAACTGCTCTAGATAGGAGACTAGGCTTCAACTCCTTCCCCCAGCTGAGACTTAAACCCTTTTCTACCTTCCAGTGGAATTATCTAGCCACTGGATATTCTGCAGTGGTATACTCTCACCTGAACTATTTGAACTGCTGCTTTGACCTAGCTGTGTGCCTCCCAAATGAATGCTTTAACCACCAGACCAAAGAGTCATCCTCTCTCTTTGACTCAGTATTTAAGTAATCCATGCAGAACAACTTTTTCCATGGGGATTGAGAGAAGCCAGTTATAGATTTCTCACTGGTTTAAGAACTCTTCTGGGAAAATGAAAATGTGGGTTCAAGAATGTGCAGACAAATAGGGTCTTGAACCTGATTGTCCCACATTGTGTATCAGATGAGGCCCTAACCATGAAGCTATTTAATAAATGAAGAGAGGGGGATTCTCTTTACTTCCATGAATGATTTACAAAGACTATGAAAACCGAACTTTTCATTTCCAGTTCTTTAGTTTTATGTTTAAACAGTTTCTGTAGAATTGCCTATATCTCTGGCAAGGGTACAGATTAATGACTGGACAAAAATACTCATTTTAGAAAAGATGCATAACTCTTCTCCACACTTTTTTCCCTAAATATTTCTGCCCGTCCCAAATGAAATCAAAGTATGTTTTTAATTTTCAATTAATGCAAAATTTTGTTTATCTGGGGGAGAGGGAGTGGAGGAGGGGGAAGATGACTGATTTTTTTTAATGCCACTTTTGTTAAAGCATCTACTTGAAAAACTCTTACTACACAAAGCCCTGTTACATGTGTTTCCATACTTCCTAATCCAACATCATGTACTGAACTAGGATGCACTTGATGATGAGGTGCCTCTTGCTTTCTGCTTCAAGACATCTCTGTCTTGTTGAGTCAAGCCTGCTCTGGAGCCTTCTGTATTTCTCTGTATTTTTTTTAATATATTATTTAGTAGATCTAATAAATCTCCAGGTAAATGAATGAGGCTTTTCAAAAGGATTTTTCAATCTTGTAGGTATTCCTACAATTCGACTAATAATGATTACTGCTTGAGTTAAGGTAAGTTTTCAGATATGGACTACTGAAGCACACAGATTTTGTGTGAAATTATGCTTAGACTCTACAGGATGTCCTTTTGCTCATGAAAAATGTTTAGAAAGTCTGGTTTTATGTTCTTGCTGAAATAATAAATTATTTAGGTCTCAAGCAAGAAAGTGGGAATATATGACAAGTGCAATTTTTAATAAACTATTTCTAACTAGACCTTTTTTATTTGATTTGCATAAAGCAGACAAATGCTCACTCTTTGTAGAACTGATATACTGCACTTAAAATCGTGGAGATTTTTTCTTTTGTACTTACACTTTTTTTCACTTTTCCTATAAAAATGTGGCAAAATCCACATTCACCTGAAGCATAACTATGTATAGTAGAACTGAAACTTCTGTTATGTGGTCCCCATCTGAATGTCACACCAAGGCCGCTTAAGTCACTTCAGCACCAGTTAGAGATGTTTAGAAGCACTTCTTCTGAGTACTTTAATTGTTCATCAAGACCTAACCCTTTGAACATTGCTTTAGGCATTTTGGCTCTGCTCTGAGTCACTGAAGCAAAATTGAAGCATCTGGATGCAGTGTCAAAATAGCCCAGGCAGTTTCAGTGCAGCACCCAAGTGGATAATCTCAACACAGAATACAAACACTGCATTAGTGATTGCCGGAAGGCTACACTTCATCTTCCTCTGAAATGCAATACAAGAAAGTACAAGAAAAGTTAAAGGATGATACTTTTTTCCCTTTGTATCTTCTGTTGTGTGAACAAAGAATCAAGCTGTGTTATGATGTTTCATCAAGTGTTTGGCAGCATTTTCAATCCTCGTTTGCCCTACTAATCCACAGGTTTTTTCTCTTCTTTGGAAAAAAGTAATGAATGATTATTACAGTTTATGCTGTATTAGATATGTGGATGTAAAAGAAGGCATCCAGTTCATGATGTTACCTCTGAATCCAAGTAGTGGAAGAAAAAAATACAATAATATTTTAGTTGCCTATTATTAACATAGCATATAATTGTACTCTGTTAAATTGTACATACAATATCTATAATTCTGGGAGATATGTGAAATTATATTTCTTTCGCTTGCTTCTCACAGAAGGCAGCAAAATTGCATTCTTTTGATTGAAAAGTGCAACCTAAGTAACTTTGTTTCTCCTGTTGAATTAGGTGTCACTTTTCATTTTTCTTAATATGCTAAAATTTTATTTCATGGAGAAGACTGGGCTCTTTCTTGAAAACTGGTGCACGAGTAATACTCTTTAAGAGCCCTTGAGACATCTGGCATGTGGCTACACATAACAATCCCCAAGACAGATTTCTTTTGCCATAGGCAAGAATAGTTTATGTAAGGCTTAGGTCAGCAGGTCAAGAAATATAAATGCAGAAGCATGCTAAACATACCACCTGACATCAGGCTCTGCCTGAAAATGCTGTATTCCAAGGCTCTAACATGGCTGATCTGTAGAGCGCTCACCGGAATGAATACTGGAGAGCAAAACTGGGGCACAGTAGCATATAACTTATTTTCCTGACCACCTATTTTTCTGACTATGCTTCCTGGATTTTATAATTACATGTATATAATTATATACAGTGAAATTAAATACAAAGCATCAGACTGATCTGATTCTTTATTTTTATGTAACTCTGATAATATATGTATTTTGGGTGTATGTATACACACTATATAAAAACAACATACAATAAAATCATTAGTTGTTCAGTGATACTAAAAAAACTCTGCTAAACACACTGCTTCACACTATTGTTCAAACTATCCACACTACTTTTACAAATACAGTACCAAAATACATTCCTTTTGGAACATGTTAAGTAAATGGGTGACACTTTTTCTAACATGTCTAACTGCCATTAATTAGTTAGTATTCCTTGTAATTGCACTGATCATAATGAATTCATTTAGTATTAATGTGAACATTATACATCTTTTTAAGGAACTCCATTATAATTCAGCAATAATTAATGTACATATTAAATGAAGTGTTACTACTCAATGCTATTATAAAGCCATGTTGTTCCATTTGAAAAGCTTTAGAGCAAGCTGTGTTTAATCTGATTGGTATTCTGATTGTTGCCAAGAGGTATTCTGCAATGGCAAAGGGCAATTCACATTGGGAGACTTGTTAACTTTTCAGAGAGATTCCATGTTTGCACTTGTCTACTGATCCACTTTTAACTTAGCATTTGAGACAAGATACTTCATGGCTATGATAATGAAAAAAAAAAAAAGTCTATCCTAAAACCATGAAAAAAATCCTATGTTTCAGCCCTTACCTGGTAAAGGAGGCCTGTGCTTATAAGTGAAAAAGTGCAGTACTTACATTTTATGATTGTTCCTCCATTCTTCCCTCCAAGAGTAATCTAAAACTGAGAACCAAGTATTTTCCATATATCACACATAAACACAATTAGTTGCCTCCAAGGCATCCATGCTCACTTCAGGGAGCTACATATAAATAATGAGTAGGGGAAACATGGCAGAAGAAGTATGATCATATTGGATTAGGATAAGAATTGTCTGGCCAGCATCCTGTCTCTGGGCAGTGATTATAAATATATGCCTAGAGAAAAACAAGAATGACATGATATTTTTCCAGACATTCACCAGTCTTCAACAGTTTTATCTGAAGAAATTCCATCAGACATATATGGTTTCTAAAGATTAAGATTTTGTTGTTTTTCTCTTCCATAATCTATTCTCATAAACCTGTTTAAACCTTAGAATAATATACTTTGACAATGAGTTGCGTGAGTGCTGTTCCTTTTGTGCATAAAGAACTATTCTTCTATTTGTTTTGAAAGTGGTTTCTTCTAGCTTCCCTTGAGTCTACATTGTGCTGGATTTGACTGAGCTGGAAAAACAGTAAACTGTTAAAACCTGTCCATACCCTCTTTATCACCCATGATTTGTGAGCCTTATCTACAGACTATTTTTGAGATCTTTTCAAGAGAATTATCTTGTTCTGCTGCCTCCACAGAAGCTGTTGATCATCTTTGTTCCCCCCCTTTGGGTTTTGTATGGTATATGTGAGTTTCAAAATATAAGAGATTCTTAGGTTTATACTACTCCAAAATTATTTCCCCAGCTTTTCTTCTTAGATTCTTATGGAATAATGACAATGAACAGTTATGTAACTGTTGGCTCATTTCTCCATGGCAATTGCCAGCTGCAAGCCCACTATTTTCTATGCAGTGTTAAATTCCCCACCTCCTTCTCCCCTGCCTTGTCCATCACTTTACATTTATTTACAGGGCATTTAATCTGTCCTTGTATTTCCTCCTCGGGAAGTCAAACAAGTTGTTTCTGGAGTTTTACACTGTCAGTCCTTTTCCTGACTCTCTCAAATAACTCTGATCAGGGACATTTCTCACCCTCTTTTCCCAGATCATTTATATGCTGAACAGCACGAACTCTAGAAAAGGTCTTCACAGAAGTCTAGAGGCAATGTCTCTTGATTGCAGGAACTGGATATTTACTCCTAACACTATTACTTGTTCTTTAAAGTATCAATTAGACATGCTTTCATTCTCACTTTTTTAAACAAATACCATTTGTTGCAAAAATTTAGCAAAAGCCTTTTTGCAAATGCAAGATAAACTCCAACTAAGCAACTTCAGGCAACCAAACCACATTCCTGTGTGTGTTCAACAATTCAAAGTACTTCAGTAGGTCTGCAAAGCAGAAATTTCTTTTACAAAATCCATCTTTACTTATCCAAAGTATTGCATTAATATCTAATGTCCACTCTTGAGTTTTTTATTATAGTTTATAGGAACTTGCTCTCACAGACTCTTTTTCTACATCTGCCATTTAACTTTTTATTCAAACTTGTTTTCACTCAATTTTACATCTAACTCTCAGTACCTTTGCAATTTTAGGTGAGAGATAATGCACCATCACTAGTCAATAAGCTGTTTCATCTGTGAATTTCATTACAAATCTTCAGTGAGTACTGTCTTAACTAATGATTTGTTACTGTTCATTTTCTCATCACTTCCTTTCTCCTTCAAGTGGATATTCCCACTGAGAGTTATTAGGATGTATTATTACTCAGCAAGCAATCTTTACCTGTAGATTTACAAAATATGTCAATGTAATGCTAATTAATAAGAAGGCATCTAATCTATGAACTTCTGAATTCTCTTCTGCTGACATATTTGACCTTGGGCAAATCACTTAACCTCTGCACTTCTGTATTGTTTCCCTTCCTGAAATGGAAATAATGGAATTAGTGTTCCCTTTAAAATTGTTGAGCTTTACAGATTACATTTATGCTAGGTAGTCTTATTTATTTTTCATACTAAAATGAATTATATTTTGGAATAGAATAGTGATTGAATTTTAACAGTTATTAAATAGCTACCCTTATGAGAAACTAATTGGAATCACCCTAGATTTTTTAAAAGTTCTTTAGATACTTCAGAAAGATAAAAGATGAAAAATGGTTTTATACACTACCTGCTGAATACTTCTACTTCCTTTTGCAAATGTCCTTATTTCAGTGATGCATTAATAAGGAATTCATCCTTCTCCTTAGTCATTATTGTGGTTTTATATCTTATAAACATTCATGTAGATATTAAAAAATTATTTTTTACCAATTACTCAGAAATACAGAATATACTTGTTTATATGGTGGATTAAAATAGACCAGCACACTCACTGCAAGTATTGCTTCTTACTGAATTCAACAGTTGTCATTTGTGAAGTATTAATAAAATTTTTGTCGTCCTCTTGTGTTAGAGTATTTTCCATCTTTCAAGGGTTGGAGTATCCTTCTCCCTTTCTCAGGCAAAATTCATTCATTTAGTAGCTAGATTCCTGCTTCTATGTAGAGGAGACTGCAGCATTAAACTTTAAATAGATCAAAATCAAATCTGGTTGTGCTCAAATACATAATGTTTAAGTTTACATGCTGAAAGCTTGGTTTTCTAAAGTAAACCTGCAAAGCATGTTCTCAGTTCTACTCTTCCTATTGCTGTATGCCTTCCAGCTTTCAGTGTAATCAAGCACTTTCCTGTTTAGATCTTAGGCTCTATGGAAGTCTAATTCTTTCTTATAGGCTAGTGATACTTAGCTAAGAACAGTCCTGTCTACCTTAATGTTTTTCCAGAACATGTCATTAAAAATCTTTTTTATAAACAATGATTTAAATGTAGTACTTAGCTCCAGTTACTATTAGTGACTTGGGACTCTATTTTAGAGATACTGAATTCTGGAAGCTGTGGCTGAGATGAAAGGGAGATGTTGATCCAGAACACTTGCAGAAGTAAGATTACTGGTATATAGAAATCATTAATATCTTCTCATTTTTTTTGCATCTCTCATTCTGGTTTAAATATTGGTAAATATATGATATACTATTTCTGTATAATCCTATTTTGTCCATTCTTGCTGAATTCTATGTTTCTGACTCTCTTTAGAGGTGGCAAAATTGTTTAAAAAGTTCAGAGACAAAACTAATGGCATTTCAATTTCTTGTTGCAAAATATGGCAATTACTAGGAACAATGTAATTTATTGTATGTCGTGCATACTTTGGGAGCATACAAAATGTGATTTTTTACTAATACTTACTTGACAGCACAAATGGAAGTGCAGCTTAGGCTCACTTCTAACTTTCTGGTTTGTACTAGCTTGGATAGGTGGTAGGTTTTTCGTTCCTTTTGAATATGGTGCATTCATTAAGTTCTTTGTGACTTTTTAAGACCTTTGTTCATGTTCTCAGTTTCTGCTCTCCTGACTGATGCTGATGTTTGCCTTTTTAAGTACCTGCATGATGGCTGTTCTGGAGCTATTCTTTGGAAATGGGAATCTTTCAGTTAGATAAGTCTCTCAGTGGTACACCTAGTTGTTCTTTTACTGGAGGATGAAGGAAAGATAGGGGAATGACTATGCAGGAATATGCATGAAGAGTTTTCTCACAGACAGATATGAAAGTAGCTAGTAATCCAAATAGAAAATTTCTTTAAACTGTGATTGCCTTGAATCAATTTAATTAAAAGGAATTTCAAGGAAACAGGAGATATTTTTTCTTCCTGACTGGGATCCCAGCAAGGAGGATCAGATTGCCAAGTTGCATATTATGTGCCCAGTGCTTCAGCATTCTTGGGGATTCTGTCCCATTGCTTTCATTTAAACTTTGCTTTTCAAGATTAGGATTCGGACCCATGTCAGTAGAGGAATTAAAAAATAAGTGCCTAAAGATATACTGTCTAACAAATATATAATACACCACATTTTAGCCCAGAGCCCCTTTCTATAGTGTTGTTTAAGCTCTCAGAAAAATAGTATTTACAATGAAAACCTGTAACAATTTTTTACAGTGCTTGCTAGCGGGCACCGATTTAATGCTAATGTGACAGCTAAGATTTTAGTGAGAGACAGTTTTATTTCCCTGATAAGAGAAGTGTTATGCAGTCTGAAAAACAGACAGATTTTTCTGGCCAGTGTCTCCTGATGTTTGTGCCAGTAGGGATTTGCTGACTACTCAAATTATCTTTCACAATTTAGCACATGTCTATCTATTATAGAAATGTTTGCCTTCCTTGCTGACATTCCTCTAAAATGCCTTATTTAAAAAGAAAAAAGTTAAACCAGACTTTTTGTTAATAAGTGGCTACCTAATATTGCCCCTAAAAACCTGCTAGAATTTTATAATGCAAGGCTTCCACTCTAGGATGAGCTTGTATTCTAGAGAATCATATTTCTTACAAAATACATACCCAATTTGCAGTAAGTAGATTCTTCCCTGAAAGGAAAAAAAAAGTGTTCCACCTTAATCTTTTTCATTTAAATGTAATTTTGTATTTTTGAAACATATAATCAAACTTATTTTATGCCTCTGACTTTTTTTGAACCTTTGCTGCAGGAATTTCATATAATGATAATTGCACTTCAGGGGAAATCTTGTTGGAGAGTCTGAGGGGAGGAATGATAGTACCACTAGCATTCTGCCTTTGAACAGGAAGTGTGGATTTGCTGCTTTGTTTTTTGTTTGAAAGGTGATGTATTTGGACCAAAGGAGAGAGTACTAGCAGGAATTTCTGATTTTGAAGGCAAAGTTTTGACACTTTAAATAGTATTAATGTGTTTCTACTAAAACTGATCAGTTCACTCTCAGATGGCAGAGAATTCACTTACAAGCTCACAGAAATATATGGAGCATTATAGTTAAATAGCCCTAGATATTTACAGATTATTATGAATTATAATGTTTTTATATTTTCAAAGTTCTTACAGCTGTAAGATTTACAGATCAAATTTCTCTTTTTGAATGAAAATTGAGATGTGGAAGACAGGTTGTATTTCATCAAAAACTCAAGGTAGGCAGTGATTTGTTCATGAGGCTCTTTAAGACGACTTAAAAATGTCATGTTTTTCAGAAATCATAAAGCATTTCTTTGTTCATTATTTTGGCCACAGTAGACAGATTATTCCTACTATTGTCACCAGTATTATCCCATGTGACATTTTAATTCCTCAGTGCAGTGTCTAAAGCCAGTTATCCTGGAAAGTGTGATAAAGTACTCTTACCTATGATAACTCTGAATAAAAAGAAACAAATTTTCTGTGTGTTTAACCACAGTGCCAGTTTTCCTGTTTTGAAATTTCAATAATTGTTTGAGAAAAAGATGGTTCATTTAGATAAACATTTTCAACAGAAGTGATGGTGGAGGTGATCTATTGATCTGGAAATGGCCATGGTCCTGTCCTGGTTTTTCAGTTATGCTTCTCACCAGGAGAGACTGTGAGAGCAAATATTTCACCTGGTATCCAATTCCACCATTCAGATTACTGAACTATGAAAACAGTACTAATTTAATTGCTAGGTCATTACCAAGTACTATTACCTTGATGAGATAGGGTATGCTGAACTATGGATTCAGTAGAATTCATATTGGTATTACAACTTCCTTACATTACTTGAAAGCCATTTCCTTCTACTTGCAGCTAGCTAAAGTAATATTACATTTTGGAAATAAAAAGTTTATCAACATTTTTAACCTGTGCAACAAATGCAGCTATTAGAGATGTGAACTAGGAAATACCACCTGCTTCCTCGGCTTAGCTGTATTCACACTTGCTTTGTGTGTTAAGTAATGCATAAGCAGCTGAAACTATTTCTTATTACAATTCCCCTGAAACAGGTATTTCAGGTACCTCTAACATGTTAGAAATTACTTTACCAGTCCTTTCTTAATGCAGAGTTGTATGTTTAAGCCCAGCTCTCATTTAAAGTACTGTGGAGTTGAATCTACCCTGTGGTAACACTGGAAAAAGTAAAGCTACCTAGAGGTTCCAAGATTGCAGCACTCATTAGACTTCAAACAGCCTTTGCCTCAGACCAGGGCACAAAATGAGTCGTTGGAGCTATAGTATTGTTTTTCTTTGAATCTTTCAACCTAACTTTGTATTTGTAGCTTCTTCCTTGTGCTAAGTAGAGGTATTTATCAGATTTTGCAGGAAGGTAATAACGTAGAAAAGTGTTCTTGCAGCCAGCTTTGCAAACCTCACAGCAACCTCCTTTCTGATATATATCATTCTTTCATGTTTTCTCTGTTGAGACTGCCTAAACAACTGTTTCATTTATACTCTTGCAAACTTCCACACAAATTCACAACATAATTAAATCAGACCCAGAAGTTCTCTGGCCAAGCTAAGTCTATTTTGAGTAACCTCACAGCTACCAAAGGAAAAGAAAAACATTTCAAGAAAGAATACTGGGTTGGCAACAAATTTCTTCAGGAGGAAAAAAAAAAAAAAAGGCACTTTCCAGGTAACTTTGTTTTTATTACATTTCAAATATCTTTCTTACTGAACTAATTATGTTCAAGACAAACTGAAGGTCTCTTAAGAGTGAGAGTATACAGTTAGCACAGTGCAGTAACTTACAACATTTTCAGTATTGCCCTCTAAGCCAGAAGTCAGAGAACAGGAATAAGGATTGAATTTCATGACCACCACTGAAATACTTAATTTTCTTCTGAGCGTCAGGAAATAAGCAACTAAATTTGACAGATGAGGAAGCCTTTGTTCTGTCTCACTAGCAGTATTTTATTCAGCCACTAAAATGTGAGACTATTAAAGCAATAACTGACCACACAAAGTAAAACTCCCTGCCCTGTAAAATTTGGCAGTTTCAGTTTATTTTTAGATACAGTTACACTAAAACTTAAGCAAAATGTGTAGGTATATTCTTATGTAGAGAAAGCTGTTCTCTGGGGTTTTCTCCCATTTTTATGGTGGGAATGATTCTCAGTTCTGTTCACACTTATGCTGTATAATAGTAATAGAAAACACAAATACAGTCTGAAACTTCTTATAGAATTAAATACATGTATAATGGTCTTTAGGTCTAAGTTACTTTAGCCACAGGGATCAATTGACATGTTTCATCTTATTTTTAACAAATAAAGTTAATAGTGGTGAAAGGATTTGGAAAAAAAGAAAATCTTGAAGGATGACTTTCTATACAGGGTTGTTTTTTTATTAAAAAATACCCAATTATTTTCTGAAGCTGTTTTCCCTCATGCTTCTGAGGGTAAATTACTATACCAGAAATCTACACCCAAAGATAACTGGTTTGTTAAGATTCCTTAAATGTTGCCATCAGTTCTGAATATTCTGCACAGTAACAGAAACAGTGCTGTTTTTTCTTGCTCTCCTACAACAACTGAGGTATAATAATGCTCACTGCTAAGAGTACACCTTCACAGAGAGCTAAATCTTTTTATTAAGCCTATTCTCATTCAACTGCAAGGGTTTATTTGCATGCATCTAACTCAATACATACCAGTCCACGTTTGGTATAAATGCCTAATTAACTGTGAAGAAACCTTGACTTAAGTAGTATGCCTTAAAATTAATTCCAGTGGCCTGTGACTGAATTTGATGTTATAGGCTATTAGATATGATATAGAACAATAAGCACTTAATCTATATTATTGGATTGCTCTTATTGCAGGTGACTGTAAGACTGTTTAGAAATGGGCGCCAGTGTTCTCACATTTGTTAACAATTTGAATGCACAAACCACATAGGTAAAAGGGAAAATTTCAGTACCTCTTATTTAAGTTTCAATAGAAAGACTACAAATAAGATGACATTTTAGCATGTAACTTGCATTACGTGTAAATCTGCTTGAGCATCTGCTTTATCAAATTCAATACGAACAATTACAAGGATCATCTAATCCCACACATAGATTCATGTAGTTAAATAGGGATCTCTATAAAGCTACTCTTTGCCTATCCCTGACTTGAAACTGTAATGCTCAGCAAGTTTTGTTTGACCTCAGTTTTGATTTCCACATCTTTATCTCCTGTCCTTGGTCTTCATCTTTAGCAGTAAAGGTCAGGTACAACAAATCGTTCCTGAGAGCAGTAGCAAATTAATTTTGTAAAGCACTGTCAGCACCATTGAAAGTGTCTACAGGTACTAAACTTTGCAGGGATGCTAGTTAGTTCATAATTTCTGATCTAGATATCATAATTTGAAGTTCTAATAAATGTATTTCCCAATTGATATGTTACATTATTCTTTATGCTCAGCTCTTTTGTCTAAGACTGTAACGTGCGGCTGGTTTGAATTTGGTTTTAGTTTTGTTTTGGTTTTTAGTTTTGATTAATTTATTTAAACTTCAGTTCAAAGCAAAACCTAGTAATCTGCATAAATGTAGACTCTTGTAATTTGACCTCAAGCAATTTCTGATTCTCATGATAGTTGTGAAGCTTTTCAAATATTGCATCTTGTTATAACTGCTCGACACGTGTATTACTAGCATAGCACACACCACTTTTCAGTCACAAACACAGACAAAACCCACTATCCAGAGTCACTTCCAGTAAACTTTAATACATAGCCTGCAAATACAATTTACAAGGTCTGATGGAAAAGATTTTATGTTCAGTTGCTTCAAGACGGCTGTTCAGTCTTCAAGTAAACACATTTTCCAAATAGCAATAACCTATATTCTAGTCAGTGGTTAGAGCTCTTAAGGCTTAGTGCCTATGTACCTTCTACTAAAAACCAATCCAACCTTACAAAGCAAGTTCTAACACTCTGTCCTTCCAGGGTGCTCTGTAGTGACTTTGTCCAAATGCTCTTGTTTCTCACTAGATTTGGATGCAGCTGAGGTAGAAATTAATCATTCTCTTCTAACTCTGGGCCAGCAGAAGAGCCATATGTCTACAGGGCATTAAAGGACTGTTTTTCAGTGGGAAGCTATGTTGGTGAAATTGTTAGCTCTACCCCAGTATGATTATGTGTCACTAGTGTATTAACTGCAAATGCAGTCCTGTGCAGAACAGTGTGTATAACCTGGTTCATGCTACTGCATTCTGCTGCTGTAAATACTGTGCTACTTAAAGAAAATTGGTAAGTGAATGCATGTAGCAATTTAGAAAACAATTACTATGAAAAAAGGAATAAAATCATAGGTCCATTAAAATAAACAGTGTGATTCCCATTGATTTCATCCGAAAGAGTCAGCTGATGCTGAACAGCACTTGTTTGTACTATCTCAGGATACAGTGTTTTACAGCTTATTGTTGGGTTTGCTGTATTTTTTAGAACAGGTGAAACTTTACTATTGTGCTATTTTTTCATGAAGTGTTTTTACTTAAATATCCTGAAAAGTAGGTAGTATATTTTCTGCATTCATAGGTAATTGCAAATAAACAGAAGAAAGAGAATTAACAAAACCATTGAACTTAGTTTGTGTGTTCTTTAAGAATTTGAACTGAATTGATTCATTCAGTCTAAGGGGATTTGGTTTATTATACTTTTTCCCTTACTAAAAAAAATCGTATGTAATGCTACAACATGATAAAAGTAACATTTCCCCCCAGTAGTTGCTATGTCAGTATTAAGAACTATGTTAATAATAAGGCTACTTTTATACCGTGTCTTCTATACACAGTTGTGTGTTTCAGATAAAATGCAACAGACTGAGTTCTTCCTTGATAAAAGACCAGTTTTAGTGTTATCAGCTGTGGTGTTTCAAAATCCAATGGGAGATTGACCAAAACATTTCCAGCACTGAAAAATGGCATTGCAATATAGGAATGTCTGTCTGTGTGTGCATTTAGTATGTATGCAGGTGTGACAGTCAGTGCTCATCTAAATGCATTTAGACCTGTTGATTTCATTTTGTTACAAAGATTCTGTCCTCCTTCTCATCCTCCTCTGCTTTTCCCAGCACTTGTCTAGTCTGCTCCACCTCTACATCAGTTCTGCTCTTACCTAACTTAACTGTAGGCCTACCAACAATGTTCATGTCTGCCTCACTATCTCCAGTTGAGGCTGGACTGGCCACTAAACAAATAACAAATGCTCTCTATTAACTCCTCTCCCATCCTCAAATGGGAAGGGAAAGAGAATAAGGGAGAGATGCTTATGGATTAAAAAAAAACCCAAACAAACAGCAACAAGCAAATAAAAACTAAACCACCTTTAATGAAAGAGTAACAATAAAAAGAAAATATAATAATAGTAATAAGGACATAGTGCTATATAAAAAAAATATTGAACTCAGTCAATGGTCACCACTGATGCTGTAGGGCAGGTACTGGGGAGGTCCCAGACTGAACTTAGAAGGAAATGGGAATGGGAATCAGGAGCTCATGGATTGGGACTGAAGTCAGAGGAATGAATTGAGTCTTCCCCAGATGCTGGCCATTGAAGTGAACTTAACCCTTATGATCCCACAGCTTTATAAGTATATGGAATGGAATACCCTGTTGATTAAGTTTGGGTCACCTGTCATGTCCACTCCTCCCCAAAAGTGTGACATTTTTGCTTAAAATTCTTTCACTGCCATTGTACACAATTTAGCAGTGACTTCGGTTTCTGTAGTAGCAAGTATAAGCAAGAGCCTTTCCACAAACTAATCCTTTGTATGCCATTAAGTTCAGAAAGTGAGGTTACTTAGAAGAAACTTAGCTGAAAAGTAAAATCCCCGAACAGAGATTTGGTTCTTGTTTAGCTCAAAGCAGGACACTCACCTGTATCTGAATTTCCCCTGTCTTCTGTCGCTGTCAACCTCCTTCCTGGCCACAGTGCCGCACCATCTTCCCAGCTGTTTTGTCACCCTTCTTTTTCTATTTGTTGTCCCCTCCTGTGCTGAGTACCTGGGAGGAAGCCAAGGTTCATTGGTCACCAGGAGGTGAGAAAGACAATGAGTTATACTAAACTCATGGATTCCACAGCTCTCACACGGTGTATGAGTAGTCCGAAGGACAAAGCCATGCCTGCTTCCTGCACTGGCTAAGGAAAATGGCAGCTGAATAGCTGGACAGACAAGTCTTTTCTTAGGCAGAGCTAAAATCCATCAGCTTACCTTAGTTTCCTTTGTGACACACTAAAGTCTTGTCGTCTTCTTTTCTTCTTTTCTTTTTTCTTTTTTTAGTAAGCATGTTAGACATAGTGTCTTTGTGGTTGATTTTCCTACTCCTATGAATTAATAGGTCAACTGTGAAGAGAAAAGCTTTTTTTTTTTTGCCAAGAAATGCTCAAAAATTCCCAGTCAGTTTCCATTTTAATTTAATTTGCTACCTAAAGACAGTTTTAATTAAACTACAGGTACAAAACATCCTTAATTATTTCTTCTTTCCAATGTGTAGTTTCTAATTTTAATCTATCCAAAAATGTTGTTTATGTTTTCAGTACACATGTATTGTTAAAATACATCACCAGCAATATTAGAAATGCATTGTGTTGGGGTAAAAAGGCTCAGTATGTAATAAACATCTCAACTCTTTCCCAGGAACCACAGGAAAAGAAGAAGGCTGACTGCTACTCTACTTTATAATTTCCAAGCAGGATATAAACTTAAGTCCTGCAGAGTTGTTAAATCTCACTTATCTTGGTTATTATAGGGTATTAGAATAGTAGATAGTTCTACCTTCAGATATCCCCTGCAGGAAGATTCTCTTATTTCCACGAAAATCTAAATACTTTGAATTTATGGGAAAATAATTCCTATTAAGATAGAACCAATTTTTTATTATATCCTAATGTAATATGCTGCTTATGTTGTTAGAGCATTTTCATTCATTTACAGACACTTCTGCTGTTTGGTGCTTGTTGTCATAGATGGTCTGTTTTCTACTGCCCTTGTAAAAGACAGTGAACATACAGAGAAGTCAGTAGTGAATACAGAAAGTCTGAATCTGTAACTGTTCCTTGCCTGTTTCACCTCAGAGTAAAGCACTGCATAATGAAGTTTACTCTAGAGCTTTGCCCTTTAGTCTAGTATAACTGAAAGTTTTCTAAATGGGGAAAAAAAACCAACCAAATAGGAATCCTTAAAGAAATGTACAATGAGATCTAGAAATTAATTAGCAGCACTGTAATTAAAAAAAAATAAACCCAACACCTAAATCAACAAATCAAACAATACACAAATGAAACTGCACAGTTGTGATAACCAAAACATAGTTATCTCAAAGTTTCGTGTATCTGTTGGGGTTGCTTCAAAACACCCGATTCTTTGTGTTTAAAATATTGCATACAGTAATGTTTGAGCCTGCAGAGTTTACTTGTTTTTCAAAAGAAAGGCTCTGCAGGAGCAAGTTTCTGTCCTGTGGAGCTTATAGACTCTGCAGGATCTTTTGCTTAGTGACCCTAGTTTATCCACAATTCATTTGTGTGACTGAATCTTGTGTCCTCCAGATAAATGAATCATTAAGGTTGTACTGTCGTCGTTAGCAAGAATATATTATTGTCCAGAGGAATGCCATAATGTCCTTTTCCAAAACAGAGGGAAATAATGATTATGGAATTTGTATTCAATTTTTTTTACAACTTACTTATGAGCTGTTTCTCATCCTGTCTCAAGAATAAATTATTGACGAGGTTTCCCATCTCTGGTATTCTCTTTGATCTTAAAGAATTTGCAGGCTTTTATGCAATATGGGGTAAATGTAGTTGTCAAGTAAATCTTTATAAGAAAAGTAATAAAGGATAGCGACAGTATCTGTACAGCTCTGCAGTCATAATGATGTAGATATAAAAAAAAAATCAAACACATAGAAGACATTGTTTTTTACATCGAATATATTTTATAACTAATGTGTAAAGATTACAGCAGGAGAAAATTTAAGAAACTGAAAAAATAAGCTTTGTGGCAAAGAAAAAAACATATTATCTTTCAAGTTTTTGAAATCTGGCATATTAGAATGATATTTAAAATTGCTAAAAATTAAAATCTCTTTGAATATCTTAATTACAAAAAATGTAGTAAATTCTAAAAAAAAAATCTAGAAATCCATCATGTAAAATATAAAGAGGAACCATATATTTCAAAAAATATATGATCGATAACATTATTTTATAGAATATTGAACTGGAGCAATTTTTTTAAATACTGTGTTTTCAAAGAGTGAACCAATGAGTGTATCCAGTGTAGTACACATTGTTAATAGTCTTAATAGTTCTTCAATCACTACTATGTATTCAATAATATATAACAGAATTAAGTAAATCTTCTGTGCAGAAAACATTAAAAAAAAAAATCTGTTTTTTTAACAAATATAACGTGATTTTAAATTCTGCGACTCTTATTCTGTCATATTAGAACTAAAAGAGATACTGATTTGGTTATTCTCTTTTAAAATTTGATTAATTTTCAGTACAGTGAGCAGCAAAAAAAATTACCTACTTAAACAGCCAGGTTTTTAAATTCACCCACTCTTAACAAAATCTTTGGAAGAGAAATAAACATAGAGCTATGAGGGCCACACAGATATTCTCCAGAAAGATCTCATGCTGACACTATTTCAGCTTGAGTATGCATACTCTCCCTGTTTTCCCTAGTTCAGAAAACTGAGTTCATCTTGGGTATTCCAAATATAGTTGTTTTAAGAAATGTTTATATTTAGAACTACATGCATAAGAAAGAAATGACTGTAAATAAATAACCATTTGCTTCTAATGATTATGTGTATAGCCAACAGAACCGGCTTATGCCAAAATGCAAGCCTTCAAAAAATACAGTTTTCAGAGCTTAAGGAAGTGCAAAGGACTAGAGAAGATCAATCTGTAGTGTAAGATTTCATCTTATGCTTCTGGCCTTCTTTAGATCTCAGATTTCACCATGTATTTGGAATGATACAGAAAAGCAAATTTCTAGAGGTTCAATTTATTGTCCTTGACTGATTGATCATTCTTTTTTTTTTTTTTTTTGTTTTGTTTTGTGCTACTTCACATCACTTACTCTTCATTTTGAACAGTAGTATAGAATAGCAAGTAGGATGTATGTGCTGCTATATTTTCTGAACTTCTTTCAAATAAATTCTCATTTCTGGCTTTTGCTCACCTTTTTGTTCTCCATTTCTTGCGATGGAGTATTGCATATACAATTTAAATGTCAATCAGCTTTTGTCCTTGCATTCTTTCACTTCTTGTCTTTCAAGAAAAAAAACAACCCAAAACTGACACTGACTTTAGACTTGCCAGGAATAGCTCCTCAGCGTTTCTGTGAAACAAAAGAACTCAAGGAAGGGAAACAACAGAATAAGATTTTCTAATGGAAGAATAATAGCCAGAAAGATGATTCTCTTGACTTTCTGGCCCTAATTTTTTTTGGTCTTACTTTGTTCACAATTACCTCTTTGTTACGTGCTTCATATACATGTTGTTGCCCAGCAGATTATTTTCTCTGTTTCCAAATGGCATATTACATCAAGGAAGTAATTTTCCAGTGAAGTGCCATTCTGTAGTATGCATGTGCTCGTTCATCAGAAATTAAATAGTTCAAGGAGGCATGTCAGTTCCTATACATTTCTGACAAAAGGTAGAATGTTTCAAGTGGCAACCTATCTAGTTTCCTGTGAGTTTACCTGGCAGTGCTCACTCTAGTCACCCGGCATGCCCTGGTACCTGACTGCTTACAGCTTTATGACAGGGACTGTCCAGTAGTCTTAGGTCTTTCACCTGGTTGGTTTTTTTAAGTAAAAGTATTGGTTCGTGGTCTACTAAGCCACCAACTAAAACACTTCAAGCCTGGGCTTAGTGAAAGGCTGTTAGGGACTCTGAAGGCTTAAGATCCCAATTCTCAGCAGTCACCACTCCCCGTCTCCTCCTACTCCATGGACTAAGATGAATGGAGGTGAATTGGTTTTGATCCCCCCTGTGTAAAGAAGCCCTCCCTGTGAGGCTGGAGGGCTGCAGAGGTGGCAGAGTCAGGACAGGGACTGGGCGGAGGAACAACAATAGGTCTTCCCTAACAATTGACAAAGGAGCAGGTAAAGGTGCTTTGGAGTAGGAGTTATTTTCATACCAATTGCTTTAAGGCACAACTCAGTATAAAGGAAAGGAAAAACGAGTAGAAAAATGAAAAGATAGGAGGAGAGAGAAAGATAGAGAGATAACCACCCTTGGACCCAGCAACATCTCATGGGTTTGCTGGTGGTCTGGGACTGAGATCAGTATTTTACTTGTCTCTTTGTACTCTTGAACTATGGGTGCAATCCCCAGTTTACACAGGAACTGGAGAGGGGGTGCTAATTTGCATGAGGCGTTTCTAGTGCACAGCCCTCCCACTGGTGCAGTCACAAACATTTGAAAAATAAATTAACTCTGGGAAAAGTGGCTGTCTACCTACTCAGAACTTTTCTTACTGTTAATTTATCTGTAAGGAGACAGAGAAGGCAGGAAGAGCCATTGGGGGCCACTGAGAACCATTGATACCTCCTCTCTTCAGGTAGGCCTCACTTATTCTGTGTAGATTTATGACCTCAGGAGGTATGAGACACCTAAACTCGGGCTCTTACGTGCCCGGGCCATTGCCCTCAGCACTGGGTGCCCCCCCAGGCGCCATTTTAGGATTGGGTAGTGAGTGCGCACGTCTGATTGGCCAAAATTTCTCGGCACCTGCAGGTGGCTTTTACCGCCCAGAAGCTCTCTGACCGGCTTTCTGGAATGTTCACCGCCCAGCGGCGGCAGCCTGAGCCCTTTGCAGGTGAGTGGTGAGGGGGCTTACAGGAGGGAAAGCAAAGTTTAACTAGTCTCGACCCTGTGCACTGTCCCGCAACTGTTCGTATAGGTGAGTTTATCCATTATGTTCTAAAACTTAGTGTGTGTTCCCTGTAAATGTTGCACATCATCCGTGCGGACAAGGCCATACGAATTATCCCTATTACTTCTTACAAATTTCACCCTTTTTCTTTGAGAATTATGTTGTTAGGGTTATCTTGCTTTGAAAGAAGTGTAATTAAATCAAAATTCTTATTTTCAAAAGCTTCCATTTTATGGTATGGCAGTTTAGTTACTGCTGCTCTTTCTGAATATTGCATTTCATTGGCAACCCGTCAGCCCTGATAAAACTTAAAGTGGTGAATAGTGGATTTTTGAGTGGCTTTTAACAGAGGTTTAGTCAAATTATTAAAAGGTAAAGATTTCCAGGCCTTAGTCTGAAATTGATTTGATTTGTTTGTGAGAATAAAAGACGTAGTAGAAATCTTTTTATGCCATCTTATGGTGTCCTGGGCAGTCAGTTTTTCATGTGAGCCTGCACAGATGTACAGTGTTTAAAAACTAAAAAAGGATGGCTTGTGTAGTTAAGCTTGACAAGGAGTCATATGTGCTACAGTATATGTTAAAACAATAGATGGTGTCTGAATTATGAATACATGGGCATTTATGTGCACAAATCAGGAAATAGATAATACAGGGATTTTGAGGGTTTATTGTACACGTAAGGTCCATTCAATATTACCTACAATGGAATGGACAAATATTCTGTCACTGTTATAGACATTCTCAACACATGAAAATTGAGCATTTCTTCATTGTTAATATGTACAGATGAGCTCCCATTCTCTTAAATTATAAGACAAGTTGCATCAATCATCTGTTTTTTTCTCTTTATAATTAAAGATTATTAAAATATTTTAAACCATGCTGTGAAGTTTGAGGTAGTCTCTTGATTTGCTTGGGCCTTACATCTGAATATTTCTATAAACTAACAGAATGAGATGTATTTTATATTTTGTGTGTGCATGTTTGTGTGAATACGTGTACAGATATATACTACATATTCTTTAAGTTGCACATAAATTCTTACAAAGAGGTGTATGTTCATGCTTCACGTGCAGAAACAAGGAAGGGTTCTGTTTTAGTATCCACAAAAGACTTTCTCTAACCCACTCTTTCTGTTTGTGCAGGGTTTCATTTACAAAATGGAACATCACTACAAATTCAACTCCTCTTCAATATTCTTATACTTCTTACTACTAAATATAATCTTTCTACTTCTGCTTCATCTTGCTGTTTCTACCTTTCCTTCCTCCTTCATTAAAGACTAACTTGTGCTATCTGGGACAATCTCATCATATTTTAACTTGATGCAACTGTATAGGCTGTTTTCTAAACTAATTAAGCAATATTAAATCCTGTACACACAGAGACAGAGGTGTGCATATGTTTTCTCTCTGTATATAGATCATATATAGCTTATAATTTTATATGTACGTCCACAAACTCTTACCAAGTAGTAGTATTGCAAAGAAAGGGGCTGTAAATTAAAATTAAACTCTCTGAGTTCTGATGTATTTGCTTCAATCTCCAGACTACATCAGGATGGGACAGGAAAGTATCTCTTAAAATCTCTACAAAGGTCAAAACTTTGATTAAAGGCGATCCTTTGAGTAGAACTGGAATTGCCAGAAACTCCTGAATTTGATTTGATATGATAGTTGGAAAGAAGAAATTTGGATATCACAGTGGGATTTGGGTTAATGAGATGTGATATTAAGTCCTTGTTGCCTGTCGTAAGGAACAATGATTCTTCCCCTTTCTACCATCTTTTTTCTAAACCTACAACCTATGGGAAATGGAGCAAAGATTCTGCACTGTTAAAATTCTCTCTTTAGAGGTCTCCAAAACCCAGAAGTTTTCTTTCTTAGTCCTTTGCATCTGATGTGGTCTTTGCACCTCAGGCAGTATCAGTATCTTTCCAGTACCTATTTCTCCTTCATAAATTCTAATTCAGTGTTTTAAGTTTCTTTGCTTTTAAACATTTGGGGGCTCTTTTCAAGCTGAAACATATTTTAAGACTTTGAAAAAAGTTAGTGCTTTTTCTGTTTTAGCTACTGTTACTTGTCTGGAATGAACCCTAAAATTCTTTAATTTCACTGGGAATCATTTACTCTTGTACTGTGGGAACATGAGGTAAAACAAGTGATATTAACTGTATAGATTCCCCCAGTAAATATTGATATTACTTACCTTCTTTCTGGACTAAATTAAAATCCCCTTTACAGTCTGTTATAAATGTGACTGACCATCTATCTTGGTTTCACAAGATGTTCTAAAGTAGAATATGTAATTCTAAAATGGAATTACACATACAAATCACTTCAACCTCTATTAGTGTTGAGTTGCTAAGTTACAAATAATGAGTAGGCATCTAAGCATATCTTCTGTGAAGTGAAATGAAGATAGAAATTCTAACACAGTGGATAAATTTCAGTCATTACTGTAATTAGCCATGTTTCTTGGTTCGTGTTTCTTCCTTTTTTAAAAAAATATTTATTTTCAGCTAAAGTGAAGTAACACTGAAATCGAAGTGAAATAAATTTGTTGAAGTTAAATAATATTGTAAATGTAAGTTGATATTTGGAGGGAGGGTTGGCAATAATTCAGTTTCCTTTCACTTTCCTGCAGATACTTTGTTGAGCTTATCACAACTGGTTTCCATAAGACTTTCTAATTCCAGATCTTTTAATTTTAGGACCTACTTCAGCTGTATAGTGACAAATTTTAAGAGGCAATTTATGGGAAAACTGTTCATTTTCTATGCAGGCCAAAAAAAAAAGTCTTAAACAAGGATGCAAAAATGTGATGCAAAACACTTATTATCATTCTTAAGGAGAGAATTAGCAGTAACTAATTGGAAGAGTGCTTTACTTGCACATTAAGGTGGGCTTGATGTAATGGCTTCTTACTTAAGGAACGCAAAGTTTTAATTTAAGTGTAATATATTTAAAGTATGGGTATATTTATTATAGGTTATTAATTGCACTTTTCACTCTCACACAATTAACTATACTACATGTATTTTCATTTTACTAATAACATAAAATTGATATGAAATTATAATTTTAGTAGTCAGATTAATAATTCAGGTTTTCACTGTATATCCAAAGTGCCTATTTAAAATAACAAGTTAAGAGCACTTTCTCAAGAAATACTCTTATATGCATTCATCTTTTTCTCTCTAGGACACATCTGGACTTGAAAGGTCTAGTGGCAATCCTACAATAACATATCCAAATTAATTTTTGTGTTGTGCTCTCATACAGTACAGATATGTTATTCTTAAGTGCAATTTCACTTCACCTTTTAACAAAGGTATTGATAATGAAAAAAACAATACTGACTTTCCACTTACGATAGAATGAGTATTTTCCTGTGTCTTCTGAGTTTTGTGAGAAAAAGGTGATTATAACATGCTTGTTTGTGTATTAGTTTTGTGACATTCATATATAAACACATGCATACATACATGCCCAGGTTATGATGAAGGGTAAAAAAGCTTGTACAAAGCAATACAATATCACTGTAAGCCAAAGGAATTGTATAAAGTTAGAAAAATGTATTAGTTCCTTTCTGGGACTTCTATTTGCAGTGTTTTCTCACTACTTATATTAGAACTGGCATTTATTACTAGATAAAACATGATAATTAGCCTTCAATTTCTTCTTTCATTTAGCGATTTTCTTCTTTTTCCATGAAAGGTGACCACTTAAATATATTCAGCTGGTCCACCCGGTGCTTTTTAGTATTACATTTCAGAAAAGGAGCTATATAATGTATTTGAAAATGAACAAACAAGCACAAATCAGTGATTGAGTTAGAGATAAGTCTGGGAGGATTCATGATGCAAATTCAGTCTATTTAAAATCTCAGAATTTGGCACTTCTGATGGTTTATTTGGGACAAATTTAAATCTGTTCCTTATATTTTTATGACTTTCCCAAATCAAGAGTGACAGCTATGCTAGGTGTAGAATAGATTCTGAGCTACTGATAAAATTGCTGGCCTTTATAAAGCAAGATAGATCTATAAGTAAAACATTCAATGTCAGAGCAACATATATTCCACAATTTAATTGTGTAGACTCAGTACATGTTCAAAAAGAAAAGTCATCTAGAAATATAACAAAACTGTCTTGGAAATAAATGTCAGAAATATTGTGTATGTGTGGTTTTAAGAGGTAAAAACTGACTGTTGAAGAATTCCATTAAATAAAAATGAGTAACAAAAAAGTAAAGGCCATTCATACAGAATAAATCATATTTTAAGTAACTCAAGGAGGGCAATTAAATGAAATATATATGGCACTTAATACTCGTGTGTTGTCTTTTCTGCAGTTAAGATAGTTTGTTTCTCTTATTTTCCTCAAAGATTGTTTGTGATACAGTCTGAAAGAAAAGCCAGAGGAGGGGAATTACAGCAAGTACACTGCAGAGATGACAAATGCTCTTGGATCAGTTACAGGCTTTGGTAAGGCTGTTCTGTAGGGAACCTGCAGAGGTATCACAGCCTCTTTTTAATCAGAGGATTGGTCTTATGCTGAGAACATTTTGTCACTGGGTGAAAGAAGGAAGAAAGCAGGGAAAAAGGACATGCTTTAATTTCTGCACAGAATCCACTTATAAAAAATATTTTGGATGGGGACCTTGAAGCTTTTGGAGGGCGTTCCTTTTCATTGTATATGCATATTGCAGCTTCACCTCTTTTCCTACATTTTGGGGAACTTTTGTCAGGTTTATTGTTTTTGCAATCTCTGGCTCCTACTGCAGAGATGTAATGGTAATTGACAGATGTATTGTCTTCCTAAAGATGTGAAGTATACCCTTATTTTCTATTAAAAATCACATAAGAAATTGCTATGGCTGGCAGCAAGTTGCTAATACAGTGAAAAAATAGCAGTTAATTTGTATTCTTAATTAAATTACTAATAACCACCCCAAACTATTATTTTTTAAATAGTTTTTCTTCCATATATCAAATCCTGATACAACAAAACTAGTGTCTCCAAAAGACCCAAGATAAACAAAGATAAGTGTAAATGTAGCATATAAAAAAAAATAAACCAAAGAACAGGGTGACAAGAAAAGAAGACTACCATATTTTAACTTTTCTTTTGTAATTTGGGTTTAATTGTATAATGTGATGAAGTAGTTATTTATAAGTCATGACATTTAAGGTGACAGATTTAAGGCAGTATGCTAAGTTGCCATTATGAGGAGTAAAGGAAAGTCTGCTAGGAATGGTTTAAATCTCAAGCAATTTAAGAAGCAATGTTTAATCAGAAATAGGAATAGGTAGTGCACAATTTGTCCAGTTTTATACTGTAACAAGATTTTTCTGTTAATTATCTTTCCTGTGCTTACATGCAGATTTCATCTCCTAGCACCTCTGTTGCTGAAAGATTATAGGTAATTGAGTTATTTACTAATGTAGAGTTTATATTCAAGGAAGAAAAATAAAACATTACAATGAACTGATATACTAGTTATGTTAGTGACCCCAAGTAAATAAGGTAGAAAGGAAGTGAAAAATGGTGATGAAAGCTTAATGAGAGATTCACAATTGTGTCATGAGAGCCTGAGAGTCTGTTACCTTACAGTTAAAGCAAATCGGGTTCTTGAAAGAAGATGGACATTGCTATTTTAGAGTATAATATGATAATGAAACACCTAAAATCCTCAGCAGTAACAGGGTTAGAACAGAATGATTAAATCTTTCCATCTCCAGAATAGGTGTGTAATTCTTGACTCTAAAGAGCTAACTCAGAATGAACACCTTGGTAGAGTCATTGAAGTGGTTGCACTGGAAAGTACACTTAATGCTTCTATGATAGTTGTATTATTTGTGTGGTTTAAAATTATATTTAATATAGCAATGGGAAAATTAATTTATTCAAATGTGTTGAAAAATTGTGAAACAACTTGGGGAACCAAGAAAAACTATTACAAAATGGCTACTGACAGCATCCCTCATAGTTTTAGTATTTATATTTAGGAAACTCTAGAATTTGTCAACTATTCAAAGCAGGAGTTTCTTGTAGGGAAGGGGAGTGGGGAGGAAGTGAAACTGGGGAAGATCCAGGTTGTTTTTCTACCCTTTGGAAGATCTTTTGGTCCCAGTGCTTTTGAAGTTTTTATTTCTTCATCTGTATGCAGAAAAAGATGTTGCTCTTGTACTCACTGGTCCTCCTATGCCAAAGGCATTGCAGAACTGAATAAGAGAAAATCCTGAAGGGCAATTTTTTTTTTATTTTGTAAATTAGCTTATGCTACTGGTGATCTGTCTCATGATGTGTCACAACTGTAATATCTGTCAGAGTAATTTTAGAAGAGAAAATGCTTCACATATGATGGAGTTTTGATGGGAGTTTCCCAAAGAATCTAGTAGTACAAAAATTAATGTAATGATTCAGGAAATGTCATTCTTCCATCTGGGTCAGTATTGAACTAGTTTTGTACCCATGACTTTGGGGCATAGTGTTGCAAAAGATAGATCTGAGATAAGATATAAAGCTGAAGACTTTGTATTGATTATTTGATTTTCAACCTTGAGGTGAAGGCACATAGAGAAACAATGCAGTCTTTACAAAATGTTTCTGTAAAGTGGAGTCACCTGATGTCTGCCCAGAACTACAAGAAATTTTTACTCATTAAAAATTCAAGATGGAAGAGAAAGTGACTCCAAGAATAAAAGAAATAGTTGACACTCTGTTATCTCACTTCTAATACTTCAAGTTTAAATTTCTTTATTATTTTAACTTAATCCAAATTGGAGCATCTAAATGACTGAATTACAATAGCAGAAGACAGAAGCTTACTCTAAATTTAGGTCGAACAGTATTTTCTGTCAAACACTGGGGAAATGTTCTGCATTTCATGTTTTCAGTAGTTCTAAGTTTCATAGCAAAACTGTACAGGAGCACCATTTTTAATGTTTGGTGCAGCTTTTTTTTTCCCTTTGTTGTTTAGTTTTGCGTTTTTTTTAAACTGGTTGTAAGGATTTTTAAAGATCTTCTCCCAAATTATTTAAATTGACTGAGGTCAAATCTGTTTTGTTTATTCCTCTAATCCAGCCCCTAGAGCCACTGTTTTATGAACAACTTACCCACTACATTAAGACCATTCTTGCTGTTTCATATGTGCTGTATTTAAGCCATCAACAATGAACATGGAAAATGTATTTTGTAGCCCTCCAGGGAAGTAGAGACCTGATAAGTATCCACCCAGTGCACTTACTTCAAGTGATAAATTAAAACAGAAGTAGAAAACACAGCAACCACAAAATGATACTGTCAGTCTGAAAATCCACACCAAGATGAAAATGCTAGTTGACAAGAAACCTGATCAACAGACTTTTCTTAGGCCTCTTGGGCTCAATTTGGAAATGGAGAAGAGGAGCAGAGAAGATATCTTACATTAAAACAGTATCTTCTAGCAGTGCTCTATATGGTGTTGGCATTTCCATTAAAAAGCAGTATCTTCAGGGAGCTTCCAAGGTCTCAGTCTGACCTGGAGCAGTGGAATTTTTTACATTTGTTTTCTGGGTCTGCTTGGTTGATTTGGTATTTTTTGTATTTTCAGGACAAGGAAAAGTACTGCATTTATTTTTTAAGCTGTACAGAATCATTAGAGTATGCAGTTCTTAGGTTTACATGTTTTCCTGCTTCAACACTGAACTGAAGGACTGATTTTGCAGGCATTTGATCTTCTGTATAAAGAAGCAGGAGTACATATTTATTCCTAAAAGAAACTTAGGTTAATTCAGTTATAGTCTCTTTAGCATTTCTTTATTTCATTGCTTAATATAATGTGGTTTTTTTAAAATGTAATTTTTTACACCACACCTATTTGAGGATTAGAGATTATAGTAGATGGCCCTCTGATTCTGTATTCAGTGAAATGAGCTGTGTGGTGCATACTATTTGGAATTAGGTATATAAAGGGGCTACTGATCTTTTGTTCTTCTGTGCCTCAGCTGAAAAAGATAGAAAGGTGTATGGAGTCACTTTTCAGTTTTGAAATTCTGTTTTAGATGACATTACCAAAAAAACCCAGAAACAAAGAGTAAGAAAATTGGAGTGCAGCAGGAGAAACACATTAGCTTAATTATTTCACAATATTAATTATATAATTAGGAATATTATTAATTTTCCATCCTGGCATAATAGGTGGTATTTAGCAAAATAACATTTAAACTTGTACAGTACATCAGCAAGGGAATAATATACTGCTGTTTATTTTTCTGTATGTGTATATATAAATATCTATAGAAACAAGAGAATAGCTTCAGAATTCAGTGTCTGAAAAGTGAGGAAAATGCTGTTTGAGCACTTCTGACAATCCAACACAGCAGCAACAGCAGCATCCCAATATAAAGGAATCTCCAAAACTCACAGCATAACTAACTGCCTGTGGAGTCTGTCATGGAACCACACGCTGCTACTCGAAAAATACCTTCTACCTTGCTGAAAACTGGTGAGATGAAGTAGCAATTAAGAATAGCAGGATAGTTTTGTTCACCTGCATGGCTGGGTATTTTCTTTTTTTTTTTTTTTTCCTGTGTGAACATACAGAAAATGCTCATAAAATGAACCGAGGATGGTCCTTTCAGTGTTGAATTCAATTAGTTCTTAGTGTCCTTTAATAATGCTAAGTGCCATTTCAGGTCTTTTTTTTAGGGAATATTCTTAGTTTCTTTGACTTATGTTTTTATTCTTCATACCAATTTTGGAAGACTGGAATGAATTACATGTAAGCTTTTTTGAAGAAAAGCTCAGTGTTTTCAGTTGGTTGACAAAATTCACATCTGAACAATTTGGGCATCTCCTACAGCTGTGGAACCTGTCCCTGAGGTTTCTCCGTGTCCTGGCATATTGTGCAGTATTCCATTTTACATCCTAGTTCTTGGTGATCTTTTAAAAAACTTGTTGGGAGCTCTTCCATTATAAACATTGTTTCATTATTTAGACTCAACTTTCCAAAGTACTTGGTGGAATTGGAATGTTGTCTTCAAGAAACATACTAAGTAGTTAGTTAACACTGCTGGTGATAAATGCCTAGCTGATTACATGGCATTTTCTGCTACCACAGATAGTTACAGAAGCCTTTCCCCTCATTTGTCACAGATCCTATTGATTCCACATGTCGGAGCACTCAAAAGGCCCATTTCAATGTCCTCTCTCTCTCTCTGATGTCTACACATCACAAGCCTTTCTCCTGGCCTAGGCTTTACTCATATTCACTTTACATAGCACTGTTCCGTGGCAAGTGGGAGTTACTGGGTTCTGCATTGGCTGAATCTGAACCAGCATTCAAATATAGTTTCTATGTTTTGGTAGAAAGCATATTGTAGTAGAGTTTTTCTTAACACCATAAGAAAGAAGTTCTCTAAAAATTAATGATTTTTTTATACATATGCATCTTCCATTGACAGTATTGGCTGTTACGCATGTGCATGAGTTGTGGATTAAGAAAAATACACAGAGAATAAAGTATATGAGCAAAAAAATTTCAAAGACTTGTTCTCTGCACCGACATCATGTGGATATTTAAACAATATTTGTTCTTTTTACTTTTTCTTAGTTTTTATTTCATTTTTCGTCGGATTTTTCTTCATTTTTTTCCTTCATTATTCATCACCCATTTCATTTGGGAGGTTAGCATTACCATTTTTAACAGGAGTGCACTTTTGCAGTCAACTAAACAGAACTCTCTAATTTGCAGTAAGGTGTTACCTAAAGTATTGGCAAATCTATACTATTTAAGCTATAATGTATATCTAATAGGTATATCTCAGGTTTGTTCTTTATATCTCAGGTTTGTTCTTTATTATTTTACAGTCAAAAAATTCCCAAAAAATCTGTTTGTGATTCATGTTTTCTAAAGACTGTTTTTTTTAAAACAAATTTTTAATTTACTCCCTAGTGTGATAATCACTGACTATTATTTTTTAACATTATAATTTGTATATTATGACCTAAATAGTCTCTCCGATATCAAGGCATTTTATAAGCTTCCATCACAATACAATTCTTTGGTATCAGTCCCGTATCATAGAATGTTTTAGGCTGGAAGGGACCTTTAAAGGTCATCTGGTCCAACCTCCCTACACAAGTAGGGACATCTCTACCTAGGGCAGGTTGCTCAGAGCCCCATCCAGCCTGACCTTGAATGACTCCAGGGATGGTGGGGCCTCCACTGCCTCTCTGGGCCGCCCATTCAAGTGATCTATCACCCTCATATTAAAGAACTTTTTTCTAATATCCAGTCTAAATCTGTCCTTTCCTAACTTAAAACCGTTGCTCC
>VWZY01010270.1:165694-178382 GCA_013399075.1 Chloroceryle aenea
CACTCCAGGAATCTCCTGGATTGTCTACAGCTTGCCATTCCACTTTCCCAGCAAATGTCAGGGTGGTTTTACAAAAGGGACATTTTAGAAAAGTCCCCCAGCAGGATGAGAGCCTGTGAGTGTGATGTCTTCTGGATCTGGAGTACGAAGGCTTCACCAGTAGCCTCCCCGTGATCAGGTGGCCTGTAGTAAACACCAGCCACAAGGCTCCCTTATTGTCATGATCCCTAAGTCTTGCCCAGAGGCTCTCAACCTTCTCATGGCTATTCTTCAGGGGCAACTCTTCACAGTTTATCCATTCCTTAACACAGAGGACAACACCTCCACCCCTTCCTGCGCACCTATCCCTTCTAAATAGCCTGTAGCCTTTGATAGCCACACTCCAGTCACAGGAGTCATCCCACCAGGTTCCAGTAATAGCCACTATGTCACGGCCTTCCTGTAGCACGGTAGCTTCCCATTCCCCTTGTTTGTTGCCCATGTTGTGTGCATTCGTGCAGAGGCACTTGGTAAGCAGAATAAAAGAGTTGAGTAAGTGCAGAGCTTCTCCAGCTCAACAAAATTAAAACTATCTTGAAGATGCGAAATAACACAATTTCTGTCTCTTATGTCATCATCATTCATCCTAATCATCCTTTATTGTTGATAAGCTAAAGAGTTAAGGAACTTCAGATAGTGTGTGTGCACATGCATGTTTTTGATGTGGAATGGTGTGGAGTACAGATAATAAACTGTAATCTGAGCTGTAAAAAAAGTACTGTAGAACTGCATAATCGCTTTTGGTTATTACAACATAATTCTCTGTTTGCTTCAGGTAAACTAACTAAAACAATGGAGCAGAAAAGGAAGTATCTGCTTGCTATGACTTCAAAAAAATAATCATGGGAATTATAGATAGCAAAAACTTAAAAGGACACTTTACCAATCCTCCTGCCTGTAGAGGATATTTCCCTGTGGTCTGTTAAGAGATTTATAACTTTCCAAAAGATTTTATGGGTTTCCCAGAAGAGGATATTGGTCTGTCAAGAGTGCTAGGTGAGGAGTCCTTTTACTGTATTTTACAGGTGGAAAACCTATCTTTTATGGACAATTGTCATTGACAGTAATCTGAGGAGCACAGTGAGGCTTCTGTGTTTCTGTAGATGTTAGAGTTTGGCAGCAGCATTAAATGGAGTGACTGAAGTTTGATTATAGAACCAGGGAAGCTGAAGTTAGAGACTCTGCAACCACTGTTAGCTATATTAATAATATCTTATTGATGTACAGAGATCTTTTTAACAAAACCGAGGTGTAACAAGAGCCACTTTGGTCCCCACAGCTATGCAACATGAGGAATAGAGGGTATTAAAAATATTTCTGTAGTCATAATTCTAGAACCATATTGAGAAAGGTAAATACTAGACAATTCATAGAATCCCAGAAGAATGTATGTTGGAAAAGACCTTTAAGATCATTAAGTCCAACCCTTAACCTAACACTGACAAGCTGACAAGTAAATCATAGAATCATAGAATAGATTGGGTTGGAAAAGACCTCCAAGATCGAGTCCAACCCCTGATCCAACTCCAATTACTATATCATGGCACTAAGGGCCATGTCCAATCTCATGTCCCTCAGCACCACATCTTACACATTTTAAATACCTCCAGGGATGGTGACTTAAACACTTCCCTGGGCAGCCCATTCCAATCTTTGGCAGCCCTTTCAGTGAAAAATTTTTCCTAATGTGTAATCTAAACCTTCTTTGATGCAACTTGAGGCCATTTCCTCTTGTCTTATCACTTGGCTGCAACCTCTTTTTGGGAAGCTGTAGAGAGCGGTAAGGTCTCATCTCACCCTCTTTCAGAATAAAGAACCCCCATTCTCTCAGCCACTCCTCATAAGACCATCTAGACCTTTCACTAGCTTCATTGCCCTTCATTGGACAGCACTTCAATGTCCTTATAGTCAGAGACCCAAAACTGAACACAGTACTTGAGGTGTGGCCTCAGCAGTGCCGAGTACATGGGGACAACAGCTTCCCTGGGGCCTGCTGGCCACACATTTGCTGATGATAAGCCAGGGCTCACTTGGAAGAGCTTGATTTTTTTTTCACTGTGTATAAATAATAAAGCATTTAACTTGTGAGAAGGCTTAGTGTCACTGAGCATTGCTCACATGAGTGAGGGTGAGCAGGTGAAGAGGTCTGCAGGATTAGTGCCAAATCTTTATTTTCACAGTATAAACTTAAAAGTGTTTCACACAGTTTCCAAGAGGGACAGTTATATAGTGAAAAATTCTCTCCATTTGTAAAATATGTAAATATTTTATTAAGAGAATGTATTTAAAGAAACTGGGAGAACGTAAAAGTTGAAATAGATACAGTACTCCAACAACCCAAAACCTTGTGGCTGCTTATGCATAGCATCCTTCTTTTGTGTTCTTTTGTAAGATTCTTGATAGCACAATTCCAATGCAGCAATGTAGTCAGGAACTTTCTTACCCTAAGGGCATCCTGAGAATTAGAGTTGGAAGTTTTGCTGGCTAAACAACAGTGAAAGATATTACTAAATAGAGCTGATGACAGTGAATCTGCTGATGATTTGCTTTTATCAGTTTTCAGAACGTTTCCATTGTCAACTGATCTCTCAGACACGTTACGTTTAGGCGTAGAGTTCATGCTATCGGGGTCTCCATGCATGGAGTTAGAGTTTAATCAAGGCCAATAAAAATGTCTTAAGATTTTTTTCAGGAATGTGTGCTGATGCTTACAAGTATCAACTTGGGCAATTCAGTCTGGGATTTTAACTTTTAACCTTATGTGTATCAGGACTTTGATAACCTTTTTGATATTTTTTTTTTTTTATTTTGCAGTTTCCTGTGAAAAGATCAATATTCAGTCTTATTATTTTCCTTTCACCAAAGTGAGAAAAAAAAAAAATCTCTTCCACATATTAGACCTAGTTAAGACAATTGTAGGAATTTCTTGCATATTTTCTGGCTTGATTGTGTTGCCTTTGTCTTTTATCTCTGAAACATTCCCTGAAGTAGCTAGCAGAACTGATCTAAAATTAGTTTAGTTTTAGTTTTAGTTTGGTCCTGTTACTAATTTTTGTGAGGTGCAACCTTACTAAATGTCTTGCTCTCAAAATTCAAATCATATTGAATATCACTGCAATTATTTTTTATCATCAGCTATGATATTGACAGATGTATGTCAAAACTGAGAAGCCATCAAGTATAATCCATTGTATTCTTTGTAATAAATACACTGTTTATTTCTGCCTACCCTCTTATACTTGGCCTGTACACAATAAATTCATCTTTCAGGAGCTTTAAAAGCTTACCCATTTAATCCTTAAGAGAAATGACAATGTTTATACTTTTTTCCTTAATTACTAGTACAATATAAGTGCTGGTTTTGCTTCATGAAACATTCCTATCACCATAACAATGCAAATCTTCCATAGTAAACTGGAATGTGTTTGTTGCAAAACAGTGTTATTTTAATTTTCAGTATTTTTTGTTGTGGACTTCCCTACCATTAAATGTGCCATAAATATTCAAAATTAAATTTCTTCTAGCTTCTTATAATTTAGACTTGAAATTGAAAGTCCCATTTTAAGAGAACTAACTATCTATTTGTGTATGTGCCTTGTCAAACTGGGTATTTTTAGTTGAAGTTACATTTTTAGCTATCTCTGACTTGTTATATTTTTCCTTTATGGACAAAAAAAAATTCGATGTGTTACTGGAATGATGAACCATCCAATAAAATTAGCAACATTAAACCTACAGACCTCAAAATAGTTTAGGTTTACACCAATGCTACTTTAATGGTATATAACAAACACATTTTGTTAAACAAAACCCAGACTATGTCTCTTCCACATGAATGATTCCATAAGTAGTTCTGTAATGGACTGACAAGGAAACTAACTGTCTGAAAGTAATCATCAGCACATCATAGCTATTGGTGTGGTCTGAATTTGCCATTATAAGCAAGAACAGCTGATAAAGTCTAGGAATTTTTGGGTTTTGTTTTGTTTTCAGGAAGAAAAGTGGGTAATAATAGGTGAAAGTGCTTGAGTAGGATAATCTAATTCCTAAGTGGAATACATTTGGAGATGTTGAATTCATTTCACTGGATGTAAATGTGTGAATAAGTAAATTAAATTCTCCTGCATATTTATGATTCCTATTTAGGATAAAGGATGTCTCCATGTTATTTTTGTTTTCTTGCTTCTTATGTATTGTCATATTTTTTTAAGAATGTCATGAGACAAGCTTATAACATGCTATAAGGAAAAGATTAATTTTCTCTCATTTTGCTGATGCTAAAACTAAGGTTCCAGAAGTACCTCTGTCCTGCTTATAGCATGAATCTCATGAAATTTGTCCTCAGCTGTGGCATGCTTGTTTGGACTGTGTTAGAAATTCTGCACTCTTTTGAAGCTGGATTCTGAAAAGTCTAGAATGGTTAACCTTGTACAAGTGGTACATATTTCTGTATTACACATCTAAATGACTGATGTTTTGATTCTATCAGTTGGAAAGGAGATGTGATTAAAGACTGAATGTGTCCACAGGTGTTGGAAGGAATTAGCCAAGGCAATTTTTTTCCCATAAACCTCAGAACTACATAGTAATTGTGTTTAAAGAACCACAGTGGCATGAGGATCAAATATTCAGCACTTAATGTGAAATTCATTGTCAGGGTCATCGATTATTATGGATAGTAATAAATTTGCTCCCTCTTTCTCTAGATCTTCCCTCTGTGTAGCACTGATCTTCTAACCCTTCCCTTAACCTTAGAAGTCCAAAGTGTTCACTGCCTTTTTAGGGCTGTGACTTTCTGGGTATACCCAGATAGGATTAACTCTGAAAATATATTTAATTTTACAAAAGTAACACAGTAATTAAAATTCAGAAGGTTTGCATATGTGCAATGTATGTTGTACTTAGTATCCTTGTTCATCTTTGAGCCACTGTTTAATGGCAGAATAATATGAGTACCTGGGTAAAGATTTCCAAGCCTATCAAAATTGTTGAATGAGTCCCAAATACAAGACTGCATTTACTTTATAAAATTTGAAACAGATATTTGTGGGGGGAAAAAAAAAAAGAAAACCACTCAAGTGGTGTTCCTAATTAGATATTGTTTGCCAAAACAGGATCTGTTGCTTTTAAGCTTTTCTACCTGATATCAGGAAACGATTCGTATGGCCACTTTCAACTGTATCACTGTGGTACTTTTGAACATATTGCTAGAAATGCAATTTAAAATGAGGAAAGGAGAGCCAGACAAAGTTTACAGAAGTGATCTTCTGTCAAGTGTCAGTACTTCAGCAGCAAAAGTGTGCCAAACCACAAGATTTTCCTAGAAAGCAAGATTTGGTTGCTAAATACTTGGTTTTGGTTTTGTTTGTTTGTTTGTTTGGGGGGGTGGTGGTGTTTTTGCTTTCTTTTCTCCAAGTACCAACCTGTTTAAGTTTCATTTCTTTACTTTCTTTCCTAAGACTGATTATTGATCTTTTTAGGTTTTTTTAATTTCCAATCTCAGACATCCTGCTTGCTAATTGTAGATGTCAGGGTTTTTCTAAGGGTGATGGAACAACAGTTCACAACTATTTCTCTCTGAAGCTAATTTACATTGATTTGGAAATGCAAATCACTTTTGGATGAACTATTTAAATGCATCCAAAATTTTAGGATGTGAGCAGTCCCATGAATTCCAATATATGCCTTGGGTGTGTATTTTATATTATGTTAGCTTTGCAGGATGTGGGCCTGAAGATACTCCTTATATTTTAACATTCAGACAAATCTCTTAACAGTATTGTGTCCAATGCAAAGCACTGACTACCCTAAACCAGACAGTTGAATTTTTAAAGACCATATAATCATTTCTAAAACAACAAATTCAAACCACAAGAGTACAATTGCTCTTGAGATATTTAACCTCTTTGACTGCAGTGAAGTTTTCTAGCCACTAGTCACCAAAACCTGAGTTTTAAGATTGGAAAAGCAGTGCATTTTGAGTTGAACAGTTTGCTCATGCTTTCAACTGTCTCAGATCATCTCATTTCAAGGCTGGCTTATTAAAACAAAGAATCTCAAAATACACTAAGCAAGCAAAATTCATAGTGTATGATAATCACCTGAAAACCTTTAGGTATTGTCCTACTTGTCCTCAGTTGATATTCTGTCCTTCTAGAGCAAATACATTTATACTTATTTATTTATTTTACCAGTCCTACTGTGGAATATAAGAATTTATTAAAATCTTTTCCTACCGAGAAATTGATGGCTGTTCCCTCACTAAGTTAAAAGAGGCATTCAATTCCTTGAATGATATCTGAATTAATATTTTTCTGAGGAAGGCTTTTATAGCACTAATGAGTTTCTAAATTGTATTTTCAGGGCAAATGCTATGTACTGCTGTAATATAAGTTCCTGTAAAATTTGTAGAATTTCAAGAAAACTAGTTTGTACCAGCAGATACATAGGTATGTTTGACTGTGGAGGTGACAAGAGTACAAGCACACAGCATGAAATTTGCCTTTTATAATCATGCCTGATGGAACAGTTTGCATTAATTGTGTTGGTGTATGTTTGATTTTAAAAATTTTAAGCCTAATTGATAATAGCAATTCAGTGGAATTTAGCAGGACTACTCACCAAAAGTCAAGCATGTAGCAAAGTGTTCTGCTGTGGTAGCTGACAGAAACTGGTGACAGTACAATATATCAAATAGTTAGTATGCTGAATATACACAGCTGGTAAAAAGAAAGTCCAAACTATGCATATTGGATGATGTTCACAACACATACACGCCTATTATGAGCCAGCTCTGGTAGATAGCACAGAGATCTTAATGTATTCTTAGCATGGCAAACCTCTGCACCTTCACTGTAGTGTTCCTCTGTGTGTTTGCTGTGAATTTGACACAGGCAAAGCACAGCATGCTTAGCATGTAAGTGTTCACCACTCTTGCAGGATGGATGCAAGTCTGACACGCGCTGTGCTGTGATACAGCAGCACTCCCCAGTATGCTGCCAAATCTGTTTTTCTAATATCATATTGGTACAAATGAAAATTACAGGGCTATCTATAACAGCTAATGAAACAAAAGTCTGTATGGATTTTCATAAGATCTTTTTTCTTTATAGTTATGTAATTGTATTATAGTAATACAGATTTGTTATAGCATAATGACTGTCATTGTAGTAAAGTAATACTAGGCATTATACAACGGAGCAAACCAATTGTTGTTAAGATTAATACTGTAGAACAGAGAGTTCTTGGGGAATCTTCCCAAATTACTGGGCACTTCATTGTTAAATATTATTGCCATTTCATGACTGACTTTGTTATTCTTCTCTACCTTTATTTTGTGACCATTACCAGGTTTTTCTTATATCTGTTCTTAATGCTACTATTCCAAACACTTGGTTTATATTTCTGTCTAACCTTATCTTTTTGTGGTATCGCTCTTATTCTCCCCATATGTGAGCATTTCCTTGGCTTTATGAAAATCCTGGATATGCTAACTTTTTAAAGACCTTGTTTTACTGGTCATGTCACAGGATCAGCAGTAATTCTTTAAACCTTAATATTATAAACAACTATTGTACAGCAGTATGGAGAAAATGCTGTACAAACATGACTTTCAGGACTTAGAATGAGCAGCTTTTGTTGTAAGCAACATGTTTTTAACAACTTGAAAAGCTAGATCTTTCTCCTTTATTATTTCTATTTTGCTACCAAAACATGAGCAGATGATCCTCTTGTTGGGAATATATTTAGAGCTGTATTTCACTTCATTGGAGAGTGTGTCTTAGCAAAGCTTTCAACTCAAAAAAATAGATTTTTTAAGAAAAGTATGAGGGTGAGCTGATCAGTATTGAAGGATCAGCTTCTCCATGTCCAGGAGCAAACTGTACCAACAAAGAGAAAGGCAGGAAAGAATGCTAGGAGACCTGCCTGGATGAACAAGTTGCTCCNTAGAAAATCTTTAAGGTCCCTCCCAACCCTGACAATACTATGCAATTAAAAAATCAGGGGTGTTTTGCAATATTTAATGGCTCAGCACTGTTTTATTAACCTCTTTGTTAGCTTATTAAGAGACACTGCATATGGCTACCATCTTGAAGCTTAGTAAAAGGATTCTTTTTTACGTTGGGAAAGTCCTCTGTTCTAATTTCTTATGAGGGAGACTCAGAATTCAGAGATGCATTACTGCATCAAAGCTTCATTTTTAATTTTTGGAGAAGGTTTTGTATATTTTTTTATGCTGTAGTTCAGTACAGGTCCTCTGCCCATGTAAGCACAACTCTCCTGCTCATAGCAGTACTGTACTGGTGGTAGTAGAACAAACTAATTGTGCCTTGCATGGTCATATTTGGTTAGGAATCATGTGCAGTATGTGATGCATACCACTTTTCCTCTCCTACAGCGAGGAAATGGAGTATTATTCTGCATAATTTCCTGCCAGTGGGAGAATGAAAGAACACGACAGGTGGGGTCATCCCTAAACCGTGTCATTGGTGAACGCAGTCTAGTGTTTTCACACTACTAGATCAGTAGGGTTAGGTAGGATAAGTGCACAGCTTTCTTCAAGTGAAATGAAAGTAGCCAGTCTGAGAAAATTGCTAATAGCATCTAGAGCAGCTGGGCAGTTTAAATACTGCTGTGTTTTTCTGTTTTCTGAGCTTCCAGCCTTCTCTGTTGCCCCTTCACAAGAACAAAATTATTAACTATTGTCATGCTTTTAAAATAACTATGAGTAAACTACTAGCCTATTTCTCAGGTGTTACTAACACAGCTAAACTGGAAAAAACTTATTGGTTTATTTGGAAAATAATTCCTGACTTGAAGATTAGCCAGTAGATGTTCAAGGGAAGTAAATCGCTGCTTTTCCTGGCATCTAAACTGGCTTAGACTCAGCTATTTAAAATCACTTAAAAGTGGCAAGCAAGACCAAAAATGGTTGTGTAGTAGCTGACTTGGAAGCAGCATTCCAATCTGATAGGTCAGTCTCTAGTCTGTGTAATTTTACAATGATGTTTCCTTACACTTTAGACTGTGCTGTAAAAAGTGAGAACTGGTAGCTAAAACATACCAATTAAATGAAGAGCAATGAGTGGTGTTTTCCACACAATAAAGACAACAGCATTTGATTATTTTTGTCAGTCAGTATAGATTTTTAAACGTACACATAACTACATTTCTTTTTCACACAAATCTAGTTTACACAGTTAAAACCACATGCTAAATGTTAGAAAAGCTGTCAGGATTTAATCCTATTATTGTAAACATATAGTCTTTGATATGAGGGAGAAGCAGAGGGATCCCACTTAAAATTTGCTTCCAGCTCTTCACCATTGTGTGGATTACTTTAAAAGTAGCAAGTTGATACTGAAGTAACCATTTTGTGTTGATGGTATCTTTCATGAGGTCAGTTTTCTCCAACTCAAGCATATACTTAAGTTCAAATAACTTTTTTTCCCTCTGTCAGGCAGTTTAGATGCAATAACTGTGTTAAGGGTGTGTCAAGGAAGTTGTTGCAGTGTGAAGTGATCAATTTATTTCTCTCTTTATTCAAATTATTTTCCCTCTTTTGTCTGTCAAAAGACAAGGTGATCCACTAGGCATGTGGGACATATTACATCCTATGAAAACCAAAGGGCTAAGTATGGCACAGAAAGGAAAACTAGCTCTTTAAGATGACAAAAATTTCAATTCTGTCTTGAAAAGCTTTGCTGGCAAGCTGATTTTTTTGAAGTGCAATCTATCATCAGTCGTAATAAAGCAATACCGTAGTCTTTAATGGATTTTCTTCTAGCAGGAAAATATCAACAATTAACTTCTTTCTCGTTATTCTGTGACTGCTACTCCCTGTTCCTGACCCCTGGTAATAGATCAGATTTCTGTTGGCATCACAGGAAATGGAACAGTAAGATACAAAATAAAATAAGGGTCTTAGTAAAAGAACAAGTAGTAGGAAATGATGGTATATATTTTACTTTAGTCATTTTTAATGTAAATGGATGTTTTGTATAGTATATGCCAAAGGAGGATTTTTTTTGTAAAAAAAAAAATCTCAATCTTCTCAAAATCTTTATTTTTTTACATGAGTAGAAAGGAAAGGCTATATTCAAGTTGATTAAGCACACCCTAGTTTGATGCTGTGTCTCTGATAGTGGCCAGTCAAAAATGCCTAGGAAAAATATGAACAGATCAAGCATAAAATGAAACTTTCTGGCATGTGGCAGTCCACAGCTCAGGGATTTCCCAAGCTGAAGGTTATATTTTGAAGGCATGACTCCATGAATTTCTGATAGGTTGCAGAACTATCAGTAAAGTTTTGATTTCCAGAACACATAACTGCAGTGATTTTCTCAGTTTAACTATGACCCATTTACACAAGTTTGGTTTTGTTTCTTTTTCTTCTTTTCTTTCTTCCTTTCTTCCCCTCCCTCACGATAATTTTATTTGAATTTAAATCACTTTTTTATTTAAATTTTTAAATGTAATTTTAAATTTAATTTCTAAATAAGTATGGAATTTAATATTTATAAGGATTGTAACAGACTGTAAATCTTAGAAGGAAGTTACTTTTAATTGCACAGCCACTCTCTACTTTAGTCTTTGTTATGGGGGTCATTTTCAGCAGATTTCAAAATTCAGTCCTAGCATAAAAGGTTTTAGTACAACCAATTATAAGTTCTTTGAAAAGGAGACAATAATTTGACACACTCATTAGGAAAAGCTGTATTTCCAGAGGCCTTGGAACAATGTCTTAATGCATAGCATGATATAGTGAATATTCTTGTTTCATATGATAGGATGGTCAGAGATTTAGACAAAAATCTGGAGGTAAAGGAGTAAAGGGAAATTTAATCTTTCACTTTTGAAAATAGAAAGGTCTTAGACTTCGTGGCTGAAAAAATATGTAAACAATTTTGTGTTCTGTGTGTAGGCAAGGGTTAGAGCTGGGTGAGCCACTAGATGAATGATAGATGTTCTCTATTAATTCCTCTCCCTTAACAAAGGGGAAGAGAACAGGAATAAAGGAAAAAGACTTATAGACTGGAAAAGAAAACTAAAACAGTGTTAATGAAAATATAACAACAATATAATAAAATATATTCATATATAGAAAAAAAAAACAAAACCAAAACCTATCAAACTCAACCCTCCTGATGGCAATTACATCACCATCACCACTGATGTTGAGGGCAGAGTCCCAGATAGGACTCGGTGGTAGATAGGAACTGAATTCAGGGTCTGGATTCTGGAATTGGATTCAGGAAGACATGGATTGGGATCAAAGGCAGAATGGACAGAGTCCTCCTTGGGCACTGGTCATTGAAGAGGAGAGCTTGACCTTGTGATTTATCAGCTTTTTACTGAATATGATGTATATGGGATGGAACAGAATACCTTGTGGGTCACTTTAGGGTCACCTGCTCCCTGCAGGTGTGACCTGCTACTTGCTGTACATGGCACACAGGATTTAGTAGTGAACTGGGTCTTTAAGGGAGCAAGTATAACTAAGCAAGAGCATTTCTGGACACCAGTCCTTAGTAGTAACCATAAATATCAAGGCTTATCACTACTAGCAGCAGACACTGTCTGCAAAAATATGCCATTAACTTTGGATAGTGTGGTCACTTGCAAGAGGCTTGGCTGAAAAGTAACTTCACTGAACAGGGTTCTAGCTCAAACCAGGACAAAATTCCAGNGTGGAGCACAAATATATAACTATTTCTGGAACCTCTGAAGGCATGTGAACTGCTAGAAGAAAAAGGGGCAAACATAAGATTGTCTACTGTTTCTGCTGAATTTCTCTTGTGTACCTTCCAGTACCTGAATGGTACCTTCCAGTACCTTATAAAAAGGCTGGACAGGGCCTGTTTACAAAGGCCTGGAGCTGAAAGGGCGAGGGGTAATGGCTTTAAATTAGNTGGATAGTGTGGTCACTTGCAAGAGGCTTGGCTGAAAAGTAACTTCACTGAACAGGGTTCTAGCTCAAACCAGGACAAAATTCCAGGGGGCTAGGAAGACTTTTTAGTTATCCTAGAATTTTTGGAGTTGAAAGTATTTCAACAATTTAATTCTTAAAACATTTCCCCGAGGAACATTTTTTCTTGCTATATATTAAAAGATATGAGAATTTAGTATAACAACAACTTAAGGTGTAAAGTTACAGCCTGAAATGAGGTTTTGATCAATACTAGGTAGACACTGATTTTGAGGCAACTCAGATATATGACCTTGAAAAGTCTCATACACCAGATGAAGTATTTTGTAGCTTTGCTGCATTTTTTAAATGGTTCTGTATCTCTAAATATTAGTATTTTATTTGTTTTAAGATTATGTATTTTCAGTTATATATTACAGTAGGAGCCAAGATGTTCCTCAGTGGTTAAGAAACTGCAAAACTCTTGCTGTTTAAAGTGAGAAAGTTCTGTAGAAACTTCATGATTATAGGTGACATTTTTTTGGCAATAATGAAGAAAGGTATTGTGTATTTTAGTATCAAAAATACTGGTTTGAAATGTTGGTCTGAATTTGTACAAATAATCCAAATGTTTTTGAGGTTGAAAGAGGCAAGATAAATCTTTTCTTTCAAAACTCTTGAATGAAATAAACCCAAGTATGTTCTCCTTGATAAAACTGAAGTCTTCTGTTAAGGATCTAG
>VWZY01010270.1:186362-253172 GCA_013399075.1 Chloroceryle aenea
GGCATTCTCTCTAAATGTATGTAGTGATATTTATCAGTCTTGTACATAGCAAAGATTATAAGAGACTTATCACCAGGAATGTGTTACAGATTTTTTTTTATATATATATATAAATATTAGAAAAAAGTACCCATTTTGTTAGATGAAACCATTTCAAACTTCTTTCATTACTTGAAGACATAACATTGTCTTTACAGATCTTTTGAAGTAAGGATTTTTTTAGATGGTTGAAAAAAATTCTTCAATATTTGAAAAGATCAACTAAAAGAGATGACTGGTCATAGAACTTCAGGGCTAACCCCAAGAGGGTTTTGATCCAAAATCCCTAAAGGTGCTGTACATTTGTGTTTTCATTCATACTAGTGTCTTCAAATACTTGCCAAGTTTGAAAAATATATATCTTTGTTTTATTTCACACTAAAGGTCTCCGAGAGGCTCTGTAAAACAGTACAGCCTCTTTATGTTGCTCTTCTTGAGAGTCAAGGAATAGTATGGCCTAATGAGGTACTACACAGGTTATCAACAGGATTTTGTGATGGACTTCAATAGCTTTACATCAGAAGCAGACTTAAAAGACTTAGAATAAAAAAAAAAAATTAAGTGAAGAGTTAGTGCCCTGTAATACCATTTTCCAGGAAGAGAAATTTAATACCAAATAAAAAATATAAATTAACAAAAGCCATTTTTTCATGAGGTGCTGTGTACTGATTCGTTCATTATTACTGACTAATTCCATGTCTGTAATCTTCAGAGATGACAAGTATTTCTAAGACACTTCAAAAATTTTTATTTCAAGTAGTGCAAGTGACAATTTTCAGAGGAACTAAGGAAAGTGGTAACACTTATGAAAAGCAATAAGCAGATTTAATGTTTTACAGCACTTGCTATGTGATCATGCTGCATTGATATTGCTAGAGATAGGTATTGTATATTGGCACTCTGCATATTCCACAGAGTTATTTTTTAGTTTTGTGGGGTGCTCATGTCAGTACTTGTGCTTATTTGACACAGAACCTTTTATATTAAATGCAGTGGATATAGAACATTGGAGTATAGTTTTTTGCTGCTTTAACAGGTCTGTAAGTCTATGTATTCTTAGGTGACATACCAGTTTAATACTGAGCTTAGTCTGGTAGTTCATATCAGCTGTGATGTTTCCTTTTAAAATTAATATATAGTTAGGTACAGAAAGAAGGAAGAAGAATTAATAAATCATAAACTTCCTCTTAATGATAAACAAAATTAAACTTTTAGACCTAATACTTTATGAAGACTTAAATTTTTAAATGTACATTGAGGCAGTTTAGTTTACAATTAAATGCCAATTAACTTGGTATGTTAATGTATAATTTTCATCATGTCCTTGTCCTCTCTTGACTGGAACTGTTTGTACAAAAATAATGAAAAAAAAAAAAACNACATATTGTGATGGCATTCTCTCTAAATGTATGTAGTGATATTTATCAGTCTTGTACATAGCAAAGATTATAAGAGACTTATCACCAGGAATGTGTTACAGATTTTTTTTTATATATATATATAAATATTAGAAAAAAGTACCCATTTTGTTAGATGAAACCATTTCAAACTTCTTTCATTACTTGAAGACATAACATTGTCTTTACAGATCTTTTGAAGTAAGGATTTTTTTAGATGGTTGAAAAAAATTCTTCAATATTTGAAAAGATCAACTAAAAGAGATGACTGGTCATAGAACTTCAGGGCTAACCCCAAGAGGGTTTTGATCCAAAATCCCTAAAGGTGCTGTACATTTGTGTTTTCATTCATACTAGTGTCTTCAAATACTTGCCAAGTTTGAAAAATATATATCTTTGTTTTATTTCACACTAAAGGTCTCCGAGAGGCTCTGTAAAACAGTACAGCCTCTTTATGTTGCTCTTCTTGAGAGTCAAGGAATAGTATGGCCTAATGAGGTACTACACAGGTTATCAACAGGATTTTGTGATGGACTTCAATAGCTTTACATCAGAAGCAGACTTAAAAGACTTAGAATAAAAAAAAAAAATTAAGTGAAGAGTTAGTGCCCTGTAATACCATTNTTCCTCGCTTTACTTGAAACTTTTTGTAAAAAAAAAAAAAAAAAAAAAAAAAAAAACAAGAAACAGTTTTTAAAAATTAATTCTCTAATGGTACTCCATTTCAGAATTTTCTTGTCCTTCTCTCCGTGGATAATATATAAATGAAGAGAATAGAACTATACAGCTACAGGAAGGTTATTCAGACATTTTGTGGACTATCAGTTAAAGCTTATATACTAAAGAAACCACAAATGCAGATTGGAAACTTTTCAGTGGATTATGTTTGATTTTTAGAAGTAATGAAAAAACCCCGAATTCCAAGTATGCTGTTTATGCCACACCTGGTGTTTAACTCTGTTCAGATGCTGCATCTGAAAATACAGCTATGATAAAGCTAGAGAGGTTTGGTTAAAAAAAAATGTTCCTGCATTCTGTCAGGATAGCAGTAGGACTGTGTCTCCCTTGATATATCTTTGCAGTTTAGCTATAGGAAAAACTGAGGTACAGCATAAACACATAAAAAACTTACAGTACTGAGATAAGATCAAAGCTCTGTCTTGCACAATATTGTGTTTGATCAATTATGAATACCTAGGGAATAGTATGAAAACAGGGCAAGTATATATTGATAGTCTACTTCCACATATGTGTCTGAAGCCACTTCCAAATCCACTGCCATCCATTTTTCCCGGAATGGGTCTAAATCATTCACAGCTTAATTATTTGTGCAAGAAGATACACCCTCTTTGTTTTGAACCTGTCACCCCCAGCTTCATTTAATATCCCCTAACCTTTGTATTAAAAGAGATAATGAATTAATTATTGCCAGATTACTTTCTTCATTCCACATGTGGATACCTGTCAAACAGACTCCAGACTTAGATTTTCCAGGCTGACAAGTTCTGGCAAACCTGGTCTGTCTGATGCATTTTGGTTAAAGGGAGTATGGGGCATCTGAATTGCAAATATTGTAGTGGCTGAGGCCATAAAGGCTAACTACAAAATGTTCAACAAATCATACAACGGTTTTGGTTGGAAGGGACCTTTAAAGGTCACTTATTCCAACCCCCTGCTGTGAGCAGGGACATCTTTAACTAGATCACATTGTTCAGAGCCCTGCCTGACCTGACCTTGAATGTTTCCAGGGACGGGGCATCTACCACCTCTCTGGGCAACCTGTTCCAGTATTTTACCACCCTCAGTGTAAAAAAAATATCCCTTATATCTAGTCTAAATTTACCTTGTTTCGGCTTAAAACCGTTACCCTTTGTTACAGCAAAACAGGCCTTACTGAAAACATAATTTCCATCTTTCTTATAGGTCCCCTTTATGTACTAAAAGGCTGCTATAAAGTCTCCTTGGAGCTTTCCCTTCTTCAGGCTGAACAACTCCAGTATTCTCAGCCTTTCTTCATAGCAGAGGTGCTCCAGCCCTCTGAACATTTTTGTGGCCTTCTCTGGATCCACTCCAAGAGGTCCATGTCTGTCCTGTGCTGAGGACTTCAGAGCTGGACACAGTATTCCAGGTGGGGTCTCACCGGAGCAGAGGGGCAGAATCACTTCCCTCAGCCTGCTGGACACACTACTTTAGATGCAGCCCGAGATACAGTTGGCATTCTGGTCTGGTAGTGCACACTGCTGGCTCATGTCCAGCTTTTCATTCACCAGTATCTCAAACTCCTCCTTCACAGGGCTGCTCTCAATCCTGTCATCACCTAGGCTGATACTGGGGAATGCCCCAACCCAGGTGCAAGACTTTGAACTTGGCTTGTTGATCCTTACGAGGTTCACACATGCCCACTTACTGAGTTTGTCCAGGTCCCTGTGGATGCTAACAATTAGCATCACATGATTGGTGAAAATCTCTGGGTTTTTTTCTTTTACCATGTCTTTAAATCTTATTTGATTTGTTTTTTTTAGTCATATTTATTCCATAGTTTTATCCTAATACTGTAAATAAAATTATAGCAGACTTCTTTAGGTGTTACAGCCAGGGAGGTACATACTGCTTGCTATTCACACAAGTAGTTTATAAACATTTTTATTACATGTTTGCTACTACATCTGCTTCAGACAAAAAGCAAACAAAAATAAGCATTATAGTTTTAATAATAAAGATCTAATAAATTGTACATAGATTTAATATGCTTTGTTTAAAAAGTGATTCCACATTTTATGCAGTTTCTAGAATGAAAAGTATCTTGAAGGAGAGGAATTTGAAAAAAAAAAAAAAAACACAACTAAAACAAAAGAAAAATTTCTAAAAAGATGCAAACCACAGGGATGTGTGGTGGGAAGATGATCTGAGATTCTGAGACTGGCCCCTGTATTTGTCTGCTGCCTCTACAATGCACAGTGAGGCCAAAAGCTCTTACAGTGTCCACTCTATTAAAAGGTTCCGTTCATCGTAGGTCACAGAACTCTCTCCAACACTTATAAGGAAAGTTTTAACTCAAAAACCTTACTCTGCGTGATGTTTTCTTTCCAATTATCACGTACAGCACAACATGAAGTTTTGACAAGCATTTTACAGTTATAACATGTCAATAAATTATACTTGCTGCCATAAAATTGAGCATATGCATAACTAAACCAAAATGGCAAACTGTAAAGAAAACAGAATGAATGCCAAAATAACGCCAGTGAGCATCTCTTCCATATGTGAACCCATGCAACTTATGCTATGGAAATAGTGTCCAAAAATAATTATTGGAAATACTGTCAAGCAAATTTCATTATGTGAAGGACAGTTTAATATTGTTCTCAAATACCTTTTTAAACCCTAGGTGTGATATTGTTGAATTCAAAAATAGATGGGATCAAACCACCACAAATGGTACATTGAAGCTCAATTAAATTGTGATAGAATTCTTCATTAATGCGTGAATATAGCAAAGAAGTGGTAGGATGAAATAGCAAGTCCACTCTCGGTGGAACATGAACTCATGCTAACCCATTTAAGAGTGTTTAGGTATAGGGAAAAATCCTATGTGGTGGTAAAAGCTGTATTTGCCATGTGCTGTGAGCTGTTTTAACTTGTGCTTGGAACTAATCCACCCATACTGCAGCCAGTCTAATATTCATAGTCTCTAAACAGCTTATTTACAGGAAAATCCATTCCATCATCCCAAACCTTTAAACAATATAATGGAATCACAGAGTTGTGATGACCAGATAAAAGACACAGTTCTGCTTTGCATTTAATTTAAAATTGATTTTAAAACACCAGTTTCTCTTTGAGTCAAGAGTTGTGCATTAAAAGGTCAGGATTGTTTTTTAAGATGTTGGTTTGAGACTAAAAGAAATGTTCTGAGAGATAAAGGAAACAAATGTTAAGAAGCCTAATTGTACAGGAGATAATATTCAATGTATGACCTATAAACCTGGTAGAACAGTTTAGAAGATCAGATGTCTTAAAAAATAAATTGTCCAAGTGCCATTGATACACTGTACAGCAACTCCAAAATGTAGGTTTTTCCTTCGTTGATTCTGTGGTGCTAATGTATTTATGAAGAAGTTTCTAAACATTGGGCATTTATAAAAATTAATTCAAGAAATGGGAATGGTTACAGTGTAGTAATTCCTGGTAATAATGTCAAAACATTGGGTTTTAGGAACTGACCTCAAATTTGCTCTGTAAAATGAGAAATTACACTGACCACCTTTAAAAAAAAAAGATATCACTAAAAGCACTGTATGAATTGAAAATAAGACCTTCACATACTGCAACATTCAGGTGTAAAATATGACGTTTTAATTTACCACATGCAGCAATTCTTTATGCTAATGTGCCATTGGATACAAATGCCAGTGTTGCAGGATGAAATGTAATCCCTTTAAGAGGTGTTTCAATTTCTCTGAATTTCCTCCAGACTTAACTTTAATTGTGGTCCTATTCACAAGAAAATGTAACATAGCATTGCAGTGTGCAACAATCAACAAAAAGTTCTTTCCTGGTATGAAGAGTTTTTTTGTCATAACTATGTCAGCTTCCTGTTCTGTTCTTCAGCACTGGATTTGACAGATCCGCTCTGTGCTATCGGTGTCTTGCTCTGAACTGTATAAAGGGGAAGCTGCCACTACAATTCATTTAAAAAACTTCTAAATTGACTGCAAAAACATATCCAGGCAAAAAGATACCACAATCATGAACTTACTTTAAGAACAGCACTGGTTGTAAATATAATTTCAAGAGAACAAATAGAAAAAATATATTTGATACATCTGGGTATTTCTTCTCCTCCTTGTTTTCCCATTTTGCCATGTTGTAAATATGAGTAGCAGTGTGTAGCCTTTGCCTGAGAATATTTCTCAGTGGATTTTTAACATTTAAAGAACATTTATATCAAAAGGATACATTTCATGTGCCTGCCTGAGGTAATAGGACCCTGTATAATCAATCTCTTGAAAATTCTGCAGGGAGAATGAAGTTGGTCCATTCTTGCCCCATTCTCAATCTGTACAGTACAGATGCTCTTTGCTCTTAGTTTTTCTTCACCATTTTTGAAGGTCTTCTGTCCCACCAGACTGGCAACATTTCAAATATAGTAAATAAACCTATTATCAAACATTGCTAAGAGCTGAAAATGATTTTTTAGCTAAGCAAATTTTCTTCCAGAAAAATGAAGCAGAGACTTAGGCTGCTCTGCTTTTGTTTCTGAAGAGTATCATTCACATCACTGAAGTGATACAGAATGCTTTTGCTAGAACAGAAGTGTTATAGTTGTTGTCAAAGCTTTTTAAGGATCTGACAGCTGTTAGCTTTCAGGAACAGCACAGAATGAGAGTAGTGTAGAATACATTGATTTTAGCAAAATATGGAGCAACGAAATTTGGGAATAGGAGGAATTAGGGGCCACAGAGCTTCTACACAAATATTAGGGAAAGGATATTAATGAGAGAATAGCAGCACAAAGGAAACAGAAAATGCATGAAGATATTATGAGTTAGTTTGACACAGGCTTATGTTTTCTGCCAAGTGTAATTAATTCCTTTTGAGGTAAAAATGGCATTTCTGCACTCTGTAATATGCACTTGCTTGTGATGCTATGCTCACTTAGTGGATCCTCTAAATAATCATCTGAAAGATTTCACTCAAACTTTTATGGCATATCTTTAGTAATTACTTTCAATATTGTAATTTTATATACAGACAGAATTGCCAGAAAATAAGGGTTTTTTCCCTTTCCTATTCTAAACTTGTTTCTAAGATTTTGGACCTAGTAGCTGGATTAAGTGCACAATAATTAAACCAGGGTCTGTTTTATTGATCATTTATTTTCCTCATTACCGTCTGCTAATATTTCATTCAAAATAAATGGCAAGTGACATTTTTGAATACTTCAGATTAATTTCCAATATTTAATACCTTCCATGAGAGTCATGTTGCCTACATCTATGGGGGAGAGAAAAAGCAATGTGAAATAGTTCTTGAAACTTTTTTTGAGTTATTTTGTGGTTAGTATTTCATGTGGAACACTAAAATCAGTACTGATGTGAGTGTACCTGTTCATAAGGGTAAGCATATATTTTTAATTGAATCTACACAGTTTGTCATTTGATAGCAAACTTTGCTATGGAGTACCTTCCTCTGTCCCCCGTGGTTCTGTTTTAATTTCTGGTTTAAATCTATCATATAAAGTTAAGTTTTGTTGTAATTACAGAATATATAATCTAACCATGTAGTGAAAAAAGTGCTAGCTTTGTACAGGAGATGGAAAATTGTGTCTTAGCAAATGGAAATTAATCTGGTTTGGAAAAAAAAAAAAGAACAGCTGAAATATTCTGCCTTGCTTTTATACTTCTTACTGAACTCACAGTTTAGGAGTACATTCACTTACTCCCTCTTCTGCCACCTTCTGAAATAGCAGTGCCTCGTACCAATTACCAAGGCAATATCTGCCAGAGCTTTTGTCTACAAAACACTGAACTGCTGGATCAAAACTGTATCTTTAAGAGTTTTGGTATATGGATCCTAATTTTCTGTCCAAGTTAGGTATTACTTTTATGGCATATAAGGTGCAGGTGTTTATAAGCACCAAGTGTCTTTTGAAGGAATAAATTACTTGCATTAACCTCCTATGTGACAATGTAATAAGTTTTGGTTTTTTTTCTTGGTCACTAAAAATGGTGTCTGAGATCATCAAGATAGGTAAGAATGTATGATACAGCTGGATAACAGCACTGCCATAGGATCAGCATGTGAGTGGAAACAGTCTTCGGATAATTTTGTGTTTATGACAGCTCTTAAAATAAATATAGCTTGGAAGGGAGAGGAGAATTAGTATGAATTTATTCTATTGTAGATGCGTTCCCAAATGTTATAAAAATGACTTCAGCTGCTGTTGCTTAGGAAAAATAAATAAATAAAACAAGTCAGACATAACAAATGAGAATTTCAGGCACAGTGACAGTAGATAGAGACCTGGGTGCCTTATATCACACACCTTTCAGTCAAGCAGTATGTGTACTGCAGTGGAATAAACTGAAGATACTTGGCAGCCAAGTAGACTTTGATCACTTTTGTTCATAGATATGACTCATATTTCAGTAGCCTCTTTTTTCTAGGCTACTGATCTTCCCTAAACTTTTACAGTGAGTGCTCAGTGAACTTAAAGAAACCTTTTCTCATTCTGCAAGCAGACATTAAATACTCATGCTGGGCTGTACTTACTGTCTTAAAAATATCAGATACAGTCTCTTTGTTAGAATTTTGTGGGGTTTTTTGGGTGGTTTTTGTCTAATGTCCTTCACATTCTGAACAGCAAATAATGGTGAAAGATTAGCTACTTTTTTAATCACAGTGCTTTCACTAATTCAGTTTTATAGCAGAAATTAAGTTTGAAAATACAAATTTACCTGTGTTTGGTTTATTTTGTGTGTTTTCATTGATGATTTCATGGCACATAAGATATCAAACACAGTTAAGAACAAAGATGCTACCTATGCTTTCATAAATCACCCTAATATGTCTGAAGTGAGGATGAAGAAGAGTTCCGTTTATCCCAATAAGGATACAGGGATACACAAGGCATGGAAGGGCACTGCCTCAGCCTCAGTCTTTTGGTTGTTTGGAATTGGTAGCAACACACTGTTAGAAACCTAAGAGTTTAGGCTTTGGTCCTACAGCTCTGGTGCCAGTATGGTGTCTTGCTGGGTCTAAGATGTGATCATTATTTGTTATGAATTTTGTCCAGATAAGAGCATAATGGGTGGGCTCTGTGCAGTCCATGAAAGCTGTATTTGCACAATATAAAATTGAAGCTTCATGTTGCATGTTCTGGATGTGAGACGAAGGCTTGTGGGATCTGAGTGTTTAAAGCCTGCTGAGATAATGCAAGAAAACGGCAGAAAATAAAAAGGGCCAAACTTGGTGCACTATTCTCTATGTTGCCTGCTCAACATGATTTCTGAAATGGGCTGTGCCCTGTGCTGCACAAGTTTTTACTTAAAAACAAAACAAACAACCACCACAAAAAAAACTAGGACAGAATTAACATCTGACGTGTGGCTTTTACTTGATAGCGCAGGCAAAGCCTTAGTCTGCTCCCACTAGATCTACTTCGGTATTGCCTTCTCCAGTGGAGCTAACTGGGTCCCCTTTCTGTCTCTACCAGTCAGAAGAATTGTTGACCCATGCAAAATATATACTGTGCCTCCCCTCCCAAGGATGCAAAGCAGGTATTTTAGCTCTGTTGGCTCAGGTCTCCCAGAGGCATCACGTCTATCAGTAGCAGAGTGCTACCCAGAAGTTGTGGCAGTAGTGCTGCCTTGCTAACACCTTTCTTTTTTTAATACTACAAGAATCATAAATAACTTTCCTTAAAACATCTCAATCTCCATTCTCTCTAGGGAAAAACCCTAAAATAAATACATTTCATATGGTCATTTATAGCCAGAAGTACCAGTTTAAAAACACAGCATGGAAAAATGCAGGTGAAAACTGTATTATCCTTTCAATTGAGATGGATAATGAAATTCTCCCTAAAAGAGATATTCAGAAACATTTGGGTTAGACTTTGAGCTCTCTAGGAAGTCCCCTTAGAGATGACTTTCTGAAACACTGTCTGGTCTTCGACTGCCTTATAATTAATGTTATGTGATAATCCCCAGTATTCAAATCCAAAGAGATAATTTTTCATTACTTTAATATTAACTTGAAATTATTCATTATATCAGCACTTGCAGTTTTCACGGCAACATCAAAAATACCTATTACAAGCAATGATCACAAAGTTTTACAGCAATGTGACCACAGAAAATTAACATTCTATTCCTTATCAGATTCAAACAATTTTGCAAGGTTGGGAATATTTACAGAGGTTTGGGTGAATGAAGGAGACTTGCCAAGAAAACACAAATTCTTCAATAAATATATTTTTTAATTTTTAAGGGGATATATAAATAATGATTTTGAGAAACCAAGTATATTTTCTGCTTTGTTCATATTTTAATAGTGTACTGCTCTTTGCTGTTTCAGTAATTAAGTCTTATGACATTCCAGAAAGCATAAATCCTGCTGAGATGTTTAAGTTTGGAACAACCTCTTGATGTACAAACAAACTAAATTAAAAGAAAGAAGACAGACACTTTCCCAGGATCCTAACAAGCTGGTTTGCTTTTACCTTTGAAACAAAATTGAACAGTAAAGCAATGTGGCCTACTGAAACTGTTCTAGCCTCATTCTTAACTAGAACCTACTTGTGAAATTCATTGCGTTCCATTACAGTTTTTAAAGGATTTTAATTATTTGCCTGAAAAGAATAAAGATGCTTCAGGCTCCATTTGTTTATCATGGAAGGCCTAAAAAAAATGAGGACAGAGCTTCCCAGCTCATGCAGGGGTTGCAGAAAGAGAGAGATGACTTTTAATTCGACAAGTTCAGAGAGATTTCTTAGTTTGACGCGCACAGCAGGGGGTCTTTGAGTGCCTGGCAATACTTCAGCATTCTGAGCTTTGAAAGTCTTTCCCTGCAGCAGAAATTGTATCAAAAGCCAATGATAATATTCCCTGCAAGGTAAAGGACCCTATTGAAGATTTCTAGAGCTGTTTATTTATTCATCACAGTTTTTTCTTTTAGGACGTATCAGGCGTGTAGGTAATAATTCACACAGATACTAGGAAAATGAAATAAATAAATAGGAATCCCTCATTAATCTTTCACCTTTCCCTTAAGTTTTCCATAGGCCACATTCACCTATAAAATTTCCTGTTATTCCTTGCCCTGTATTCTGCATACAATCTTCACTTCAGATCTCAGCTTTTCCTTATTTTTAACAGAATTGTCATTTCTGCCTGCCTTCTACCACCAGCTGAGTACATAAGATGTTTATGGCCCTTTCCTTTTACTAAACTCTCAAAGTGATTGATTAATTTTACAGAAGGATATTCTATTTCTTAGGGGTCTTTTAAAAATCTTGTTTTTTAAAGTAGATTTGAGATAACTGCTTCAAAGCCAAGATTAAAGCATTATTTATATTCCCGAGATCAGAGTTTTAATGTTTTGGCATTACTTTTATTTGAAAAGTATACACACATATTTTTCTTTCTGTTTTGTTTTGTTTCTGCAGCAGAGCTGGGACTGTGAGACTACGACAACCTTTCCCATGTGTCATGTCAATGTCGGCTATCACTTTGGCAGAATCAGCCAGCTCAGTGAAGACAGAAAAACCCTCCTTCCCTCCTGTTTTTTCATGTGCTGGTGGCATTCAAAGTGACCTTCCCTTATAAATACTGGTGAGTGACCACAGGAGGAAAGCAGTTCCTTGGTGTAGGAACTGCTGACCTGAGTGGTTTCCATTTTTTTCATACAATGAAACCCTACATATGCAGGTGTGTGTGTGTTAGTGATAACTTGAGGTATTTAAGAACACTTATTTCTCTTGACTTATAAACATTTACAGTACACTAGCATATGCTACCTATTCAATCTATATGATGAAACAATCTTTCAGAATACTATTTTAGAGAGAGAAATACTTTCTGACAGCAAACAAGAATGTCTTCTCTCTTCCTGTTACTTCCTGTTGGCTAATGATATGGAATGGAATAAATTTACTGTAACACCTCAAATGTGGCAAGATGAAACTTTTCCAAGTGTAGGAATTAAGGAAGATAGCTAGAGGCCGTCTTCTGGAACACTTCTGCTTTGGGAAGCAGGGCTAGGGTGAAATCACAGCACTTCAGATATTCTGATACCCACAGGGCAGTCCAGGAATGATGTAGTAACTGTAATAGTTCCATAAGTCTGTTTAAATTACATAGTGTAGTATTAAAAAAGTTTTCAGGTCATTTGAAACTATCCCAGCTGATTTGTCCTGCTTAAGACTGCGTGTGCCTAAAGAGATTTTCAGTGTTGAAAACTGATGTGTAGATAGTGAAATAGCCACCCATGGCTCAGAAGAAATTACAGTCCCATAGCGACTAGCACTACAAAGTACATATTCAGAGACAAAAAAAAATATTTAATCTGGCTTGGAACAGTCTGGAAGCTGTAAATATGTGCAGGATCTAAGGTTAGAAATTATTTAAGTATTATACGTATTTAATCTAAAGACATTGCCATAAAGAGTCACTTAGCTGGCTGCCATTCAGTATTAAATACATTATTGCAATTATCTCCTAATCAGACTACAGACAGACAACTGTGATCTATCATTTATGACTATATGATAAATAATGTTTGATTTTTTTATTTATTTTTTATTTTTCTTAACCATATGTGGTTTTGAAGTATGTTAGTTTAAAGAACCAGACAAACTTCAAAAGAAATATTAATAGGAGCATTATCATTGCACCAGCCTAACAAAATAATGCCTTTTCATCACAGAACACTTCCAGCAAAGAGAAAGGCCAGTATATGTACTGTATGTCTCTCTTGCTTAATGCATGAGCTGTGGTGTTATTTAGAAGTTCCGCAGCTTTGTGATGGGATTGTCACTGATTTCCTTGGCTATTAGTAATTAGTGGACAGAGGCAAGAAGAGAAGCAAGATGGCAAAAATTTAACTGAACTGCATAAATGACTGTCCCCTATTAATATTCTTTCTCTGTCAATTATGTGATGGACCCTTACTAATTTAGGGCTTGCCATTTGGTAACAGATAAATCCTTATCAGGCTTGATTTTGAGGATTTGTGTTCAACTAGACTTGAATTGTTATAATAATGCTTTCAAACAACTGAAGCAGTAAGTAAATTGGTTGGTTGAATACTTTTACTACAGTTTTTCATCCGGTACCATCATTCTAATCATAACCATAATATGCCACAACAGTTAGTTCAGCACGCCGTTTGGAAAATGACAGGAGGGTAGAGTTTCAAAGCATTCATCTTTTGAGAAAAGCCTTCTTTAAATGTGTTTCCATTCTAAAATTGTCTGTCAGCTCATTCTTATATCTTTCAAGGATGTTGCCTTGGTTTACAGTAGCTGTACGGAGTAACTTGCTGTTTGATTGTATTCTGATATTTTGCACATGCAGCTGCTTTCCTTTAAAAAGGACAGGACAAGACTACAGACAGTCCAGTGGTTGAAGACTCTTTAGCTGCTTGTTTTCCATGCAAGATTCCAAGTATAGGCATACAGATCACAACTCATTATTTTAAGTTATAATGACTTGAATTTTTCAATCTTACAAGAGCAGCTGGTATACTAATAACAGGTAGTTTGATTATCGTAACTTTGCTGGGACCACAACAACTGCTCCATCCTCACTAAGAGAAGGTGGAGCTTTGTAGAAGTTATGATGTGACCAGAGAGGATCAAGTATAATCGTTACCATTTCTAAGTAAATTTCTGGTAGCTCACAGAATGATGGCTTTTCTTACTTTTGGCTACATACAGCATTAGAAAGAAATGACAAAGCGTGCTAAGAATCTGTGATATTATGTTTTGTTGTTTTAATTTACCTTTGGTACAACTCTGTACTTCAGTGTGACCTACCAGATGGTTCTAGAATCAGTAATATGGTTCTTCTATTGCCTTTTGCAAGTATTTTGTATTTTGTTCAAGTTTGGCATTTTGCAATAAGTAAGGGGACTCAATTCAAGATCACCGAGAGGAGTAAATTGATAAATACATTAAATATTGCACAGCTATACACATGTTCCCTGTATGTGAGGATGGAGATGAATACATTCTCGGTTTTAACTTGTTGTGTCAGAGTAGGATTAATCAGTCTCTGATTATTATACTGGGGTTTTTTAAAGCCTCAACTATTTTGGGGGGATTTTGGTAATAAATCCAGTGTAAGCTGTAACACAGAAAGCTTTCAAGTCAAGTTTACCCTTTTGAAGCTTGTAGCTTGCTTACTTAAGAACTACTTATGAGGGCTTTATGAGGACACTTCCTTGCAGCTTGCTTCAAATATCAAGCAATTGCGTTAACTTCCAGTAGTATAAACTATCATTAGTCTTACACAGTGTTGCTCTCCTAAGTAAAGAACTTTGCTATAAATTACTATACATTTCTTTTTGTATCTGTAAGTTCTTTCTTCATTTTTATTTAGTTTTCATGTACCTAAACTCAGGAATCTGATTAAACTGCAATTAAGGCACTCCTGGATTTTAAATAAATGTCACACAAACAGCCAACTAACAGAGAGAAGATGCTGTAGGAGTTTGAACTAATAAAGCCAGCTTTCCTTTGGAAATCTTTTCTTTGTAGTGTAAGATGAGGAATTTCTACTGCAACCCCACTTTCCCTGTTCCTCCTGTCTCTATTACCTTCTTTGTGTGAGAGACAAAAGAGCTGTGCTTAGTTTGCAGCTCCATGAATGAGTAGCAGCACATCCAGCTCCTTTCAGAATGCCTGAATTCTACCCACATTCCTCTCCCTGGGGATATTAATTTGGATCTCCATCACTGAAATTTGTAGGGTCTTAATTATCTTTAAGACTTGCACTTTTTTCTGATTTAGTTAACAAGTGACAGTCACCCAACTGAAAAATTACTAAGTGGAGAGAGAGAAGACAGAGTGAGTGGGATTTTAGGCTTAGGTGAGGCTAAAATGCACAGGCATTAAAAAAGATCTAAGTAGTAAGTGGGATCCTCGTGTTGCCATTGGCAGTAAGAGTTATCTAAAAATAAGTAAATAAATCCCACAAATGTTTTTCTTAATTAAAAAGCAAATTTTTGTGAAACATCCTTATGACTCTCCATTCCTTATTTGTTGCTTGTTCAAATAGCAGATAAAATGAAACCATTGCCCCGGCCCAGAACAGAGAATACTAGTCAGTGATTGTTTATGTAAAATATTCAGAGCTCAAAGAAATCCACAGATGATTCTGAGCAATCAAAATGTTCATATATAAATCAACATAAAGCTGGTAAACGCCTGAATAAGACATAAATGCAATTCATTGGATGTGTCATTTAAATTCATTTTAGCACCTTGCAAAGAAAAATGGAAAATAAAAAAGTATATACACACATGGAAATCATCAAGATAAGATATTTCTTTTCCAAAGGAAATATAAATTTGATAATATGATCTGTCTGAGTACAAGAGAAAAATGATAAGATAGGAATGGTGGTACTACTTCCTCTGTTGAACTGTGGGGCAATCTAAGCTTAAGTGTGGAAAGCTGCAGTGTAAGGGAAGTAAATGAGAGGGCTCTGATGAGGTGCAAAGAGCCTTTTGAGTTACAGCCTTTAGGAAGCCTCGCTGTCACTCGGCAGTACTTCAGGTAACTAAGTAGCTGTCTGGTCTGCTATTCAAACATCCAGGCCAAGCTTGCATATATTCTTATTACTTGGTTATAGTTATGCAGCAAATGCAGCTGAAATAAAGTTGTTGTTGCTGTTGTTGTTGTTATTATTTATTATCATTATTATTACTCAGATATCTTCTTGCAAGAGGAGGGAGGAAAAGATATTTCAGAGATTTATTTGGATTTCTATTGTTTTGGTTTTCTTTCTGTTTTTACTTTTACATGTGGTAACAAATTTAATTTAATTTTCATTTTGGCTCAGGTTAGATTCATTTTTAATCGAAGTTTTGGAATAATCGAACTGTGATTTTTACAATTTATGGTGACCTTAATAAGGACTTCTGTATGAGCACCATAGAGAAGGAGCTCACTTAGCTTTCAGGTTTGCGGTCAAGTAGCTCCTGTGACTCCTTGCCTTAAATAATGTAATCCTGATTTTGAATGTGTGTAGAAAGCCATACAAAACCAGCTAAAACATACACATCGGGGCAAAAGGAGGCATTTAGGGCCAAGGAGGTTTGGGGTTTTTTTTCACTTCCAGTTTGTTGCTTTTTTGCCTTGTAACTTCTGAATCACGTAACTATTGCATTACTGTTAAAGAAACCCAAATGAACAGAGCATCAGCCTGCACTTAGACTTCTGAAATGTCAGCAAGCTGTGACCAACTGAGAGCAACCAGCAACCAAACTGAAGGTTTGCAGGCCAGCAGAAAGTACATTAATTAGTTTCTTGCACAGGTAAATATTCAAGCAGTATAAAGCAGATATCAGAGATGAAGATATCTTGAAAGAATTATATTCTTCTTTTAGTGTTCCACTTCAGCCACTTTCAGAGTTTTCATGGTTTACTGCTTTATTCATTTCTGTTTCTGTTAAACTATTCCTTACCACATTTTCCAGTCCCAGCTCAGGAACTGACTGTAGGATATGCTAAGGCTACTTTAGCACTTGCAAACATAGTTGGCTAAATTATAAAGGTGTCCTTCCTTTGTGTCCACAGTCACATATGCCAACAAATTATTTCTCCACTAATTTAAAGGCTGAACTTACACGTATCTGAGACTCTGGTTTGCCTTCAAGTCAAATGCTCCATTCTACTGGTGCTAGATTTATCTCCAGTATATTCCAGTTTGTGTATGTGTGCAGACTTTGTGGGACACTATAAAATGCAAATTCAGACAGACACAGCAGGAGAGGGATTCTGTCTTTGGGGCCAAGTGCATGATCTTGTAGGTGCTGCCCTGGCAGCATGGTAGCATTTGTGGCACAGAGGTTAATAGAGTGACTTATGCTAATTATGTGAATATACTTCTGTACTGGAGAATAATGTATTTAGAAAGAAAACATATTCTGTCTTAGAAAAATGAACCTTTTCCTTTCAGTTAATTTTCAAATATACTCACATGCCTGGTGTAGAAAAATTCCAAATGTATTAACAAAGATAATTCATACTGGAGCTGGTGGGATCTGATCTACTAATCAGAAACATGTATGGTTACAGACATTCTTTATGCCTTATTATTTTTTGGTGCCAATATTAATAGTGATTTTTAATACATGATTGATTTCTCTACCAGCATGAAATTCTGAAAATAAATGCCTTCAATTGAAAAAGACAATAATAGAAAAATAAAATGGATTAATTTAGGTCTTTAGAGCTGAATGAGCTATCAGTCTCATTTTAAAATTTCAAAATTGTATATAACAAATATTATGATGATTTTAGACACTGAGGAGCCTGTGCTTTATTTATTTGTTTTCAGATTCAAAAATTCACCTAGCTTCTTGAAAAGTTTCAAAAATATTATCAAGGGGTTTTTTAACTCACACAACACGTTACTCAATGTTACATTTATAGCAAACTGAGGTCCAGATCCTCAAAGCTATCCTAATTCCTTAAAGACTTTCATGCAGGTAAAGTAATTTTCAAGATATGGATGGTTCTAAAGGCAAGGCCTTTGCTCTATAGTGAAAAGCCCTTACTGTATTAGGGCAGAACTGTACCAGGAGAATACTGAGGTCAAACTAGCTTCAGGCATTGATAAATGCTAAGTTACCAGGAGCTGAACACTGGGAGGATGTACTTTCCCATCCAAGCAGTTCTTTGCTCTCTAACAAGAAAGAATCTGGATTCAAATGAATGCACATCTTTTTTTTTTTTCTTTTTTTTCTTTTTTTTCAAAAAATACCTATTCTTCCTCTGAAATACTCTGTGTTTTATTTAACCAACTGGTTCTTCCAATCCCCTTTAAAAAAGAAATTAGCTGTTAATGCCCTGGGAAATATTTATGCTAAAGGTCATACTAAACAAAAGTCAAATCTAGGCTATCTGAGGAGTTTGGAGAAGATGTTTAATGCAAATTTTTGTGAAAAAAGGATGTGTGTCACTGCAGGTCATCTCTGAATATTCTTGTTGGGGTTTCTCTGTTGGATATGCAATCTCAGCTAAATGTTTTGAAGAGGAGGAATCAAATAAATTGCCCTATTTTGGATCTTTCTCATCTGTATACAGTTGTGCAGCTCTAGTAGACCTGAAAATTGCCCAGAGACAAACTTTTAAAAAATAGAGTGCTTTTGAGGCAGAAAATTGCTTTTCTACAGCATGGTCTAAGGGACAGGATGTGACAGGAGGACAAGGAGTTGTCACTACGTAGTGATATTGTAAAGCATATCTTACATAACAAAAAGGATCATTTGTCTCTTTTTTTTTTTCTTTCATTTTGAACTACAAGAGATTTAATTGTAGCTGCTAAAAGTGTGCCCAGACCCAAGAAATCCATTATAATTTACAATTAAAAATGAAAGCTCCTCCCTTACCCCCTCCTCCCCCCTATATTAGCTATTCATCACAGAGTACATGTGGTTTGGATGTCTGTCCACCACTTCAAAATCTTTATTCTCAAAAGGAAAAGGGGGGGGAGGGGATAAAGGCACTCATTGTACATGCATGTCAAATATTAGCGTGATTCTTGTAGTATAATAAGAAAAGAAAGTGGTTTGTGCTTTTGATTAGCCTCTCGATGTTTGAGAGTGTTTTTGTATGGCTTAATTTTCCTTTTTATGGCAGTTTGTACATATAAAACAAAATGAGGAAAGGAATGGAGGGGGAAAGAAATGTGCCATTTATATACTGAGGATATGAGGCCTCCTTTGGGCCCATTATACATTAATGGGTCAGCTGAGATTTATTAGGATATGTATATTAATCTTTATACACATTCACATACTATAATTGTTCCTGTGGTACTATAATGTGATTAGCTGTGAATTTGTGCAATATTAACAATAATATGGATTTCCATCTTACAGAACAGTAATAACAAATGGTTATTAAAAACGCATGTGAAGTATGGGATGGGAAAATGCTTCCAAACTCTCAGTAATCCGATTATGTTCTGTTGGTTTTTAAATTCCAAAACGGTTCAGTCTTTACTGTAAAGCACAATCTCGTATGAGAAAAGCAAACATTTTATGTTACACAAAATTGAATGAATCTAAAACTGTCTGAAAGTGAGATTTCGGTCTGTTTCTCACAGGGACCTGAGATGTGGGATTTTGTGTTACTATTATTTAAAAATATTGCAAAAAATTAAATATCCAAGGTAACAGTAATGTTCAATAGTTAAGTTTCTCTGGTAGGATGCTCCTGTGTATATAGCAGTGAGACACAGTGTGGAAGGAACTGTCTAGGATCTCTGATACTTCCGCGGGAGCAAATTCAGCATTATACCTCTAAGCTTCAAAACTGAGAGGAGCTGCCCTCCTCTGTCTGGAATGTTATGAAAAGATTTTCACCCATAGAGCAATCACTGTGTGATATACAGATACAGCATAGTAGGGTTATAAAAAGGGAGAACTATTAATATAATTTTGTAAAGGTAATTATTGATTTTGTTTCTCAAATAGTGTAAAATACAGCAACCACTTTGATTTCAGTTCGCAGCAACAGCAGCTCTCTATGGCAGAGGGTTGTACACTCTCTTCTGCCATTCTGTTTCTGCGTTGTGACAGGAGTCTTTGAACTTGGCACTGAGACAGAGAAACATCGAGAAATTTATGTTCTTATAGGATACATACTCCTTCCTCTTGTAAGGTAGTGATATTTATTTAGTGAAAGTTGGTGTAATAACCCTGTAGTGGTAGAGCGTCGTCTTTGACCACTCTTTCCTGAATCATGAATGTCTGTTCACCTTGTTTTGTGTACGTGGTGGAGAGTTGAAGGGATGTGTTATACCTTCTGCCATTTGCCACATAGCCTTTGGTGATTTCCAAAGCTCTTACTAGCAGCACCGTTCCCACTTCTCATTCATCTGATCTGAGAAAGTTTAAAGATTTATGAATAGATTAATACTGTCATACCTGACCATACTTGGTTTTGGCTTCCTCTCTTAGAAATGCTCCTTTGCCATCCTCAATATTTTTTTGATTCTACAGGTCCCCTGATAGCTTGTGCCCTTGATCTGCACAGGATAAAATAGGGATTTTGCTTTTTATTACACATTTAAAAGGTGTTCCTTAGACTGCCTTTATTTTGGTTTATTGTGTCATTATATTGACTGCAGTAATCTGATAATCTCAAACCTGAGTAAGTTTTCATGGGCAATACCATTTTCCCATATATCCATTTTTTGCTTAGAACTCTCACAAAGTAAACAATGTTAAGTAACTTAGGTGTAGGATTTCTAGCTGGTTTATTTTTACACAGACTGTGGAAAAAAGACACCTTATTCCTACTCATAGTAGCATTTAAGTAGAGTGACTTTTGTCATGCATTTTGCATGAAGATGATGCACATTCCATTGTATTCATATGCTTGGGAATTACTGTAAAATGACATTCAGCATGTGGGCCAGCATCATTTCTGGAAGTCTCTGAGCCGCAGATGTCTCTTATTGTCATACTCTGCTGCTGCAGGGCATCTACTCTTTGCTTGATTATCAACTGCATTTTATTCTGGTGCAAACTGATCCCTTATTTCCAATTCATATTTTATCTGCTATTTGTTTCTGCTTATTAATTTGTGGCTGCAAAAGGGAGCAAGTAAAAGGCAACCATTAAAAGCGCAGTTTTGTGCAGTGTAGTTTCCACGGCGAGGTGATACGGTCCAAGGCCTCAGGCTCCCTCATAATTTTTATGGTGTCTTTGGGAATGTGCACAGACAGGCAGTGTATCAATATGATACACGCATACCATTATGGATTAAACACTATTAATATAATTAATCTCCTCTTAAAGAATAAGTATGCAAATGCATTAACAAATATTGGAGAAATAGGTTAAGAGCATTTTGAGCTATTTACATAGCTGACATAATTAGTGTTATAAAAAAACCCCAACCATTTTTTCTAATGAAGTTACATAAAATCTACCTTATTTGATTTTTAAAAAAATTTAATTATCTTTTACATTTTTATTTTAGTTACCTAATCCAGAGAAGATAATTTTATAATTGTGAACATAATGTTTAAAATAAAATTAAGTAGAAGGATATAACTCCTCATGTTGGAACATTGATTACTCAGTCACATTCTTGTCATGCTCTTCTCTTCAACTATGGAGTCTTAAACTAAGGTACTCTTTCAGAAACTTTGTGGAGTTTACATTTTCATAAGCTATAAAAGCATATTTTCAACTATCTATGGGGGTTTTGCCTGCTTCAACCTCATGAAAACCCTTAGGTTGGATTCTTTTCTTTGCTATTTATAAATATTTCATAATATTGATGGAATTGTAAAGCCAGTCAAAATACCTCTGAAATTAAGCCATTTTCTTTTCCCTGGAAGGGAACACACCGAATGGTTTGCAAGCAGTGCAGGATGTATTGAGCTAAGAGCTCCAGTAGAGCTCCACTGCTTCGTACTTACACTTTGACAGCAATTTTCATTCGCAAGCAACGTCAGGTATGTCTTTTCTTGATTGATCTTTGATTTGAAAAGTTCATTAATCCAAATTTCTATTACATTTAATAAGCAATATGAATAATAATCTTATAAATATTATTATAATAATGATCTCGAGCACAAATACAGGCTGGGCCGTGAGTGTATGAGAACAGCCCTGTAGAGAACAACTTGGGGGTACTGCTGCATGCAGAGCTGTATAGGAGGCAGCAGTGCGCGCTTGTAGCCCAGCAAGAGTCCCATCCTGGGCTGCATCTAGAGAAGTGTGGTCAGCAGGTCGAGGGAGGTGATTCAATCACTCTGCTCTGCTTTCACAGGACTCCAGCTGGAGGTCTGCGTCCAGCTCTGGGGCCACCAGTGTGGACCTGCCTGAGCAGGTCCAGAGTAGAAACATGAAGGTGATCAGGGAGCTGGAGCATGTCCCTTCTGAGGACAGGCTGAAAAACTTGAGGTTGTTTAGCCTGGAGAAAAGAAGGCTCTGGGGAGACCATATAGTAGCCTTCCAGTACTTCAGGGGGGCCTACAGGAAAGATGGGAATGGACTCTTTATCAGGGAGTGTGGTGATAGGATGAGGGGTAACAGTTTTAAACTGAAAGAAGGTAGCTTTATATTAGCTGTTAGGATGAAATTCTTTACTGTGAGGGTGGTGAGACACTGGAACAGGTTGCCCAGAGAAGTAGTGGATGCCCCCTCAATGGAAGTGTACAAGGTCAGGATGGCTGAGGCTTAGAGCAACCTGATGTAGTGGAAGGTGTCCTCAACCATAGCAGGGGGTTTGGAACCAGAAGATCTTTATGGTTGCTTCCAACCCATTCTGCAAATTAGCAACACTGCCGTATTTTGGAAGTACCTTCTTGTCTGCTGGCAAATCGATTTTCCAGTGTTCCAGCAGGCTTTTTTCTGCTGACTTGCCATTTATGGAGGCAAGGGGAGGGACACTTCTGAATTATCCAGACAAACTGTGTTTAGAAATGTTCATTAAATTCTAAAGATACTACTTTAAACCAGTTCCACTTAAAATGTAGTTCACAGTCTTACAGTGTGGTTGGAAAGCCATGACTTTCTGCTACAGGAGTAATTTTCAAGGCAGTGGGGTACGCACTGGGGTACATTCTTCTTCAACATGTGCTACAGACCTCTGCTGCTTATCTAACATAAACTAGAGTAATCCTGAACTGTGTCCCAGGCTGCTGCAGCCCCTCAGGAAATGTCAGCCCAGAATTATGGGGCTTAATGTATCCGTAGCTGTTGTAGGCCATAGGGAAACATCAGTTGTTATTAGTTGGGGTTAGAGATACACCAATTTCCTCTGATCTCAGAACACTGGCACATCACTTACACCTGGCAAACAGACCTTACGTGCTAATGGTATTCACTGTGTGTGAGGACTTATACATTATATTTATACCCTTTGGGACAGCAGAGCCATGTTCAATTACTACTAAAATTCACAGCAGTCACTTGCTGATGCTTGTGACACATAATTTATACAATGATCACCTTTTAAAATGTGTGAACTTTCTTTGATGACAAAATTACAGTTCCTCACTATTCTTAACAATACTGTGAATAGGCAGATAATATTATCTAAAACATAGCTGGAAATTTCTCATATGTTATTTGTTAGTAGTGTACTTTGAAAATGTAATTTCTTTGTTTCTTAAAATAATGATCTTTTAAAAATTTTCAGAACTCAATGCAGATGTTAGAAGTGTCTGATAGAGTTCAAAGCAGGTTAAAATTAAGCCAAGCACTAAAAAACTAATACTGTTTCTCTCTGACATTTCTATCTGCATGTGTGTCTGTATTCAGCAAATGAGTCAAACCGCAGCAGCTTTGCTACAGAATGTACTTGTACAGCAGAGGTAGAGAGGAGAGAAAAAGGTTCAGTGTTCAGAATATATAACTGCATAGACATTTCCATTGAGCAAATCTGATGGATTGCATCTTACAACTCAGAAGGTACCTTGCCTGGCTGTTTAGAAAAATAGTTCTTGTTTGCTCTACCTTTACTACTTTTTATTCTTTTTTCTTCACTCCTTTTTTCCTTTTGACTTCAATTACTTTGTTTTAAAAGTACTGGCAGTTTCTGACCCCTACAGAAACACGAAGGCGGCAGCTCTGTGCTTCTGATGGACCAGATTTTCGGAGTAGTCATCCAGCCCAGCACACAATACCTATTTAGGAAACTACTTTTCAGGAGACTTGCACTTTCAGAGTAACAGTAAAACAAGCAGTACGTTTCATGTGACCAGGTGAATGAATTTACTCTCAGCACAAATAATTTGAGATGTCTCAAGTCAGATTTATAATAATATTTTTCTATACATATTTGGTCATTTGTCCTGCGTTTACCAAATTACCAGGTAATGTTTTCTACTTGCAATTAAACCAGCATTGCTTCAGGATTGAAAACTAAGTGATACATCTTTCAATATTTGGATCTATAAATTATTTATTTGGCAATAAGGGCATAAGCACAGATACATTTAACTTTGTAAGTTATTTTCAAACTTTTCCAAATGTTAGAATTTACTCTTTTTTTTCTATCTCACTGTGGTCTTCTAGCCTTTTTTTTTTTAAGCGTTTATATTATTTATAGCAAGGAACAGTCTGTAATGTATTTATCAGAGAACTGTAAGCTCTCAGGGTGAACAGAAGAAGTATAAAATGTCTCTGGATTTTTCAACTCTGTTCTGTCATAATAAAATTTGACTCAGTATGGAGACAACCTATACACATCCTTTCTCCTCTTGCCAACCAGCCCAAAGGAGCTTTCTTTTGACTCAGCTGGATATTGCTGCTGCTTTCAGATACAGAATGATATTCTTTGATTTTGTACTGTATTAGTGGATAGAGAGCAGGGAGGGAGAGGTGAGGCACATAGTAACTATATTGTTGTCACTTCTGTGGTTTGACCATAATCTTGTGGATAGAATCACAGGAGGTTTTTTTTATTAAGGAAAAAAAAACCCAAAACACTATAAGTACATCAAAGTCATAGTGAGTGATACTAAACGTTCTAGAGTATGAAATCTAAAGAATCTGTATCTAAAGAATTACTCGAAACTGATCAGAATGTCAATTGACCTTCAATTCAGGAAAAGAACAGCAGATTGGGCTCTGCCCTTATGAACAAAGTAGCTCAGGCTTCCTCTATCGGTGGTTTCCTTTGTAAATTATATAATCTTTGCAAGACTCAGATTCCTTTGTGTTATCTGTGATTCATGTTCCATGAGTGCTTTTAGGACTACTGTGCTATAAGCTGTAGTACCTAAATGTAATTTAGTTTCATATAGAATGATAGAATGGTAGGAAGGGACTTCTGGAGATCGAGTCCAACCCCCTTGCCATCACAAGAACACCTAGAGCAGGCCACACAGGCACATAGCCAGGTGGGTTTTGAAAGTCTCCAGAGAAGGACACTTCACAGCCTCTTAAGGCACCCGTGTTCCAGTGCTCTGTCACCATAGCAGTAAAGTTTTTTGTCATGTTGAGGTGGAACTTCTGTGTTTCCCTTTGCTACCATTACCTCTCATCCTATCACAGGGTATCAGTGAAAAGAGACTGGACCCTTCCACTTGACACCCACTGTTCAGGTATTTGTAACTATTAATAAGATCCCCACCTCCAGTCTCTTCTCCAGACTAAACAGCCCCAGGTATGTCAGCCTTTTCTCATAAGAGAGATGTTCCAGTCCCTTAATCATCCTCATATCTCTCCACTGGACACTCTCTAGTATTTTCCTGTCCCTCTTGAACTGGGGAGACCAGAACTGAACACAATACTCCAGATGTGGCTTCACTAGTGCAGAGTAGAGGGGGAGAAGAACCTCCCTCAGCCTGCTGGACACACTCTTCTTAATGCACCCAGGATGCTGTTGGCCTTCTTATCCACAGGAGCACATTGCTGTCCCATGGATAACTTCTTGTCCACCAGGACTCCTAGGTCCTTTCCTGTGGAGCTGCTTTCCAGCATGTCAACTCCTAACCCTTACTGGTGCATGGTGGTGGACTCAAGGTGTAGGGCTCTACTGTTAGTCCTTGTTGAATTGAATTAGGTTTGCCTTTGCTGGTCTCTTCAACATGTCCAGATCTCACTGGATGGCAGCACAGCCTAATGGTGTATCAACCAGTCCTCAGTTTTGTATCATCAACAAGCTTGCTGAGGGTGCACTCCACCCCTTCATCCAGGTCATTAGAGGTATTTTCCAACCTTAACGATCCTATGAATTTACGAAGATAATTTTTTTGTGCAGTTTCTGTAGGGACACAGATTTTTCACTTTTATACCCATTCCTTCCCAAAAAGGCATCCCTGGAATATTACAAGAAAAAGGTACTTGCATTTTTTTGAGGTAGCATTGGTCTCTTCTTGATTTCCTGAGGGATCAAAGAGAAATTCTCTCACATGAGTCTGTTCTCACGTAACATTCCTGTGTCTCTAATTTGTGAGCCTTTTGGGCAGAAGTGTTTTGGTTTTTTATCATGGGCATGTAACTCCATCAAATACTAACAGAAGTATTAATAATAAACACATTAGAAACAGGAGTTATTTTAGCCTGTAGAAGAGCATTTTTTAAAGGAACTTCTGTTCAGTGAAAATGAAATTCACCCATTGTGCCTTGCACTAAAGACAGCAGAAAGAATACAACCACCTAATTATAAAGGTTTGATGTTTTGCTAGTGGCATCCTTAAGAATGGTTGAGTTTAAAAGGAAATAGTAAATAAAATAAAAATCTACCAGAGGAGAAATTGGCTATTTCAGTTATTGTTCACTGCTGCATGGTTTTGAATTATTTAATTTCTTCCATTTACCCAATCCACCTGCAAATGTGAACAGAAAAGGAAAAGGATTCTTTTTTTTTTTTCATCTGTGCAGGAGTTGCAAGCTTCATAGAGTTTCAGTGATTGAAGAGAGTGGAAAGGAAAAGAAACTCATTTTACACATAGATGTTTCTGCAATGTTGTAGAGAGGAAATAATCCTTCTGATAGGAGTCTTTGCTGCAAGAAAAAAAAATGCAATTGATAGTTTCATTTAAAACTGTTTCTGGATTTTCTACATTGTCTTTTACCAGTAGACTGTAAGTCACATTTCAGACTAGCTTTCTGTGGAAGCTGTATAAGTGGAAACAATGAATAATATTAAGCATATTAAAATTGCATAGAGAGGTGCAATTTACTTAGCCATTACCAATGGAAAAAACATTCTTTCACAAAACAAACACTTCTCTGACCTTTGAGTCTGACTGTCTTGATGGACCCACACAGAATTTTCATATCACACCAATGGAAACAGTAATTCCTTACTTTGCCATACACTAAAAGTCAGAGGTGTGGATATCTGGTTGATCCTAAGGCACAACAATATTTTCCCTTCCTTATAGACTTCTAAAAGGAAAACTGCCAGTCTGTTTCTGCACTATAGGAACCACATTTGTCCCTTGCCCGTGTTTCTGTCTGTAGTACCAGCTCTCAAATCTTCTAAATAATTATGATACTTAAGTTAGCCATTTAAGTCCATCCTACTTAAAGCTCTCATCTCTGTCTCAGGTCTGAAAGATGCTGTGTGCCCAGCAGTGCCTGTGGTTAATTATGTGAGATAGAAGGGGCCTTTGTCATCTGATGTCAGGGCACTCTGTTTCAATACAAGACCATTAAAGAGAGAAAGTCTATGAGGAGTATTTCTGCAGTTACTGCTGTTAGGATTTTGGATTCAAAATTTATACAATAGTACACTGACTGACTTAATAGGAGCTTGCAACTGCACTTTGAATGGAGCTGCTACAGAATTGTAACAGTGAAGAACCAAAAAGATGGATTTTGCTTCGTTAGTTTCAAGTACTATAGGAATTTATTTATATGCACCAATGTGAACTTTGTTAAATTAAGGTCACTATGGATACATATTTATTGCTGTAGTACTACCCTGCAGTTTTTTTAACTAGCAAGACCATCAGAAATGAAATGAAATTCAGGTAGTCAATACAAAATAAAACCTAAAGTGTTTAACACTGAAGAAAGTTGAATCACCGTGTTAAAAACTTCACACCTCTTAATAACTGAACAGCTATTAAATCCAAATATAATAGAATAATTGCCTTCAGGAGGTATTAACATTCACCAGACCAAAAATATTTGTTTTTCATGAAGCTCCGGGCACAATTTGTATATCAGACATGTTTTTCCAGAGACATTCCATATCTTGTAGTGCCAGTTGCAATGTTTCTGCATTTCTTTTTTCTAGTTTTCCCTAATACCTTCTACAGAACTCTAATCAAAGAGCTCTGAATTTATACTTCTCAAATTACTTAAATCTCTTTAAACATGAGACTTTGTTACAATTTTAAATCAAAGTAAGCAACCTCTTTTAGTCTATTATTATATGAATTCATAATTTAGTGATAATTAGAATTCGTTGACACGAAAAACAGTCTCTGAAGTGGTCTGTATCATATTGTTTACCAATTTTATTAGAAGCAATTCTGTCTTAGTTAGATTTTGCTTGCAAAGAAGTTGCTTGTGATCTTGAAGTCATTTAGCTTTACTGTGCATTCACTATCTCTTAAGAAGGATAATTTTTATTAAAACAACACACATTAATGAAAAAAAATAAGGCAAACAATATGTATTTCCTTTTCTTAGTAACTCATGCATTGGTTTATATTCCATGTTGTAATCAGTGCTTTCAGAACTCAACCTGAAGCAAAGGAAAGGATGTAATGAATTTCTTGTCACACCATTGTCATCAGCCTTGTGTTTTGTGTCAACTTCATCATGCTTTTCACAACTCTGCTTATCAACTTGTGCTCCAAAATGCCAGATGCACATTGCAACACAGATCTGGTTCAGCCCAGTCTCCTGTGTGCCTTCAATTTAAAACGAGCTTTGATTTTTCTGAATGAACTGATTAGTACTTCTGAATGTAGTATAGACATGGCTTTTATTTAGCTTTAAACAATTGTTTTTAAAATGTGATTAAGAACATATAAGGCATAACAAACACTCACCTTCCTACAATGTTTTTGCATACACACCATAAAGCAGTTAGAGCCTATCAGTATCTGCAGTGTAAATGCTGTTTGTAGCCTTTCTTTTCTTTTATTTTTACAGGCTGCTCAATGTGATTATTGCTTTATCTAAAGCAAGGTGAGCTAATTTCTTAGCAGTGTTTATTTGTTTTGGAATGTCATCTTAAAAACTTGTCACTTCCAGAAACACACAGATGTGCATAATGTTGTGAAGAAAATCCGTTCAGTCTACAATTTAACTTACAATTATGTTTTGCTAAGTGTTGTTAGGACAAACTGTTGATGTGGTATGTATAGGAAAGAAAGAAAATCTTCAACAAAACCAGGCATTTGGAAGGATGTTTTTAAAACTGTGATTAGTGAAGACAAAAAGGGGGAATAGTTCTCTTGAAGAAAAAAAAAAAAACAAACCAGTAAACAAATGACCTAAAATTTTTGTCCTTTTGTTTGCTTATACTGGACTCTGGCAGTATCCTAGCTGTGTCATGGAGCTGTTGTGTAAGATGTATCCATGAGGGAACATGTCGAAGACATCACCCTGATCACATAGTGAACAGAAGTCCAGTTTCGTTTTAATTCCTGTCATTGCTTGGCCAGATCAGAGATTTTCTTCTCAATGTTCTTGAAGTCTGCTGTAGTCCTCTATTTCTTTGTAGCACATTCATGATTCTGCATTAGCTACTAGCTGTTCCTTCCGAGTCTTGCACATTTCTTTTCCTATCTTTGCTTCTAAACCAAACTGATTTCCTACCTTCATGCACAATCCTTTGATGCTGTTTGACTCTTTTGAAGCCCTACCCCTCTCCCCCCCCCCCAACCTGCTCCAGTTTCTTTGAAGGAATCAGGGAAACTAATTGTCTCTTGGCCCATTCTCTTAACTCTTATCATTCCATCTTTAGAACAGGACACGAAGTGGCATCTAAGCCACTTCAGAAGCTACAAAAAACTCCTCAATTAAGCTACTGGCATGGGGCAAGAAGAAACATAGCATCGGGTATTAAATTCAGTTTCCTTCAGTAGCAGTCCACCCATGTAGTTCTTCTGAGACTGCAAAATTCTTCCAAAGGAAATTTCATAAGAAAACCCCACTGGGAACAACTTATAATCCCCCTGCATGCATGCAGACACAGTTAGCATTTGTATATCGGTTTGCATGGCCTAAAAATTCAGCAGTGCTGATTCACTGAGTACCATCACATCCTCTTGCAGACTCCTTAGTTGCATATGAGGATGCTGTTTGTTCATCAGCTGCTAAATCATTTAACCACATCTGATGTAGAAATAGAGTTGAGGAATGCATTCTCTATGCTTTTCCCCTTCTCTTAACTCTGTGTCTTGGAGAAGAGCAGACTGTCAGTGCTGAGAAGTGGAACTCTGGTCTGAAATGCAGGAAACCTTCTCTTGTTTTCTTGTGGGAACAGAAGAGAGGAATTGAGCCTTAGGCTTTCATTGGAATCATCTCTCTTGTTAATGGATGTTGATTACCACTTCTTTTTTCCTTTATAGATAAGACCATTACTCTGAAAATAGAAATATCAGTGCTCACCTTTGGGTCATTTTGTAAAGCCCATCTTCTTGTGGGGTTATATCTAAAAGAATAAATAGACTAAGCTGGGAGAAAATACATTTTCGTTCCTCATTGTCTACAGTAAGATTCTGTTACAGGAAAAGGTAAGCGTATTTCTTTCAGGGGATAAAAAGAAACCTATGTTTTTCTAATGCAATCTTCTATTTCAGTTCTACATTGGAAATGGGTTTGCTAATTACAGGAAGAAAAGTTAATATTCCAAACAAGATATTTTCAGACCTCATCCTACCAATTTTTAGGAGACACCTGGATTTTGTCCTTCTTGAAAGTAAATCTGTCTTTAGGACACTGCTTCAGAGTATAGTTGATGCCTTTGACACCACAGTGTGGTCAATAGTGGCAGCAGCTGCCAAGAGTCTTCCTCAGAACGTGCTATTCCTTGTAAAAAGTCTTCTCTTTCATGGCAAACACCCATTTAACACCCAATAGGTCTGTGTATGGCAACAGTCTCTACCTGAAGATCTTACAGTTCTGTTTCCACCAAGTATTGTTTCCCCTGAGGTTATATTTATATGGACCGTAGCTCTTCTGTTATAGGTTCTGCCCAGACAAAGCAATCAGAGTCTTTATAACTAAGAGCTGGTGGCAAGTGTCCCCTGGCACCTAAATTATCAGTGTCGCAAATTCTGACTTCAGTTACAAAATTGTATAAAAGTACACTGGAGCACTTTACCTTCTCCCCTTTTCTAGCACACACCATTTTAATCTCTTTTTCAAATGTTCCTCAAGTTTTCAGTTTTATAGTCAAAATTGCACCACCTCTGGAAGCCTGATGTATCTGACAAACAGGCTTTGTACAGTGTAGCCCACAGCTACACAGGCCAATATCTGGACATACTATCTCCTAACTCTCAGAGACTCTTCTTAAAATATACACTTCAGTACAGATAAAACACAGGCTGGGAGATAAAGGTATTTAAAGCAGTCTTGTTGAGAAAGGGCTTGGGGGTAGTGGTAGACAAAAAGCTGGATATGAACTGGTAATGTGCTCTCCCAGTCTAGAAAGCCAACCATATCCTTGCCTACATCTAAAGAATTGTGGCCAGCAGGTGGCTTATGAGAAAGATGGGGACAATCTTTTGTTCAGGGCCTATTGCAGTGTAACGAGGGGTAACAGGTTAAAGATGAAAAAGGGTAAATTTAGATTAGATATTAGGATAAAATTATTTACTCTGAGGGTGGTGAAACACTGGAACAGGTTGCCCATAAAGGTGGTAGAAGCCCCATGCCTGGAGACAATCAAGGTCAAGTTGGACAGGGCTCAGAGCAACCTGATCTAGTGGAAGGTGTCCCTGCTCACTGCAGGGGAGTTGGACTAGCTGACCTTCCAACCCAAAGCATTCTATGATTCTAGGTATCTAAATGCTTAAACTGAAGTTCAGTTAACCCCCTTGCTTCCACAAGGGAAGTTCCTTTGCAACTCTCTGCAGGATCTCCCATCGCTCGGTTTTCACATCAGAAACCCCTGAAAATCATGCCAGGCTACTAGTAGTTGGCTTATTGTCAGAAATGAACAATTCATGTCCTTTATCTTCTTATGTGACAGCCTTTTGATTCTTTTGAATGCTGTCTTCTGTGTTAATCTGTGAAAACAGTCTTTATGATCTCTCCCTTGCAACAAAGATAGATGAGATTCAAGCTCTTACAGTTAATTCATTTGCACTGTTTTCCATAAGGACAAGTGGTAGGATCCATCTGAAGCTTTTACCTGAAGAGAATTCTGACTTTCATGTACCAAAAGAAGGTAACTTGCCTGTATTCTTTCTTAAAGATCACACTTCTTGGGAAATAAATCTCAAAAAAATTAGATGTTATAATGAGGACATGACCTTATAAGAACAGTCTTTTTTCATCAGAAGCTGAAAGACTCAAGGAACTGCCAGTTCCCTCTCAAAGATGTCTTCTGTGTAAAAGAACACTATCAAAATCACTAACTCTCTTTTTCTTAGGAAAGGTCCACTTGGCTGCAGTTCAAGTAGAAGCAGTGGCTTTCCCGTGAACTACTCATTTTTGACATTTGCCATGCAGCCACCTGGAGCTCCTTTCAGACTTCTGCTAAATATTATGCTCTTCTTGAAGTGTCTATGAAGTTTACAGTCATTGAGAAGTCAAGCTCTGAGACTTTACTTAACTAGAGAGTGTGAAGAACTCCAGTTCATTGCAAGAGATATTACTTGGAATCGTTACCATGTAAGTTTGCAAAGGGACAGTTACACCAGAGGAAAAAAAATATTCCCCAAAACTGTTCCTCTTCAGGATGCTTCTATATATATTCTTTCACATGACTGTGCACCTCAATATCTCTTCTAGTTTGAGCTAGAACAGAACTAACTCTTCCAGTGATTTTAGGTTCCAGCTCAGTCTCTTCTAACTAGCTGCAGTTTCTGAAGTGTATTATGGCAGCCAGCGACCGCTTCTGGTAGCGATAACGCCTGGTGTTTATGGTTCTTGCTGCAGAAAGGCTCTTGATTATACTTGCTCCTTTGGAGACCAAGGTCACTGGTAAGTCTTACGTACCACTTTGGGGGTGCAGAAAGTAAAAGGCTGCAGCTCAAGTAGCAGACAGGGCAAGTGACCCTAAACTGACCATTCCATTCCTGTCATATTCAGCATAAAGTAGAGAGGGATGATGAGCGTCAAGCTCTCTTCTTCAGTGGCCAGCATCCAAGGAGGACTTTGTCCATTCTGCTTTCAGTCCTGGTCCAAGTGTTTCTGAATCCAGTTGCAGAATCCAGCTCCTGAATCTGATTCCTGTGTGCCACTGACTCCAGTCTTGAAATTCCACAGTGTGTGCCCATAGCATCAGTGGTAAATGTGATGTAATTGCAATCAGCAGAGTTGGGTTCAATATTGTTTCTTTCATATGTTCATATATATTTCATTTTATTATTTTCATTAAAGCTGTTTTAGATTTGTTTTCCAATCCATAAGTCTCTCTTGCTTAGTCCCTTTCCCTTCCCCATTGGGAAGGGAGAGGGGTTGATAGAGAGCATGTGTCATTCACCTGGTGACCAGTCCAGCCTTAACCCTTTACAAAGTCTTATATAACTCTGTGTCGTCTTCCCACATACTTTTCCAGCATTAGATACTTGAAAGGATTGCATAATACACATTCAGAGTAACCTGTAAAACTGCTAAATCTTCCAGAAATCAGTTAACCTCAGATACAAATTCCTGTCAAATTCTAATTCATTGTAGTTTGTATGTACTGAAACATTTAAAAAGTAGGTTTGAGTTGGGGTTTTTTGATTTTTTTTTTTTCATTTTCTTTGGAAGGCAGAGTATGGTGGTTCTGATTTTCTAAAGAAACACATATTTAAATATATAGTCAGTGAAGAGAGATAACAGTTCTAATAGGAGAGCAGTATCACTGCCTGATCCACTGCATGCCCCACTGCACTTCATTGATTAGTGTAGTATTATTAAGTGTTTAGTTGATTAGTAGGGTCGAAATCAGGTCTAGTTCCTCCACTAACTTCAAGACAGTAAGAATTACACTAGAGGAATTAAAGTCTCAGCTACTTATGTCCAGGACCCCTCTATTTTATGTTGCCTGGATAGGATAGGATGAACAGGCTGGTATGATCTGAGAGTATAATATACTGTGGAAGTTACTCATAGTTAACAAGATACTTCATTTTGTATCTCTTCTGAAATGCTCCACGGCTATAAGCATCCCATGATAACACATGTGAGAAAAGTTGATGGTTATAAGCATTACAATCAAACACTCTTGATATTAATCAAAGTATCTCTGTGTTCTTGGACTGAAGGAAGAAATAGGTTTGCTTGATTTTTATTCTTTATTTGTATCTTTTGACAGTATTCTGTCATTTCTGTCAGCACTGAAGCTACCATTGCTATTATTGCAGTGGTCTTGGTTTCTCCAGGTTTGTCACCTGCGCCTGAAATATTTATTTTTCTGAGCTCAGGTGTTCATTGTAGAACATCATAACCAATGCACAATTATTTAGTAAGTGTTTCTTTATATTTCCTTATTTTATGTGTTGGTTTGACAGTTACTGCTTGATTGAAAACATTTTTATTGGAACATTTTTTCTGAGAAGTTACAGTTGGTTTTATGTTGGGAAGTGATTGATTCTTGTTCTTTGTTTCACTTGCATTATTCTGGAAGTAGGGGATTGGGATGTGGTTTCAAAACTGGAATTCATTTTCCATAGAACTATTTATTCATAAAGATTTGTTACAGAATTTTGAAATTCCTTATTATCTCTCTGGCTGCAATATAAGCACACCTCACAATTTGCCAACATAGTTTCATAGGACTCAACTTATCTCACAGATCTCAAAGCATCTGTTTCCAGCAAGGTTCCTGATACTGCAAGACAAAACATTGCATAATGCTTTTTCAAATCAGCAACTTGTGCCAAGGTGGTTTTAGTGGTTATATCATTCTGTATTCAGCATAGGAAGATTTCTTCTCAATCCCAAGTCTGACAGTCTAAAGAGGTGAGAAACTTATCATGAGAAAGCAGATTTACCATACTACTGCAAAGCATTAGTTGATTTTAACCAGTGTTATGCTTCTAGTTGTAAATGCCATTGTGTCATTGTTTGTCTATCTCCTTAACAAAGATGTCGTCTTGCCTTGCTTAATTTAATTCTATCTCTGGAATTATGATTGGTGCAGCATTCAAGGGGATGCCCATAACCTGAGTGGGCTGTTTAGTGTTTCCCTGTCAATATGGCTGTTTAGTATTTTTAACTTTTAGGGAAATAGTGCTTCTCAGTTCCCAAAATATTATAGGTTAAATACAAGTTCATTTGATTCTTTCATTATTCATTTGAAAACTATCCCCTATAAATAATAATGCACATAGCATTCATTGGTGTGATGTTTTAATTACAGAAAGTAGATACAAATAGGACATTGAAATCTAGAAAAATGTTGATTTTTAAGTCAGTGGTTACTACTCCATTGCTCATCAAAGTGAGTCAAATGATGAATTCACTGAAACTGGAGGAGAAAGTTTTAATAATAGAAATTATCATCTATTATTTGCAAGAATGATATGGGTATTTAAATCATTATATCAAACAATTTTTCACAGATGTCTTCCAAAGCTGAAATAACCTATGATGACATATTAAAGACACAGAACAGTTTGGTTCTAGAGGTGCTCATTAGTTCATGGCCAAATTCTAATTTATAAATTAAAGCTTTAAAAAAGTCACTATGCTTATTCGTGTAAGCTTCATAGATTTATATTCCCACTTACTAAACGGAAATATTGAATCTTGTATTCAGTTATAAAGACTGTCTCCTTTTTTTCCTGTTTTGTTTTTGTTTGGGGTTTTGGGTTTTTCTGCTTAAGGGCATACATGTTTTTCTGTAATTCCTCCACGATATATGTGTTAGAAGTCACATGATAGATCTGGATAATTATATTATTTTTCATTATGTTATCCTTCTGACACATACAGAAACTTAATTACAAACTTTCCTCTAAATTGCCAGAAGTTATGACCTTGCTTTACTATGTTAATTGCTAAAGATCCCTACAAATTGTTACTTGCTTCTTACTCAAATCTAGCCAAGAATAACACCTCTGCTAGTGTCAAAAGTCATGCATGGATTAGCACAAATATGAAGAAGTGCTAAAAACATTTGTTACTCACTGCATTGCTGTTTTCATTCAAAGATGGTGAAACATTCTTTCTCATAGTTTACATGCAAAAAGTAAAAATTCCTTTAATATTTAAACTTTTGACATTCCTTTCACTGGGAAAAATATGTAAAGCCTTCTGCATATGTCTGTTCATTTTCTTGGTAATCATAAATAGCTCCTGTATGACTTGACAGCTTGAATGTTCCCTCCTGAATTAAGTTCAGGCCATTTGTTGGGTAGCAAGGGGAAACTCATGACAGATGCCTGCACTGACAAACCTAGAAAAGTTCTAACAGCACAATAGTTACTTTTCAGCAATTATTCCTCTGCTAACAAAAGCCCATTTTCCTAGAGGTGTTTAAGAGTATTAGTCTAGTTCTAAAGGTATTTTTAGATTAAGTGTAATACAAAAGCTGTCCAAACAGACTTGCATTTAAAAATATTTCTAAGTACTTTACTTTTTCTGTACATTTATGTATTTCAAAAATACTGTACTTTTATGACACTCATTCAAAATAGTAAAAAACATAAGGCTATACTACGTGACTACTTACTGATAAATACTTCTGTTATTGCCTGTAGCTTCAGAAATTTATTTTCCAACAAAATATAAAGCACTCATCTCAAACAATCTCTAAGAATAATCTTTTTCTGAACCGTCTCCAAAAATGAATATATGTGTTAAACAACAGCAGAAGGTTTTTAATAGGAAGCAAATGTATTCTCAGCTGTAAGTGCCTTTAAGAGTTTGACAGTATTATCCATATCAAATGTTATTTCCCAAATTAAAATGAAAATATAAACATTTTTAAAAAACATTTGTAGGCAAATGCTTGCACCAAATCATTACATGCTTATTTTCAAAGGAATAGAAAGCAATTTACATCATTCTCTTCATTCCTACTGTCATACAGCTGAATGCAAAACTAATAAATGCCCTTCACCTGTATGGACTCATAATTACCAATGCATCAGCTGAACCAACATTCCTGTGTGTAGAGCTGTAGTGCTCCATGATTGACATGCTGGAGACTACATTGCACTTTGATACTAGAACCCACCCGGTAAGAACAGGCTGTGAAAGTGGCAACAGCACTAAAGAAATGACAATTTTAAAAAGAGAGGAGAGTGACCTAGGCCAGATGAGTACTTTTGTGAACTACCAGGCTGCCTGTGAGACACGGAGAGAAAGATGCAGCAAGGGAAGGAACAAAGCCATAAGCAAATGAGGTTTGCTCATATGAATTCACAGCACCTACCTCTAAGTAAAACTTTAAATCCAGGTAGTCAGTGTGTGGTTTAAACTGTTTGCCTGTACTCTTATCACATATGTATTTATTTTCCATATATATGTATACAATACAGTGTGAGCTAGAGGGCCAGGAATTATTATATGTATTGTGGCATACTCACTTCAGTGGTCCTATGAAGTCGACTGTTCTGTGCTCAGTTTCTGACAGTGTTCATCTAGCCCAAATGAAAAAGCTGCTGTATAATTTTTCCCCTGTGAATTGATGACATCTTCCTCAACAGCAGGAAGTCTCTGGCCCTGACTTTTCGGTGGATAGAGAGATTGCTTGTGCATATTTCTTTCCAGTAGAACCAGCCTGTCTTCTCCCATAGTGAGTCTTGTCTGGGGCACAATGACAACAAGACAAAGAAGGAGAGTTCATCTTTCCATGCCACACATCCTAAGCTGTGATGTCAGACCCTGCTTAGGACAATATAAAGACACAATTTTGGCAAACTTCAGAAAACTGATGAGATTTACATTTGCTGTCCTGAAATACAGAACATTTATATACATACAGTAGAAACCTCTTCTAAAGACTGAGCTGTGTAGGTAGCCTCTAAGATAAAAGAGAACTCAAATATACTCCTATGTGTCCTTCTTTTGCTGTTTTGAATGTAGATATTTCCTTCAAATAATACGGTAGAGATTTTTGCTGTTGCTGCTTTCAGATATAAACATTTGGATAAAAGGCAACATGGGATCATTTTGACATGGTCAGGTTGAAATCAAAGACAATTTTCAACAGGTCAGCAGCCCTTATGACTGACTAAAAACTAAAGCCCTGATCTGCTGTGATTTGGATAAAATGTTTGAGTCTTTTCATGACAAAAAAGTGAGACTAAAGGTTTGTTGTCATGTGAATATTTCATAATAAGAAATTCTTGAATAAGATGTCATTAGAATAAGATGATTTCTGTAAATAATTTGCTCATAATTCTTCCCTTCCCCTCTCCCTCCAGTCAGAGAGGTGAAAAGAAAGTGAATGTAAGAATGTTGATCTCAAATATTTTAGTGACAAGACTGAGTCACATTTTAGATGTTGTGTGTTTTGTCTTGTAATTTCAGTCTTTCTTGCAAGCAGGGAGTATTACCCCTGTTGTTGAATTGCTCAGTAGGGCTAGGTGTCTAGTAAAAAAAATCCAAACATTTTCTTAAAACAAAAGTAGTTGTACAGTGTTATATAAAATTAATGTAGTGATAAGTACCCACAAAATAATCCAACGTAGTATTTGGACTGTAAAGACAGACTTTAAATAGGAAACATCCACACTTGGTTCAGCAGAAGCAATGTTTTACATTTGTGATAATTTGGGAAATATTAAATGGAATTTGCCAGCTTTCTGATAAAAAAAAAAAAAGAAAAAACCGAAGCAGAAAACCTAGTATGTTCAGAAAGATTATTTTTTCACAATTTTGAACATTTTCAGTATTCTGAATTATTTTTGTTTGAGAGGAAACACTTCAGAGATGCAGATCAGCTATAATTCAGTTTATTACAGAAGCATGTAAAAGGCATCACTGTTTTCAGTGTTTGGCTGACTAGGGCTGAGGTTTATTTCCTTATCATGATCTAGCTATTATTATGTCACAGTTAGTGGTGATAATAAAGAGAGTGGCCAGTGAGCATAGCCTTACATCGTGTGGGTTTTTTCACAGGCCTACTTCAAGCATATTGCATTTTTAAAACCCAAACCAAGGTATGCTCCAATACCCAGCTAATAGAAGATCCGGGCTAGATCAAATAGAATAAAATGTCTTCTGGACTTCACTTTGATTTCAGTATTAATTCAAAAGACAAAAGATTAAAAATCACCTCATTAAAGACACTTGCAGAGCTCCTAGACTTTTTAAGTGCCAGGAGTTTATTTCAGGTGAATAATTAAACTGTCAAATCCCTGGATTTAGAAATGAAAGCTGAAAAAAAGCATATTTCTTTGCAAAATTTAGTATTCTTGCTTATATGTGGAAATCAGCTGAACAACTTTGCTTTCTTATTTACAAGTTTCAGCTTCAGACTCACACAGTGCAGGGACTTCATACAGGAGCATGCATCTTTATGCTGTTGTGCATACATTGTGTGCATCTTTATCCTGGTTTGAGTGAGAACTGAACTGATTCTGTTCAGTAATTTTGCTTTTCAGCTCAGTCTCTTCTAACTCCCTGCACTGTCTGCAGTCAGCAACCTGTTTCCCCAGGCAGTGTCTGCTGCTGGCAGGGATAACACCCAATGGGCAGAGTTACTGCCAAGGGTTGGGGTGCAGACCAAGGCCACTGCTGGATCTTGTGCACCAACCACACTGGGGGTGCAGAAAGTAACAGGTGGCACCTGCAGGCAGGAGGGGACAGGACAGGTGACCCCAAACAGACCAGCAATGGATATATGGTATATTTGGTATAAAGCTGAGGGATCAGGAGGGTCTCCTCATTCTCTTTGCCCTCTTGCCCCACTTTGCCAGCTTTGCTTGGCTTAGGTCCTCTTCCGGTTTCTTCCTTGGAGTTTCTGAGGAGGACTCTGTCTATTCTGCCTTTGATCCCAATCTGTATGTTCCTGAATCCGGTACCAGAATCCTGGACACAGCTCACATTTGTGCTGGGCCCAATCTTGGACTCTCCTGGTGCCTGCTGCACAGCATCAGTGGTGAAAGTGACATAATTCCCATTGGGAGGGTGGGTTTGATACTGGTTTTGTATATATCTGTATGTATTCCATTTATTATTATTATTATTGTTTTCATTAAAGCTGCTCTAGTTTCCTTTTCTAATCATGAAGTCTCTCTCTCTTAGTCCCTTTCTCTTCCCCTTTGGAGAGGGAGGGGAGTTAACAGAGAGTGGCTGTTATAGGTCTAAGGGCCTGCCCTGACCCTAAGTCATGACAGATCTTCATATACTGTTGTACTCTGTTCTGGACAGTGAAGGAAATACCCTCCATGTAGGAAATTCTGTTACCTCCAAGAAACCATCTTTTCTATCTTCAGACTAAGAAAATGGGTTTTCATAGCATCTGTACAGGGTGGTAATGGTGATATGGAGCTTATTTATTTCAAAACTGTGAGGTACTCATCTTTAGAAAGCATAATTTTCTCAAGCAGTCAGATTGTCCTTCAAATCCTTTCACTATTAGAGAGAAATCCCTAGGATGCCAAACACGATGGAGTCTTGCTAGAAGGGAAAGAAGCCTACCTCACATGGAAGCTCAGAAGTAATGTGGCTCTCTGGACATGTACAAAATAGAATATTCAGGAGCCTTCTATATCTCAGAGACTTCAGAGAAAAAGATTAACTGAGCTATTATGAGGTATTTTGAATGACCAGAAATCAAACAGCAGGAATATTCCTTTCACTGTTTCCAAAATGCATTTACTAGTTTTGACCTGGTTTAGTTTTGAGACATTAGCTTCTCATGGGCAGCCATGCTTCACCCCATGAGTTTAATTTTACTTGACAAGGTGGGATCTTAATATTTGTTAATTAACAGCTCATTCTCTCATCCGATCTGCAGAGTTCCCAAGTGACTGGCTAGTGTGTCCCTCAAGTTGTGCCATACATAATTGTTCACCTGGTTTAGTGTCATGGGGCTCTGCGTGTCCGTGGCATTTGGTTCCTTCTGAAGCACAGTTTATTAGTGCTTTATTTTTCTCTGTGTTTAATAGATTCTTAGTCTTGATGTTCCATAAATTATTCCTCTGCATGTTGGTTGTCATATGCCAGTATCAATTTTCTGATAGAACTGAATCGTTATCATTGTTAATTAATAACTTACAGTAATACTAACATCTTGTTATTCAACTCTTTTGCTGATTTTTAAGATGTCCTTCATTTATTAATGCCATATTCCTCAATTTAATTAATATATTTCCTTATATAGTAATGTTTATATTGAAAAAAGTATGTATTCTTTCTCAATGTTTGTGTGTGCAAGATTTCAGTTTATTTTCAGTTGCAGAATGTAGTTACAGAAATGCAGTTACATTGTCTCAAGTTTTGCAGTAACATTGTTATGTGACCATCCAAATTAAGCATTATAAATAAATGAGGCCCTTACTTGAATTTGCAAATGAGACATTGGCTAGTATATATAGGAGGGAATAAATTAAGACTCTCAAGTCGATTTTAATGGCAGCTTATAAGTGAACATTGACCAGGACAGTATAGAGTCCCTCAGTGCTAGCTGACAGGTTTTTAACCAGTTCCATTTAGAAGCACCTAGAGAAAGGGGGGAAAAATGCAGATGTCTGTGAGAAAGAGGTGAACTTTGATTGATGCTGATTTATAGCACAGGTGTGGCTTTGGTTACATTCAACTCTTTTTTGCTTGCAGAATGATGTCTGTCTGTCATCTGACACCTATTTTGTCGATAGGTTATACCTTTATGAGCTTCTCTCATTCTCTTCTCTGGAAGCAGCACACTCTACAATCCAGAGTTCCTTGATCTGTCTGAGAAACAGGTGGGAAAAAAATTGTAATAGTTGGCAAAAAGACTCAATAGTCTCAAAAAATGAAGCACATGACTTTTTGTGAGAACAGAAGTTACTCTAAATGCTTATAGCTGCAATCTCTACTCACTGACATCACTGCAATCACTGTTCTCAAACAGTGAGATGCATATAACTAAATTTGAGAAGTGTGTGCTTCAGAATTTGTGACTCTCAAAGTCATGAGTGTTTCTAACAAACAAACCACAGTAAAAGTAAGAAGACATGGTAGCAGCATCACTGAGATCCACAGAAGGTACTTAATGTACTTAAGCAGCTGTCATTTCAAAAATACGGATTTCTTAGGAGTTTTTTCTCAATACTTTGTTGATGAAAACTGAAGTCTGGAAACTACAGGCAATAGGTTGCATTTGGAAGCCAAGCGTATCAAAATATGGTGCATGGGGTGACTTTTACTACTTCTACTATTTAAAGTCCTATTTTCATGAGCTTATTAACTACTAGTGATCCCTAAGGAAAAATACAGTTTAAATTTCCTCATACCAAAAGCTGAAGCTCTTCTGATTCAGTGAACTTGTAATCTTTTATATTTAGTAGTTTAGGTGTAAATGTCTTAATACGAAGAATGCAAGATGTATAAATCAGCTGTGGTTGCAATAGTGCTGCTCCTTCAAAGTGAGACAGTAGATTTTATCTGTGTGTCTGTTTTTATGTGTCTGTATCTATTTTTATGTGTCTGAAGAGTCTAAGGAATTTGGAGTGGCAGTATTATTTATTACCTCAGAGCAGAACTTTTATTCTATTTAGTAGTCTTATTGCAGTACCTCCCCATAGCCAGTCCTGTTCTCCACAGAAGAGTCAGAGAGTTAAGAAAAGGTACGAGTAAATAATATAAACAGGTTTTAAAGAGAGGCTGTGCCTACAGCTGTGAAAATAACTGATTGTTGTGAGGTTTGTGGGGTTTTTTTCCAAACCAAAAAATATGTGAAAATTATTTGAAACAGAACTTTATAAATTCTTAATCTCTTGGTGAAATCCCAAGCTATCAAAAACTTTTATTTTGAGGAGATTAGTTTTTTCCATTTTAAAATTTGAAAGTCAAGTGTTTCTACTGGAAAAAAAAAAACCTGTAGTTCATTCAGTGCAACGTGCATACTTTTGTTAATGCTTTTATACTTTTTTCACTCAGTGTTTTGCAGAAAGCTGTTTCACACATTTCTGCCATGGTTTTCCTACTATGGCTTTTTCTGGCAAACCTCTTAAAAGAACCAGTGATAAATTCTACTGTAGCTGTTGCTTTGATCATACAGTAGATTAAAAACTAAGGAACACATAGTATGGAACATACAGTGAATAACACTGTGTTTCAGTTGTCTTAGATGCAATACAGAATTCTGGGTTCAGTTGGCTTAATAGAAAAGTAATGGCACCAGTCACACCAATTCTAATCTGAAACTTTGAACTTCTGATTAATTGTGGTAGACTAAATTAGTTACCCTGTTGTGACTTATGATTGATTAAACTAAGAAAAGAAGAAATTTGCCAATTAAGAAAGTGATTTCACTTATTGTGAAAAGTTACCATTTCAAAGAAAGAAGCTTTTTTTTTTTGTCCCACCCTCACCCCCCAGTAATTGACAAGTTTTTGACCATTTGGAATAGAAATATATTTGAGGTGTCAATTTACTTTCTCTACCACTTCACCACTTCTCAAATTCTTGCCTGTTAATTTCACACCACTCAGGTTTCCATGTTCAATATCAATAGTGAGTAAGCATAAACAATCATTACTACAATCAAAACATCTTCTTTACTAAGGTATTTTTAATATAAAATTCTGACAGGTTCTTTTTTCAAGGTACAAAAAAAAAAAGATCTGTGCCTATTCACAAGGCTAAAATTTCAAGAGTAGAGTTTGTTTTTGTTCATCAAGGGAGTCATGAGCCTTTTAAAAACTAGAATTTTCAAAGTAGTTAGGGAAAATAGTAGTTCAAAGAAAAAAATCCACTTTATTATTATTTTTCATAGTGGGAGTTTAGAATAGCATCCTTACTAGCCACACTCTGGGAAGAAATACAATTAAAAGACTCAGAGAGAGTCTTTTACCTTTAGTAATTTTAATCAGTGATACATTTCCATAAACACTTTTTTTTCTGTAAACAATTTGCAAGGGAATGTATTTCATGCTGTTTTAACATGCTGAGACCAAGTTTACTCTGATACATTCAGGTCTTTTAAAACAACTGAAATAGGACCCATTCTGTGCTTGCTGGAGGGCACCATGTCACAAAGATTATAAAGCTATAAACTGCATTCTCCCTACGACTGGCCTTCAGACTTCAAAAATTACTTATTATTAGACAGTTTGCAAATAACCCTTTCAAATCATTCATCTTATTAAAGCTGTACATTTTTGGTTACATACAAGCTGTACCCTACAGTTTATCCTATGCTAAATACCTGTCTGCATTTTTCCACTAATATGACAACATGGATCTTGTAACTGTTTTGGAAATTATATTCAAAACAGTTTCACCACACTGTGTGGTCTAAAACTTCAGGTGTATGATCAGAGAGATCATGATGTCAGAGACGTTCCAACATATGGAATCTAATCTGGGGAGAATCTAATCAGTAGGCTCGTTCTCCCCAGCTATAAGAGAAATGAAGGGATGGTCTTACCTGTAGAAGGAACCTTCTGTCAAGATTTGTCTGATCTCCTTCAGAGATACTCATAGCTATTCATCAAGGTATAAAGTAACACTGTTTCCTTGCAAAGCCTTTTGATATCTAGAAAGTCCATACAGTTAAGCAGAGTTTAATGAGAGTTTAACAGGGTTCTTTTATTTTTCTTTTTACTGTCTGACATTTCTATTGGACTTAAGTGCCCCAGAATATCTAATTATTAGAGTTTACATCCCTTAATTTATTTTCATTCCCTTTTTCTCATGGCTTTCTTTAGGCAGTGGTGACATCCTGGTGGTTATGAATGTCTCCACAGCATGTGTTCTGGCTTCCACTAAGCTAACTGCCAGCTCAGTGTTTTATCTACCTCATTCTGATTTGTGTGTTTATCTGTCTCCTTCTGAGTCGATTAAAGGACCAAAGACAAATCAACAGAATTCTTGCTTTTTTCCATCAAGTCCACCAGCAATTCCCTTCATTGTGCCATAGGTTATCACACATCCCTCTGTGTGTGCACGTCTGCACGTATCTACACACACATACATATATGTGTGTAAAGGATATTTAGGAAAATGTCTGGCTTTGTATGTAGTGATATAACAAGTGGATCAGTGAGTGTTTTCAAACAGAGAAGAAACAAAAATAAAGGTTCTTTTTAAAATGAGAGTTGATAATTTCTGTACTCTTTCTGTAGTCATCTGTACAAATATATACAGAATATAAAAAAATTAGTTATTCCATTGTTAATCTCAATGTTCTCTGAGTCAATTTAACAAAGCTTTTTCTAAGACTTATCCTCTGCCAAAATGCTATGCCCTACCTATTTTATGCTAGGAGTTGCAATTTTAATTATTTCTTTATTCTTACAAGATTGTAATTATGTTTTGTATCAAGTTTAACTTTTTGCCTTGCATTTTGTCTGTCACTACATGAAAATTTAATTTGTGAGTATTACTACAGTAGCCCTGCATGCATGCTTTGTAAGACAATGCAGAAATAAAGGATAGGACAGGATAAGACAAAGGAAAATCAAGAAATACCATAGTGTCATTCAGCTCTTCCAGTTACAGTTCTGTGTTAATGTAGACAAAAAGCAAGTGCAGCAGTGAGGGATATTTCTATTAATCAATTTTGGTTCATTGCCACAATTACTGAATAGTAGAGAAGAATCAGTAAGCAGCAATAGTCACCAATGAAAAAATAAATTTTAAGACTTTCTATTGAATTAGTGACTTGGCCATTGTCATGGAACTGACCAGGCTCCACCAGGGCACAAGCTATTTCACTTCAAAACAACCTGATTGGAATGATTTCTTTTGTTACACTACTAGATGTGATCTTGTGTCCCGGTGGATTGTTAGGTTCTATGTGAGTGACTTCCTCCCTTTGTGCTGGTGTGCATAGTTAGTGGCTCTGTCTATTAGACCAACCAAGTAAACATTGCCTGCCTTTTGGGAGCAGAAATATGACACTGGCAGTGGTCTGCAGTTGCTCCCTGTCACTGGTGTTTTGGGGTTGGTTTTTTCTAGTTTTGCTTCCTAAATTTGCTTCCTAAAGTTCTCTTTGATGAAGGAAAACAGGTTTTACCTGCAATAAGGTGAAATAAGGCAACAGTTACAAAACTTCTTTTAAAGATGTATTTCAATTAGGATCAAATTTATAAATTTCAGGTTAAAAAAAAGGCATAGTTTTTGTTTTGTTTGGGTTTGGTTTGGTTTTTTATTTTGGTTTTTGGAGTTTTGTTTGTTGGTTTTTTTGGCTGGTTGGTTGGGTTTTTGTGTGGTGCTTTTTTTGGTTAGTTGGGGTTTGGGTTTTTTTTCCCCCTAGGGAATTTTTAGATCATTAGTTAAATTGTTGCATTTTCACATTCAGTAAGGACTGTGACAGAAGAACTTTGACTAGCTCTTTCTGTATGTGAATAACTACATTTCCTTAGTAACTATAGCTTACCATGAGTTTTCTTGGAAGCTTAGGGATTTAGGTATGTACTCCCTGCCAAGGGAGTGTCCTATCATATGGGTAGATGGAAAAACTCTTCTTCTAGTCCACATCCTTGTGATCTTAAATCTGAAGGAGCACGTGAGGCTGCTCTGGTTACTTCTCAATGCCACAGATGTGTGTTTTGGATTCAGACATCTGCTAAGATTCTTACTGTTTTGTAGTTTGTTAGGTGAGAAGCACAAAAAGATAAAATCATATTGATTCCCGAGAGTGTGCTTATCAATAAACATCTTTCCTTAACCTTAATTAACTTAAAATGACCTATTAACTTAAGCTTGATTTCTTTGAGTAAGATATTTCCCCTTTTCTGCCTGTACTTGTTTACCATCACCTTCCTCTGAGGGAGGATAAGGGGGGAAAAGGGCTAAAGAGAAGTCCCTTTTCTACTCTTCTAATGCACCAATCTTGTTCATTCCCCTAATTAAAACATTCTTTCTCAATGTTCATATTTTGATAACTGGCACTGATTCTGTGGAGGTGAATGTTATTATTTATTTCTACCTTTCTCTTTAAGTTCTTGTAATGAGTATTTCATCTGAAGGTCTGAATTCCACCCCTTCATCCTCCTCATCTTAAGGCTACTTGCCCTTCTAGAGGCTTCTGCATGTGTAGTCTTCATACTATATTCATAACAAAATTAGTCTATAAGCTTCATGTAAAGACAAAATATGCCTTTACAAATGGGGAAGGTAGAAATGCAGTGTCTAATGAGAGTTTTTCTCCCCTCTCTGCACTCTTGATTTTCTTGTCCTCTTTTCAGATACTACAGCACAGTGATAAAGATCTCCCCTGAAATCTAAATCACTTCCTCTACCTTAATTTTCTGTCACTTGATTCAAGGTCATTTCCTGTAGTCATTATCTGTCCAACTTGTCTTCTGCTCTTCCAGATGCATTTTAAAAAGCTTGTCTTTTCCGCAGTAGCTTTCCAGTGTGTTTGTTAATGTATCACATTTCTGTAAATCAGTTCAATTCATTAATAATTACATTATTGTTCATGAAGTGAAAGCTTCTCTACTGATACCCTACTGTTTATATATTTGAGAAGGCCACTGAGGATTAACATGTAATCAGTCTACATTTCAATGCAATTCTACTATTCAAAAGGGTAGCTTTAAAAAAAAAAAAACTAAGAATAACAGAACCAAAAAAAGAAAAAAAAATCCTTTTTAAATGTGCACGCTTACTTTTGGTAAACACTATTCTGCTTATTTTCGATTTGAAAACCAAAGAATATTATTTACATTCTGTCCAGCTGTCATGGTACAGCAGTGTAGGTGCACAGTGGGCTTTTTTTGTCTTCTTTGGAGATACTAGTTAGATGTCACTGCCTGAAGCAAGATGACAGCTGGAATTGATGGGCCATTATCGTTTTCGGTAATCTGCTCTGATTTAGCACAGAAGTGTTATCTGAAGTGAAGAAAGATCATAGTAATCCATTCATCTGTTATTTTTTATTTATATCATTTGAGTTCTTTAATGTTACTAGAAAAAAAAACCTTTATCAAATTAGTTTTTGGACTGAAAGGAAGGAAATGGAGTAATGCAAAATTAAACTGCTAAATGTAAATCTGTCCAACCTTCTACAGATATATGAGCACTTTTACTCAGAATTTGAATACAAATAAAGTCAAAATACTTGCTACAGAGAAAGCACTGTTCTGCATATGCTCTCACTGTCCCATTAAGAGAAGAGCTGCATTTCATCTTCCGAGACACTTGTGAGGCAACTCTACATATAATGTGTAGCTTGAGAGGAAAAAATGTTGTCTTTATCTGCCCAAGGAGCAGACTTTGATTTTGTTTCCAGGGTTTGGTCTTTCTGTGTGTCTTCACTGAAATTCCAAACACCCAGGCAGATTGGTTCCTGTCTTCTGCTTGAGCTCCGTAATAATTCCTAGTTCTCATAGTTGATGGTAGAAAGATGACCCAGTACATATATTTAAGGGCAAAAAATGATCTAGTGCAAATCATAACAACTTGCAATTTATGAAGATTTTTATTTTGGTTTTGGAGAATTTCATAACTGATTTTGCGAAGACAAAGCCTTTAAGAAATGTCAGGAATAACCTTGAAGGCAATATTTATTGCCTTATGTAATACCTGCTCACTACTTACTGAACACTGCTAGTATCACAGTCTTCCTCTGTCTCTTATCCCCCAGCGTTATAGTTCAGAGGGCTATGTGATAATGAAGATTGGATTTACAAGCTTGATGGGATTTGATAAGAAGAAACAAGCTTGGACTTTATAACCAGTTTTTGGTTATAAAGGGTATAGTATTGTAATTGTATTGTAAGAGTATTGTATTGTAATTGCCATACTACATTGAGTCTGTTCCATCAGCCCTTCAAATTTGGCACACGTAAATATTTTTTAAAGGTATTAAAGAGTATGTAATATAGAAAAGAAACTCCTAAAAATACAGCATACATGCTTACACTACCTATAAATCCCTGGTTCTGGAAATTTTTATTACAAGATCATTAAATCCACATAAAACATTATCAGTAGGACTAGTGATTCTATAGAGAGAATATCAATTTTGATGACTCAAAAATCTGTACAGATTTAGTGTCAGTGGATGTATTTTAGATTCAATACTTACTGTAGTCTTAATTTTTGAGAAGAAACTGCTGATTTATGGGCTATGTATAGAACCACCAAAAAGCATCTTCCTTATTCCCTTTTGCTACCACATACTAGAAAATATTACTTTAAATTTTACTGTATTACTGCATTGGTCTTGCTCTGGATTAAATAAGTGGCTGAAACAGGTGAAGGGATGCTGTGCTTCCCAACCAGAGAATGAATTTTCTGTTGATAAAAGCAGTGGTTATTTTTTAACTTTGTTTTCTTTTATTTTGTTTTTCTGTCCCTGCTATCTACAGTTTTTCTGGAGAAATTGTGCATGGTTTCTAATGTGCTATCTTACATTCTTGTGCCTTCTGGTACATCACTTTTAATTACCATTCAGCCAAAATATAAATAACTTTATTGGTTAATAGAAATTTGGTTTTTTTGAAAAAAACATTTTAACTGTATGTAAGGGGTTTTTTAATAAAAAATGTTGAATTCACTCTGCACAGTATTCTCACTTAGGAAGCAGGATCCAGCCATAAGGCTGGGTTTTTCTAAGCACGGCTTTATGATTTCAATAATTTTAGCAAATTATTACAAGTGAGTTAATTGTCAGGTGACTGCTGTTAGAAACACGAGGACTGAGGAAGCCATATGTTATGATGTCATCTACTTGGACTTGTACAAAGTGTTTTGACACTTTCCTGCTTGGCTTCCTTGTGTCTAAATTGTAGAGACACGGGTTTTATGGATGGGCCACTCTGTGGGTAAGGAATTGGCTGGATTGTTGCACTCAAAGAGTTGTGGTCAACAGCTTGATGTCTAAGTGGAAACCAATGACATGTGGCATTCCTCAAGGGTCGGTATTGGGATTGGCACCGTTTAACGTCTTTGTCAGCCACACAGACAATGGGATCAAGTGCACTCTTAGAAAGTTTGCTGAAACACCAAGCTGTGGGATGCAGTTGACGCACTGGAGGGAAGCGATGCTGTCCAGAGGGACCTTGACAGGCTTGAGAGGTGGTCCCATGCAAAACCTCATGAAGTTCACCAAAGCCAAGTGCTAGTTCCTGCACTCCTTGAAGTACTGGAAGGTAACTATGAGGTTTCTCCGGAGCCGCCTTTTCTTCAGTCTAAGCAACCCTCTAAGCAATTCTCTCAGCCTGTCCTCATAAGGCACATGCTCCGTATCCCTGATCATCTTCATGGCTCTACTGGGGACCTGCTTGAGCATGTCTTTGTCTTTCTTATGCTGGTGGCATCCAAGCTGAATGGAGTCTCCAGGTGGAGTCTCATGAAAGCTGAGCAGATGGACAGAAATATAGAGCAATAATAGAATGGCGTGAGTTGAAAGGGACCTTAAAGATGATCTCATTACCACACTCCTGCCATGGGCAGGGACACCTCCCACTAGACCAGATTACTCAAAGCCTCATCCAGCATTGTCTTAATTCCAGGGATAAGTCATCCTCAACATCCCTCAACCTGCTGACCACCCTTCTTTTGATGCAGGCCAGGATGCAATTTGCTTTCTGGGCTACAAGTGCACCTTGCTGGCTCATACTCGGTTTTTCGCAAACCAACACCCCCAAGTCCTTCTCTGCAGGGCTGCTCTCAATCCATTCCTCACCCCACCTGTATTTATTTGTGTTTGGGATTGCTTTGACCCATATGCAGGACCTTATAAAATAAAGAATGCAAATAAAAACTGTCAGTGTATAAAAAGCTACACATATAACAACAAATTAGATGCATAGCTTTTTTTAGATTCATAGATTTTTTTTTCTTTATAGCTTGTTTTTAATATGTAGTATGTATGTAAACTATTATTTTGCTGGATATGCTATGGAAGTCTGAAAAGATAGCACTGCTACACTGCAAATGTAGATCGAGGTTATGCTTTCTAACAAATGCTGCAGCTTTGTCTTGGGCACTTCTGAACACTCATTCCCTTTTAATTAATTAAGTAAATTTCAATTTCCTTACCTTTTCCAAATAAGCTCTAAGGAGCACTTTCAGTAAATTTAATTTACTACATATTTCCTGTTATCAACTGCTTTCAGACTGAATAAAAAGCAGAGAATGCAGTTTGGCTTTCATTATTTAATATAACCTGGATTGTCATATAATGGAAGCTGTTCTTCAGACCATATTTGCTAAACCACTATTTCAATACTATTTCCAAACTACATTCTGTACCGTGCAGCCCCCTTCTGAAATCACAGTTATTTCAGTGATCTCTCTGGTCTCTACTAGGCTGTCATACCTTGTTTTGCCTCTTTGATCGACTGCTTGAGCAGGGAATTTGGACCAGATGACTTCCAGAGGTCTCTTCCAGCCTCAACCATTCTGATTCTTTGATCTCGATAGTCAGTGTAAAGCAGTAAGGGAGAGGTTGGCACCTTCTGATGATTACACACAGTTAATTAATTTATATGAATGAATACTCTTTACTCAGTAGTCTTCACTTAGTGTTGTTGAGTTAGGTTATGAATGCACCCTGTCTTGAGCACATATCACAGACCACTTTATCTGCTTCCATGTCCTCTGAACAGCTTGGGATAAATATTTTTGAGCCAGGCTGTTGTTAAATGCTGCCATAACATTGGGGTAAGGTTTATCATACCCTTGGAGGAGTACCATTATCTTAAATTAATTTTCTCTCAGAGCAAGTAATATATTAATTTACAGTGATCCAAATAGATGATGGACTTAAAGTGTTTGTGAAAAAAATAAAGAAAACAGCAATGAATCTAGTTGACTGAAGAGTAAATATGAGAGATGTTTGTCTTCATGTCTAGGGAGAATCTTAGAGCATGTGCTTTCCTGATTCTGTTGCCGGGAATTTAATCTTTGTGCACACTTATCTCAGGTTATAGACTTGGTAGGGGCTCTCTTTCTTGGAATATAACCACATGAGTAATACTTCAGGATTGTAGTCAGCTTGGATTCACTTTGCTCATTTCCATTTTCCTCTGCAAAAGCACATGTTCACCTCTGATACATTCAAAAATCGGTCTTAATAGTTGATTTTGAGGGTACGAGGGTTTCATTGCCAAATTAATTTCACCTCTTGTACTTCATGGAACTCTCTAGCTTAACAGGTTAAACTCCACACTAAACTGAGTCAGTGTGTAGCTTTTAAGTGGCTCCATCTATTGACCCATGTATTTCTTACCTATCTGTACATCAGCAAATATGTCTGCTGAAGTATCTAATTTTGTTTAATATTTGTAATTTATTATGACTGAAAGGGATATGATGACCTCTGTGAGAAAATGGTTATGATGTTATGAGGTATTATGTTCTAAACATCCATCATTTAAAGACACTAGCTTCACCATTTAGCAAGGTAGTGGATTCAGCCTGTTTGGACAGATGGCCATTGGCAACAGCGGATAGATATTGGTGTTTGAAAGGATTTGGGACCTCTGGAATAAGGGCATGAGTCAGCCTAAAAAACTGTGAATTCCAAATAAAGTCAGAGTTAGAACAACCATAAATAAATGTGTAAGGAATATCAAGATAGGGAATAAAAAAGGTGGATGATTTACAAAAAGTTATTTGCTTTGCCATCCTCCTGACTGAGGCTAGCTGAGTATTCCCAGGAAACATGGCAGATACAATGTCTGAGTCATATGAGATGCAGCATGCTTTGTGCCAGCACTTAAAAAGACAAAAAAAAAAACAACCAAAAACCAATGCAGTGCTTATGATAGAATGAAAAGGCATTGAAAGAGAAATATCAATTTATGCACACTAGCAAATAAGTAACTGTGTTCACAGGCACACTGAAGAACAAAAGTCACCAAGAAATGAAGGAAATCAGTTTGTGGACTGCAGAAGTCCATAAACTCTGAGCACTTTTAGTGCTTTGCTGAATAAGGTATGTTTCAGTCTGATTTCACCTAACTTCACTGTTATTACCCACAGGCTTTCATGTACTAATTTTTGGAAGTCACCTGGTAATTCGGTTCCCTCAACCTTCCTTGTTACTACCCTTAAATTTTGGAGGCATTTTTATGCTTTGTTGTGTGCATGAAACAATTCAGTACCTGACAACCACAGACAAACAGATGTGCTGGCTACAATAGGTACCCTTTAAAGATATTTTAATTTAATTTCATAGAAAAAAAAAGACTCAAAATTCAGCAGTAATTCTGGAACAGGCTAGAAACATCAGGAAATGTCAGTGCTTGTAGATTGACAGATGCTTGAGATTATGACAGAACCAATTCTGTAGACTTTATACTGCCATATGTGTATGACATGCACGTACATTTTGTTATTTTCTCTTTCTCTTGCCCCTGTTACTGTCTCTGTGCCACTGGCTTCTCAGAATATTTTGTAAGTCTACTTGAACATATTCACACACAAAGTCAAAGTGATTGGGGTGCCAGCACATTTCTCTGGTTTTTAAAAGCACTTCTAAGTGTTTTGCAAAAGTTGCAACTGAGAACACTTACCTTTTCCTTTATTCTCATTCACGTTTTGAACAGAGGTAGGATAATCTTTTCATGGAATCTGCCAGGCAAGCAGCATCTTCTAATTGCACCCAGCCATGGATGGTTAGGAAGAGAGTCAAAAAGCAGACCTACCTTTCTTAGCTTCCAAAAATCTACAGCTGGGGGAAAATTGTGATTTCAGTTGTGTGTTTGAATTCACTAGCCCTTCATCTATTTGCCCATGTAAGATCATATGTGCTTAGTGTTTTCCATGCTGACATGCACATTTAGAGTGTAGTACTGGAGGTTACTTTCATTAGTACTGGTTTTGTTGGCTTACTTTTAGTATTTGTTTTGTAATTACAGTTACAGTTCCTGTTTTAGTGCACATTTATAAGTTACTGTACTTTTTATTTTGAAGTAAAAGGGGAGCAAAAAGAACTGTTAGCATCTGACAACCACACCTTGATTCATTCTAGCCCCCAGAGCCTTGGTATGGTGCATTAATTTTTAAGTTTGTAATTTGCCAGATGCATTTAATGGAACCAATTTTCATTGCATCTGTTCTATGGTTCAAAGAGCTCTTTCACTTGCCAAAGGGGGCCAGCTTCACACAGATTCAGAGGGGGTGCTAATGCACTGTATCTTGAATTATTAGATAACTAGGGATGGTTTTATAGCAAACAGATTATTTTTTACAGAGGCAAATTCTATATTCATGACTTGACACTATTAGAATTCAAATTTAAACTGCTTAAGTCCCTTCCTCAGGAACCATACATTGATTTTCATGTATTTTTCTTCATAGTACCCTCTGATTACTTATCTTTTCAATCAGTGATATATTTCTGTTTATAGGAAGACATAATTCTACAGGAGCGAATCCTGGTTTTAAACGAAGTTTAGAAAAGTTTTATAATACAGTGCTAAAGGATATGAGGAAAAACTGTGTCATTTTCAGCACTAAGACAAGGCATATTTTGTACTGTATAAACTTTCATTCCTGGGCCAACTGCACATGTTCTCCATCATTTTAATCTGTATAAAATGTGGAGCCGTTGTATGGTATTAAATTCAAGATTCCAATTGGCAGCAACTTTCAGTGAAAAGGCTTTTCCTCATGGGCTGAAGAAAATTTAAAATGTTCTACTACACTTTGAAGTTCTAAGGCATCAGACATATAAGAATTATAAAGCATTAATCCTGAAGAATTTCCACCTGCCAATCATGAAATAACATACCTGTGTGAAAAGTGACTCAGTTTTACCTCCGCAGGCAATACTTGCCCTTATTTTCTGTTGCTTCAGAAATGCCATGCATCATGACATAGTGAAAAGATGGCCTTGGAATGACTGGGTCCTTTTGAAACCACTGAAGTCTACAGTATCACTCTGTTTATCTAATACATTACAGTGACATATATGGAAGCTGTTTATACAAGGAGGTTTTTTCTAGTTTGTTAAATCATGTGAAAGTTGCTCAAAAAAAGTCATCAAGACATTCTTTTCACTGTGTTGTTTTAAACAGTTGTAGTTTGTAAGGCTAAAAACTTAATAGAAGGAGCAGACATATTAGCAAGAGTTCATATGCAACTTCACAACATTACACACAAGGTAATGTAAGGAGAACACTCCTAGTGCACTGGTTTGCTTGCTTCTTTGATATCAATGAGATTATCTCCTGGTAATTTCAGTCATTATCAGGGCCTAGAATAACAAATTTTCATTTCAGGAAAAAAAAAAAAATAGTAGTACCTTCTTGTTTGTGAAGTATTTCTTTATTATGCAGTCTGGTAAAGAGCAGGACAGTGATGTTTCCACCTTCCCCTGTCTTCCCCAGTTTACATACTAAGCTAATGATCATATATATACTTTGAAAAAAAGTAGAAAAAAAATCCTTGCAGTGCTGTTGTTTGTCCCTGAAACTGACTGAATGGGGGGTTAAATAGGGATTACCCATTACAAAAGTGCTTGGAGGAAGGAAGGGTCTGAGAAGAGGGGCAAAGAAAGACACTTAGTCCAGGTCTGTATTTCAACTGCAAGGTCAGTGTAACAGAATTTATACACCAGGAAGTGCAGAGAAAGAGCAAGGACAGTGTCAGAATGGAAATGAACACTTCTCAAGTAGGTTTGTGTGGCATCACAATAACTAATAAAATAGGAAAAGATTATAAAAATAGGTGATGTAAAATGAAGTTCACTATGTTTCAGTGAACCATTTGAGCTTTCCTGCACACAAATGCAATCTAATTCCTCCCACAATACTGTGCCTCCTATTTTCATTTCCTAGTTATTGGGATGATATTTAGACTTATCTGGAATTAGTTGTTTATATATGAAAAGCATCAAAATGTTTCCATTGTGAAGACACAGTAATAGCTACATGTGTAAAAGTATGATTGACACAGAAAAGGATAAACCATGTTTCAGAAGAATCCATTTGTGGTCAGTAAGGTATGGTCATTTGTAAACATCTTTTTTTACTTTGCTGCTGCTTAATGAAGCCTGAGTACTTGGAGCATCAAAATTCTGACACTCCACCTTTTTTTCTTGAGATGTGGCTTTACTACCAAAACAGTCACCATGTGAAAATCTTGACAATCTTCACTGGTTTTAGTTCATTTCCTGTCTCAGCACTGCTGCTGCTGCAGCCACTCAGAGGATCCCAACTCAGCTTTTCCCTAGAATCTGTAATAGCTGATAACAAAAATGAGGTGTTAGCCAGAAAACTATAGATAGAAACTGAAGCAGGTCAGCCTCTAGGATCTTAACTTTGAATGAATGCATCACTAGTGAAAAGGAAAGCAGAGGGACCAGAATAAAGTGCTCTTCAATACATTAAAATTGACAGATTCCAGTCCATAGATTCAGCTTTGCCTTATGTCACATCCCGGGAAAACAGTCTTCTAAGGATTGAAAATCCCTCTAAGAATATTTCATCAAATCAAAATTCAACAGGAATCATTTTTTCAAATAAATTTAATATCATTGAAATAACATTCAGCTGTTTTCCTCCACTTTATGTAAGTAGGGACTTTTGGTGTCCAACAGAGTACACATATTAAGTTTAATGTTAAATTTACTGATATACAAATATTTTTAGGAGTTTTGCTGAGAAAACATGAAAGCAATAGATATGTATGGATATTTGTTTTACACTGGACTACTTATTGCTAGGAAAAATTAAGTGTTCCAGATGAATAAATAAACAAAGAGACTAAGGACTGGAAACACTGACAGGAGACTAGTGTGTAGAGCACATGAGCACTGCCTGATTTTGTTCAATATTTTGTCTTCTGATCTTTATATTGTCTATTTTGTAGAAATATTCCTTGGTAATTCATGAGGGGAGAAGGTAACATCATCCAGAGAGGACTTCTCTAGTCCTGCAGAAAGCACGTTTTGCTCCGCATGGATTTGTGATATTATGCCTCTGTATGTGGTTTGTCACTTTTCTAAAGCACATAACTTCTAGTTATACAGATTATTCCAAAATGCAGTGCTTCTTTCTTTATAGTAGAGACCTGCTGCCATGCCAAGTATGGCTTAGATGTACTGACTTCCCATAGCTGTCTTTTGATTATAATTGGACTCGTGTGACATGGAACAAGGGTGTTATTCTAAGTTAAGATGCTGAAAGTTGAAAGAAGTAAGTAAAGATAACTTACACTGTTATCTGATGCTACTAATAAACCAAAACCATGCAAGAAAAACTTCTTCCTCCCTTTTGCAGAAGCTATTGCTAAGTCCTAACCTAGAGCATCACGTTCCTCCCGTGTCTGTCTTCACTTTTTGGACACATCCATCATTTCACTCTCTAACCTATAGATAGCTTTGATGATGGGGACAGGGCTAGGGAAAAGCAGATTTGAGAGTTAACCTTTAGGCTTTAAATTAAGCATCACAATTATCACATTTTGATTAGTACCCTAAGCTGTCTGTAGATGCTATGAGAAAGGAGCATGAGGGTGCACAGGTAGAATTACTGTTAATCCACTTCGTGGCACACCTTAAGAGCAAGCATCAGATTTTTTCACATCCTCTCTTGTGACTGGTCATATTGGTTAAAAGTCTTTAACAATGACATAAATTGTGCAGCTAGGCAAGACAGCTCACAAATGAAGTACTAAGGCCTTCAAGAGAGTGACTGTTCTAGGTATATATAAATGAATGCCCACCAGAGATTTACACAGACTTTGGGCACAGCATCTCTAAGGACATTTTACCTACTTCAGTTTTCTACTAGAATGTACAAATTCCAACCCTCATCCCAATTGAGCTGCCAAGCTTCTCTGCTTTGCCCAAGCTTCAGATATTGTTATTGTAGAGCTTTGAAAAATGCTCCAAAGAGTACATTATATGGTAAAAAGATAGCACCTATCCTGTACATTGTAGAAAAATGGTCAGATCTGGTACAAGGTGGTAGTGGGATCCAGCCAGCATTTTGACTCAGATTTTTTTCTGATATGTGTTAGTGATAAAAAATGTACATGTTAAATGACTCATATCTGTCAATTATGATTGTGACAGGAGTATATTTATACAAATTTCTTCGTTTCTTTTCAGCCCTTTCCTCAGCACTGGCCTTTATTTTCTTCTAAGAAACTGTGATCATTTTCAGCTTTGAATCATACAGACATTTAGCCAGTATACTATGCATACCTTTTGCTTGGAAAGAACTGAACAGTCTGCTAGGAAAGAGTCATCTCTTTGTGGGCACAGAGCTGTACAATGAGAGTTTCATGAACTTCTGACTTTTAGGTAGAAGCCAAATTTTTAGTAACTAATCTGTGTGGAATTTAGGCTATTATGTGTTCAGATGATTCTTTTTACATGCATATTCCTGTAACAGGTCTATAACATGTCATCAGGATGCCAAGTGACTCTGAATTTGATCCATAAAATTCCATATGAAGACTCTCTTATGTGCACCACTAAAGTCAAATTCTAAGCCTTGCTAAGTTTATTTTTGAACAAAAATGAGAAAGAAATGGAGTAACATTTGCATAATCTGTGTTATACAAACCAATAGCACTTCATATTTTCACTTTCATCTACGTTAATCTTAGAAAGGGTTAAATATTCCAGCAATTTCCAAGGCATTGGAAGCAAATCCACTATTCCTAAATTGGTTTTGCTTTTTTTTCCCAACAATACATTCCTTCACTTACCCTTTCCTCTTCTGATTCTTCATGCAGCTGATAATCATTTGGATATTGCTGATGCTGCTCCCCTTTAGCACAATAGGCTGACTTTTTTTGTCTGCAATTTTTAATTCTTTTAAGTTATCTAAATAGTCTTTATTGTACTGTCCTTTCCAAGGTTTTCTCGTTATTCTTTTCCTTATTTGCTACCGTTATTAGAATCTACTTTCCCATATGATTTTCAGTCTAGACAGAAATAAAAGGTCTTTTTCACAAATCTTTCTCCTGTTTAGTGAGATACTTTCCATATTTCCTCCGAGCTTTCCCTGTGCTCCTCTTGCTTTTTCTGTGCCTAAACACAGCCCAGTCCTTTTTCATATCTTTTGGAATACACCCTTTTGTACGGGATGACCTCTAGAGGTCCTTTCCAACCCAGACATTTCTATGTTTCTACCTTATTTGATACAATAGGTGGCTTTTGTTAAAGAATATGGTCTTATGTAAATAGTCTTTGGTTATCTGTGTTTCTTTTATAACTTTAATTTCTTTGTCATTTCAAGCTGGTCTGCCAGAACAAAGCTACAGAGAGTAGAAGTGAGACCACAGGATAAGGTCCTTAAGGCAAGATTTTGCCTGATTTATGACTAGGAAGTGCATCATCATGCTAGTTGCTGCTCTTGTTTCCTTTGTGAATATGGAATAAAATATATTTTTCATCTATGTTCAAGATTTCTGAAAAAATTAGTAGCATAAATTCCTGTTGTCTTCACATTTTAATGAAAAAAAAATATTTCCACTAAAATATTTAAATGGCATTGAAAGCAGTCATATTCTTGTATTTTTATTTATGAGTAGTACAGTTGCATAAAAACAACTATAATAATGTCCAAATATACAACAAATTTATTTCTGTATAATACCCTGAGCATCCCATTGATTTCAGGGAGTTAAAATTGTAAGGCAACTCAGAATTTGACCAATTAAAAATGAACAAGATAACTATTAATATAGTTGAATAATGATGCATATAAGGAATGCCAATATAATAACAATAATAAAAAAAAAAATTTTTTTGAATCACTGTTTTATGGTTAAAACAATAAATTCCTTCCTACTTCAGTGCTGCAGTATGTGATGGTGTTGCTCTGCAATATTTTAGTTCAGTTAAATGTCTCATTAAGAAAAATCAACGTGCTGATTTATCATTGCTTTCCAGAGTAAATTTTAATGAGTGAAATTTCACTAATGAGTAAAATCCATTTTCCAAAGAATAATTTTTCTTTTGTGGAGGCTGAATGCATTTGTAATAGGCATGTTTAGGTTGAAAATTATTACTCTCCCTACATCAGATACTACTTAGCATATATAAGAATATTTTCATTAAATGTTAATTAATTATTCTGTATTTTAAGTATATTAATCATCTTATGTATTTAAAGGGTTTTTTTTAAGCTGTTGGACTACTATCTTCTATAAGTAGCTTTTCCATTTTGTATATTTTAGTGAAATAATCCACACTTACATATTTATATGAACTGAATATTACCAAGTTATTTGGAAGTGACACAATGCTTTAAGAAATGTAGACCTCACAGCCTTTTCCATACTGACCCAAGGCATTTAGATACATAGTTTGAGGTTCAGTTTTAACATGAGATAATCACAATTATTTTTTTTTCAGAAACAAAAATATATACATTTCTTTAATTGGACAGAACTATACCCCTGTCACTGGATCAATGTATTCTGCAACAGAGCCTAAGTAAGCAAGCAAAGGGAAGTTTTCAACATTTAGAAAAGAGGAATATTCAATTCTATTGCCTAAGTCAGTTAATTTTCCATGTTTCTCTTTTCATTTTAAGGGGACTATTTTTAAGATCCATGCAGAAGAGAAACATGGTGAGAATCTGTTGTACAAATATCTGTGTTACTGTTGAGTTTTTAATTATAGGTAGACCATACAGCATCACAGCTAATTGCCTTCAACTGCTTTAGTTCCATTTCCTTTTAACTTATGACAATTGTAAATTACTCAGGCACAAGTTGTCTCTCCCAACCAGTTTGAATCAGGGGACAGATAATAAATGCCCGAGAAAGAGAAGATGGTTTATTGGATGGCTGTCTATTCTCTGAATGAGGTAGATATCCAAATTGCAAATGATCATATATTTTTAAAGGTTTTATCAATAGTTTAAGTGCATGAATAATTATTTATAGGTTAGTCTTAATTTTTGGCAGTTTTGGTTGGGACTGCTTTTACATTAGTGCATTAATCCTAGTTAAATCTTGCATTTGTTTTTTATTTTTCTGATGTAATGCTCTGTTATAATGGCATCATAACACACTAAGGGATTGAACAATACATAATACATAGAAAGACAAAAAACAGGGTAGTTCTACGAAGAATTACAAAAGCATGTAATCAGAGAATTGAAACATGTCTTGCTAATTCTAGTCTATTTTTCAATAACCTATTTACTTATGTATCCATCTGCGAGTTTTACTCAGAGTATGAAGATAAAGATGAAAATAGTGGGGTACTTCAGTAGGAACAAGAGAGTAAAAGAGAGCAGAAGGAACATCAAAGACAGATGCACATCTTATCTTTAAGGCTACAGAGGGAGGAAGAGTATGATGTGATATGACAAGGCATCACTAAAAAAGTGGGAGAAGAGGTGACATGGGAGAGAGGATGAGGGGAAGACTGCTCTGCAACACCTATGTATTGCCTACCTGTCAGCATCTGGTTTCAGAGCCTGAGGAGGCAGAAGGATCTGCTCTACTCTATTATAGCTCAGGTTCCTCTTAGAGCAGCACAGTAACACGATTCAGGAGCTAATGGAAGAAGTGCTCAGGAAACCAACTGAATAGTCTTGAAAATACCCAAAAGAGCCTGTAAACTCTCAGTGAGTAAGATTTGACATTTCTAAAAATACTACTGACTAGATGTGATTTCTGCCAGCTGGAAGCTGCTCTCAGTTGTTAAATGCTGGTGAAGTCTGTTGCTGTTGAGGGCTCACCAGTGCTTTTTGATAGCCTGCTTTAAATCCTCCTGCTCACGTGCCTGCAAGAAATATACTGCAAGGAGTCTTATTTAGGTGAATCTGCTCGCTTGCCATGGTAGGTGATGGGTGAACTGCCTGTCAATGTCATTGCCAGCATCTCTTGATATGAAATTCATCTTTAAGTGTCTGGTCCTTAATGTACAACATACACATGTATCTCTTTCTCGGTTTTACAAGTTCAGTTTCAAATTCTCCACAGAGCTATTTTTCATTATTTTGTCAAAAGATGCTATACATCTTTTATTCTCCTCAACATTGTATTGAACAGCATTTAAAAGCTATTCCCATTCGCAAACATATCTTTCAATTTAAACTTGGAGAAAAATGAGCAAATCTTTAAAAATGGGTCAGTTTTGAGCATGAAAATGAACATTTGTGTTTTGTTTTGTTTATCACTCTTCAGAAATAATTTTTTCTGTTTCAACAGATGATAGCTAGGAGTTACTTATGATCACATTTAGACTTTCTAGTTTACAAAATCTTGGACAAAACACTGTTTTTTTTGTAAAAAGCATAAGATTCTATAAGAAAGAGCCTCAGTTTGAAGGATATAGGATAACAATACCTGTATTGAATTTTCTAGTCATTAAGAGAATAATGGCTACTTACATTTCCCAAATGCAGTCATCCAATGTTTAGAGAAATCTTTATTAAGAAAATGACCAGACATAAAAAGTCCTTCTCTTGTAAGTGAAGGCACTTAATTGACTGTTCTGATCATTAAAATAAATTAGACTGCATTCTCCACAACTCCCCATGGAACTTTTATCTCAAGAGAGAACTGTAAAACAATTCACTGTTGCAATGCAAAACAGAAAACCATGTTTTCTATACAGTGGTTGTGTCCTAGTATGTGCATTTTACTTTTCTCTTGTATTTGGTCTGTCTTCCCTTAAACCAGATTAATTAAGCTGTGTTCCCATCCTTTCTCTCTTTCCTTCTCTACAAGACAGAGTTCAAGGTCTGTTTCAATTTTGTAACTTTATTTTTGACATTTCAACAAAATATGATTTACTCAAAGTCTCTTTCATGTGGTGTAAGAGCTGTACTTGGGGGTAGCAATTCTACAATTCATTGCTTCCAAGGTATGTAACATTTTCTAACTCATTTTGTGTTCCACATCCTAATGTTGTATTTATCCTGCTCAAAGTCTGTTATAATCATACAGTGTCACTCATGTTACCATCACAGAAAGCATGAACAAGCAATTGCTGATGTAACTCTTATATTTCTGCTGGATTTTCTGCCTGTCTTTAATGTATATCACCAAAGACTCCATGGCCACACAGTTTCTTACAAATTACTCTAAGTAGATCTTGAAAACCTCCTGGTGGCTTTCTAGGTACCGTATAAGAATCTTAGCATAATAGGGCTTGAAGATCATCTCAATAGGTTGTTTATATTCTGTCAAAGACAGAAGCTTCTGCACTTATGTCATTCTTGTCAAACATTTTTCTAACCCGATCTTAAAGACCCCTAACCTCCTCAGTGAAACTAGCAAGATGCTTTTCTCTAATTACAGTTCGGAAGATTTCTCCTTATGTCTAAATCAAGTCTTCTTATACTTTATATTCAATAAATCTTACCCTGTCCACCAGGAACATGAAAAATACTCTGTTTCCTTTTGTTCAAGTATTTCCCATCAGTCTTTCATTTTTCTAAGTTCATACTTTTTATAACTCTCTGGGTTGTATCTTTCTCAAAGCTGGATTCCTAAAATTGGACCCAGTAAGCACCTGGTGTATTACAAGTGCCAGACAGAATGGAAGACTGATTTCATGTCTCTAGCAAGCTACCTTTCTATTGTTGTTACCATTCTGATTTTCCTTTTCTAAGCAGTAAAATATTTGTTGATTCATGTTGAGTGTGCGATTCTGTGTCACCTCAGATTCCTTTCTACAGAATTATCAGCAATTCCTGTCATGCTATTGGTCATTCTTTCCTAAGTGACATCAGTCAGAAAATTTAATCAACTTCTCAATCTCATTACCTCTGCTCTGAGACACAGAAATAACTTCAGTCATGAAAGGACATATGCTCAATTTAATATTTCATTTTAGACTTATGCAAAAGTATAAACATATCAGTCACTGCATTTTTTTTTCATTTTACAGATCATTTTGGAAAGTATGTCTTCTGTTACACTTGTAAATAATTTTTGCAGGTTTTCAAAGATTCAAGGTTTAATTCAGAGGTGTGTATCGATATGGATCACTGTGTAGATACACACACTATTATTGTTTGCACGATCCTTATCCTACAGTAGTCACTTCAGAAAGAGACATAAAAACTGACAGTATTGCCATGTTGTCAAGATTCTTAAAGGACTCTGAATATCAAGCATCAACTTAATGCTTTTTGTTTTCATTACAGCCTCTCTTGTTTCTTTGAGGGTTTGTTAATTTATTGTTTGAAATGCAGCTAGTAACCTTTTTATGTTTCATAGAAAGGTATTTCATTGTATTGCTGCAAATTAATTACAAAAGGAATTAGACATGTAATATGCAAAGACCAAAAAAACCCAACATCTATATGATTATGTAGAAATGGTAATAACAGGAACAGAGAAATGTGCCTTGAAATGGCACAGTTATATTTTCTTTTGATCAAAGTAGCTTTTAAGAGCTGTCATATGCTGGGGAGGTGAATGAATAGGTATAAAGTACTTCTTCACCTTCCCTCTCTTCATGGATTTCACCTCCTCACAAAGATCTCAGACATTTTTTCTTCATTTTCATCAGGAAAGAGAAAGAATGGTTCTTTGGATGCTTTAAGGGTATAACAGTGTATTTTAGTATAATTTCACATTTTAATTCGCATTGTGTTCGCATTTGAGGACCTAAAGTTGTAACTCAAGACAAGTTGTTAGCATTCTTGGCTGTGATCTGTTCTGAATTTAAAAGAATATTTTCTTTTTCCCCAAAAAAATCATCCAGGCTGGCATATACCAATGAGGCAACAACAACAAAAAAATTTTTAGAACAATACACAAGAGGACTTATGTTCATATGATCAGCTTTTGAAGTTCTTCAGGCTGTGTTCAGCCACACTGAGGTGTGACTGATTTTGAACCATTTACTTTGGACCTATCAACATGAGATTCCAGATGCAGAGTATGACATTTTGGGGATGGATCTTGCATATACCTCCTCAAATTCAACAGATATTTTTCCTGGAGACTAGTAGCCTGCAACTAGTAAATATGTGGTTATTCCTACAGTGGATTTGTTTGAAAACCTAATATTGTTTAAATATAATTGTCATCATTACACAAGTTAAATATATAGGTGCTTACCAGAACTTAAGAAGGGTGCATGTCCTGAAAACACACGTGCCTGTTTTTTCCCTAGCTACAGGTTCTTTCTCACCAAAGAGAGGAGGGATCGTTCTCCTCTCTTTTTCCTGCTCTACCTCTTTTTTTTTTTCTTTCCCAGCTTCCAGAGTGCAATTCTGTGCCTTTTCATTACCTGTAGTATTTCTATAATCCTCTCTGAGCCATTGAACACTTTAAAAGGGCAGAAAATTATCTAGACAGAGTCCTTTTGCCATTTTACTGAGTTCCATTTGCCTTCAGAGGGGTTCAATGCTAACATAGTAATGTGAAGGGTGGAAGAGAGGAAAAAGAATTCCCATTTTTAATGACTGAGTAGTTCATTTGGTTCAGCAACTCCTTTGAAACCACTGTGTCACTAAGCTGAATAAAAATACTGCTTGTCCCAGAAAATCTTGTTTTCCTGATTTCCATAAATGTCAATGTCTTCAAAATTATGACTGGTAAAAAGGCAAGTTTTATCTAACTTGAAAATCCTTCATCCCTAATATAAACTAATCAAGATGCATTTTGCTGTTGTCACAAACAGGAAAATTTAATCAAATAATCAAATACAAGAAGTCATCATCTGCAAGTAATGATTTAGCAGTAGTTGTGAGGCTGTTGTTCTTGCTCTGGTTTTGTATTAGTTCTGATTTTAATTTTTTTTTCCTACATCTAAATGTCTGCTTTTAGTTCCTTCTGTTGCATTCTGGGGACTTCTGCAGATAATGCACTTTCTTATTTCAAACACCTGATATATGTTGAATTTCAGCATCAACATCCCTTTTCAAAACGTAGGCATCCCTTTTCAATTTAGTGGCAAATGACTGTTGATTTTTGTTCTGTAAACTCACTCTGAAGGAGTTGCTACATAGTAAGCAATTGTCTGGTCATACAGCTGATGCATGTCAAGACTAATCAAATAACTGTCAATTGGTTATCATTGTAATCACTCAACTTCCAGCAGAAAATGTTTTGCATTTAAATACTTGTAATTGATATTGATGTACAACACATTACTGTGATGACAAAATGGTCATTTTGGCTACCACTAAAAAACATGTATTTTGTTTGGTCTCCAAATAACTCCAAGTAAAGCTCAAAAACAGTTGGATTCCCAGATTTATATGTAACATAAAGTACTATAGACCAGCTCCTGGGTTGTTTTATTAACCTACAGCAACCTTTTTATAAAGATTGAACTTTTTTTTTTAAGAAGAAATGCAAATGTGTAATATAAATCTGTAGGTATTACTATATAGGGCCAATTTTAGAGGTTATTCATCAAAATGTATTTCTTTCAAATGGCCATCCTGCAATAACAATTATCATTCTTCACCAAACATCAAAGCAATAAAGCACAGAATACAAGCACTGTAGATCAAAGAAGGAAAAAAGTGCATTTCAAAATAAGCACTTGACAGAAATAATGAATATTTGAACTTGAAGTCTGAATGAGAGTATCGAGCTAACTTGATGGCTACCGGCTTGCATTGTTACAGAGATTGAGATTTTGTAGTTGTTTTGAATTACTACAGTCTTAGCAGGCTCTGCTAGAGTTGCCCAAAAAATGGTATTTTCCATCTCTAAAAATTAGCTGATATTACTCACAGATTTTATTCTCTCATAAAAAGTGACATGGATTCATGAAGATAGGGGTGAGAAATTACTTTTGCTCTGGGAAAAAGTGCCATTTGAGAGGTAGTGGAAAAACTCAAGACTTCACTTAAAGTAAATCAGCATCCTGAGTTTATGGCTCAGAGCAGTGAAAACTCCATGATACATTTCATGCCTTAGCAATAGATTTATTTTGCTTCTTGAACAAATTTTTCAGCTCTGTCTAAAAAGTGCTCATGGGAGATCTTGCACGTATGATCAGCTGTGTAAGTTGGATGAATCAAACAGTCCACACTTGTACAGAATTTTCCCCTTCCTCTTTCCCTTTTTCCTTTTTTCCCT